>VSDK01022665.1:74957-158653 GCA_009767595.1 Symbiodinium kawagutii
CAGCAGGAACAGCTGATAAGACTCACTGATGGCAAATAATGCGTCGGTTATTGCTGGTTATCACCAGTGTTAAGCAATGATAAGTGACACACACACACACAAGAACCAGGGGCACTACTGACTGTTGACTCTTGCGAGAATCATGACCAACTATTGTGATATCAACAGGAATCGTGACACCTCTAGTCATTCTAACAGCAGTGATCCACAGAAAACATCCATGAACACCCTAGGTGATAACAAATATTATGTTGTTAAACACTATTATTGGCCACTATATAGTGAATTCAATAGTGGCCACTATATTAGATCACTATTATTCAATATTATGTTGTTAGATCACAACTAGTGACTATTCTTAGATCACAAACGTCGTGAAGCACCACGTGCCGCGCCAGTGCCATGGTCCCGTTTCCGAGGCTGCAAAGTCTGCAGGCCATCGGTCCTGAAGCCAGTGCTGAGCCCAGTTCGGTGGAAGTGCCAGTGGTCAATGCCAACTTGGCACTGCGAGGAGCAGCAAATCCACCATTGGTTGGTTGGTTGGTTGGTTGGTTGGTTGGTTGGTTGGTTGGTTGGTTGGTTGGTTGGTTGGTGGCTTTATAGTGGTTAATAATGGTTAATAACAGGGGATGATAACTCCAACAATAGTGGCTAAACAGCTAACCGTTTGGTGGTTTCAAACATTTTGATGATTTTCCCTAGTAATTTTTAACAAATGGTTGTTTGACTAATATGTTGAATAGGGGTTGAAACCACCAACCAGTCAACCATCATAAATGGTTTAACCATTAATGGTTATTTGTGAATCATTAACATTCTTGTTGGTTAGTATACTCATCGTAAACCAGCATAAAGTTAAATAACGATGATTAATGGCTTTTGATGGGTTTATGAATCCTGGGTTACCATTACTGAATATTACCACATAAATCATTCCCAATCATTCCTAATCATTACTAGTCATTACTAATCATTACCATTACTGAACATTACCACTAAGGTACTGATTAGCAAGTGATTACTGAACATGGACTGAATCATAAATGGTTCAACCACCAACCAGTTGATCATTACCACTAAGGGACTGATCCTCCTCTTGGTTCATGGTTCCCAGCCCAGGCATGGCGGTGCTGCGGTGCACCGGAGGATTTCTCGATTCGCGCTTCGGGCAGAGTGGGGATCCCCCAGCCCACAGCTGGAGGGTCGGGACCAGGGCGTGGCTGGTGGGGTTGGTCCTGGCCCGGCGGGGCCGCCCCCAGGAGTGGCCCGGTCACCCGTTATGGTAGTTTGGATGATCAGAAACATAGCCATAGCTTGTTGTTAGTCATTGTTGGTAGATAGAATTATGGATATGAAGTGCTGTTGATTATTATTGGGGCCGCTCGGGATTATAGATATGAAGCAATTGTCAAGTGTCATGACTAGCTATTATGGAATGTATTGATCATCTTTTGCCAAGCGTCCTTAGCCATCATCAGCTTTATTAGCCACCATCAGGTGTATCCACCATCTGTGGTGCCCCTATGAAAAAGCTTTCAGGGAATGAAAGGATTGCTGCTGGTCGATTGGCCAACTTCTGCTCAGTCCTTCTTAGGTCGGGCGGTGGGCCCAACAACAAGCAGGATATTTCGGCACTGGACCCACGTCGGCTTGCATCCATGAATGCTACCAGTAGCGAAGTTCTGGATGGCATGATGCAGGGGTTTCTCAAAATAGGAGACCCACAAAATGGTTGGTTTACTACGGTTGGTTTACTACGGTTGGTTTGCTACTATAAACGGTTAATAACGGTTAATAGCCTGGCCCCCATATTGAGAAACCACCCTACAGTCACTATCATTTGCAAAACAAAAAATAGATGAAAAGGACTTGGAGATTCGGAACTCGTTTGAGTATGACTTCGCCCCCAAGTGCACATACTGTAGGCTGTTGCTGTGGCAGTAGTTTTGCAGCTGTTCTCCACGCTGCGGGGCTGCCTTGAAACGATCCCAGCAGAGAATATTGCCAGCTATCCACCAAGTGAAGCACCCGGCTATTGATGGCTCCAAGTGAAACAATGATTAGGGGAAGGCAATTCAGGGGTGATCTTGAACTGATAGAGGCTCTGCAGAAAGAGCTATCAAAGTGTAAAACGTATTTTTGGCCGAGGGTGAAGTTGTGTCCGACTGGCAGCAGTTTTGTAATGGGGGATCCAGCAACAAGATCGTGCCAACCCCCGGACCTAGTAACTTTACCCCCGGATCAGGGTTGGTTTCATCATGGTTGGCATCTCCCAGCAGCTGGCACCGCCAGTGGGCTCACCGAGGTCGTTCTGAAGCGTCTCAGCTATCGCAGATGTGGGGAAATCTCAGCAGTGCAGCAGCAGCGAGGAAGTGTGCAGCTTCCAGGTGCTAATAGGTGTTATCCCAACATGCGAAAGCAATTTGAGCTGCTAATTTTTGTATGGTGGTTTCTCAAGCCATAGGGGGCCCCAAGAATGGTTGGCATATATGCTACTAGAAATGGTTGCAGTCAACTCTTGGATGGGTACCCTTGTTATGTGATATGAAAATATATGAGATCCATAATGATAGACCACCCCCAAGCAATGACCCGAGCTGATCTAAATTGCCTGCGATTTTTGACTTTGTGTTTTTTGTATTCTGTGATGTTCATGCGGACATCTGGTGAGGGTGGCAAATCCATCTAAAGGTTTCTTAAGCTACCAGCTAGTGTACTGGCAGTATGAGTCATTTATCAAGGACTTACACTGCTTGTACTCCTCGTGTTCGCAATGGGACGCTGACAATTGACGGGCCCCAAGTGTCGATCAGAGTTGCCGGCAGAGATTCCTGCGACTCCCACGGGTTGGTCGTAATGGATACGAATCTGGGGGCTGAGTGGGTGACACTTCCAGGGGTACCTCCAAGTCTTTAAAGTAGATCAGGGATGCCCCGCATGAATGGAGATATCAACATGGTTGATATTTGTCCGTTACTGTTGGTTGTAAACAAATGAGCACAAACTATTTCTGTGAATCTATCAGCCATTATTCATTGTTATCTCGAATTGCTAGGTATCAACCAAGATGGGCAAACCATTGACTAGTTTTTATGTTCATTGAAACCCAATGTGGCTAGATGGATGTCAACCACCATGGACTGACGTTCATCAATCATTGATTTGCTACTGATTTACCATTAGCATTCATTAGCAAAAAAAAGATCCATTAAATCATTCAGTAAGCACTAATTCACCATACTTACCATTAGTTAACCATCAATCGACCTTGAATGAACCATGCACCATGCACTGTGATGAATCATTCATTGACCATCAACCATTGATTCGCCATTGATTACAACCATTTTTTGTTGGTTCATGAGCAATCATTGACCATCAATCAACCAGCAATTAACCATCAATCAACCACCAATCAACCATCAATCAACAATGATGAAACATCATTGATCCCAACTATTGCTGGTTATTGGTGGTTTATCAGCCATAAGACCCCATTATTTGACCATCAATCAACTATTATAACCCATATTTGGGTGTTTCTCAAAACAGGGGTGCCCTGCAATCATCCATTATAAACCCATTGTAGGTAATCAACCAACCATTTCCCGGGGTCCCCTATTTTGAGAAACCAACCTATGGTATATCCCCTGTTGTTCGTGGTTATTATCCCCAGCTTTATCAACCAAGACTGATATTATCAACCAATACTGATGGTTATAAGCCCATTGAACATCATTATTAGCCATTGAACCATTGAATCATTCATATAACCAGTCCAGGGGAAAATAAGTTCCCCTATCAATGACCATTGTTTCCCTTGTCATTGTTGGTCATTATCCTCCGTTGGTTGGTGAATATTGACCAATAGCCATATAGTTCATATAGTTGGTAGATCCCCTCGTATCGTTCCTCATTCTATCCTATTAATATCCGTCGACCAGCTAGTTTACCATAGTTGTTGGTTGGTCACTATTGACCCATAACAATGTATAGCTAGTATATCCCCTACTATTGTTCCTTATTATCCCCTATTATGAACCATTCACCAGCTATTTTTGTTGGTTAAAGGCTATATCATCACCATTGAACCATTGAACTCCACCGGATGTGGCGGGGGCTGAGGCTTGGGCTCAATCTGCCCCACGGCATCGTTGCCTGTGCCGGGCGCTCGTTACATCCTGTCTGGTGGACAGGAGCTGTCCAATGAGGAAGCCTTCAGGATGGGGGTTGTCCATGATTGTGTAGATGTAGCTATGGGTCAATATTAATCAACCAATAGTGTGGGATAATGACAAACCACAGTAGTAGGAAACCAATGGTTAATGATAGGGGAACCAGGGGTACGGGGTTTTGACCCACAACCATGTATTCTTATGGACAACCAGCAGACATCTGGTATAGTAATTATATGGTTGTGTTCAAGGCAATGGACGTGTGTGTCTTATATAATCTTATGGATATATTGTGTATATTGATATATATATATATACATATATGGTGTATATCATGCCAACGTTGTCCATGATTGTGTAGATGATTGTAGATGTATTCTTTTATAATCTGCTAGATATAGTGTGTGTATATGTATATATGTTTATATATACAGATGTTGTATATCATGCCAATATGCGGTATATATATATATACGCCCTCTGGCAGTTCCTAACCTGGAACTTGAACATTACCATTTTCAAAAGTAAAACCAGTGTAAATAGTGGATTGGCTATGCAACCAGGTCAGTTTGCCGGAGTGTATAGTGTATATCATGAGTACAACTATATATATATATATGTATATGTATGTACAGAAAAACATATTTAGACATATGAATACAAATAAATAAACAAGTAGATAAATCACAAGATAAGCAAATCCACATGTATAGATATCTATACACTAATTCTTCTTGGCTTCAGAAATTTAACCGTTGCTTCGCCTGGCCACCAGCGGCCCTGCCACGCTCCTGGTGGGGTAAACCGCACGTGGCCGAGGCCTTGAGGGGCCTCTTGGCACATCGACCTGAACCTGAACAGTGCGGTCTCCCGTTGTTGCGAATGGTTGGTAGGTTCCATCCCCAGCGCTTGGGCTGACGACACATGGACACGGGTTCGCCCCAGATTGGGAAGCCGCAAGCTATGGTTGGTTTATGTCATAAGTTGATGGCTAGAAGTTGTGATTCACATGATTTCGGGGGTCCTATTTTGAGAAAGCACTGAATTGACTGGCAAGCAATCAAAAAGTTGATCCGTTTTGAGAAGATCATCCCCCGAGGAGCCTTCATCTTTGATCATATTTAAGTATACACCAGCATATGTGTATGTTTGTATATATGTAGATTTGTGTAAATGTGGTGAAATGTTCAGAAACTGTATCTTCAATGCACTTTGTGTCAAATACAAACATTTTCAACTGCTTGCAGGTCGGGTGGGACGCTACGATTCTGTTGCGGATTCTAGGCTGTTGATCCAACTTACAAGCTACTGAGCTTTACTTATCCTATGATTGGGCCACGAATTGGTGGGGGTTAAACTAACAAGAGACCCGAACTGATAGATAGAATGTTTGTTGGTATAGCTACTATTGACAGTTGTCAGAATATCTTTCCGACTATTGAGGATCACGTTTGAGCCAGATAGATTGAAATATTCAGTAGTGATAGTGTTTTAACTACCCATTGGTCTTTCTTCGAATTGTTGTTGAAACCAATTAAACCAATCATCAACAGCAATGCAAACTTGTAGACATTGCATTTCATTCTTTGCTCAAGTGCAGGCATCATCAATGTTGAGGAACCAATGGATTTCTCGGCCATGTTGTTGTTGCTGTGGGTGAATGGTTTGCTTACTGTTTCCCAGCAGCCACTCAATGCCGCTCTGTTGGTTGTTTTGATTGGGTGTTTTGTACTTGTTGATCGCCTAAAGCTTCAACAAGCAACAGGCTGAGGAAACCAAAACCTGGTACATAGTTTAACTTGCGCAAATTAATTAGTTAAACTTTACCTGATGCTTGTTCAGTTTAACCTGGTTTAAACCTCAGGAAACCCTGCTAACCTGTTGACTTGTTGTTCGGCACGGGGTACGTGCCGTCTCCCTCAGGTTGGCAGAACACAACCAGGTGCTGCTGGCAGTGGGGCATCTCAGGATGGGGTTCCACCAACCAGGGTCACTAAGGGTTTAAGGTGGTTGATCAATGACAACAATGGTCAGTAGCGGTTGACAAGCTGGTTAAGGGTTGATGATAATGGTTAGAAAGTATATAATGGTTGATAACTCATGGCAATTTAGTTGGTTAATGGTTGATAATGGGGTATATGACCAACAATAAAAGGTTGATGGAGGGAGCTGGTTAGAGCCAGGGGTATCCAGTGCTATCCTGGATTAAAGAGTGCGAGGACAAGAGCTACCAGCAGTGATGTAACCAAATGGTAGTTTCACCTGGGGGGTTGGTTCTTAACCACTGTCAGGATGCGGGGATGCGAAACAACTTCCTAGCTCCTTCTGGGGTCCGTTTTTAGCCATAAACCATCCATTTTTAGGGTCCTGCATTTGGAGAACACCCCACAAACATGCGCCACTACCACTTGTCAGCTAGTAATGGTCAGTTCTTGGGCGAGCCACCATGAATAAATACTTGGCTCAATCAATAGCCATCCACCAATCATTAGTCATTAGCTAATCATTGGTCATCAACCAATCAAAAGGTCATCAACCAATTATTAGCCAGTACAGTAGCCAGTCATTGGTCATCAACCAGTCAAAAGGTCATCAACCATTCATTCTATGCTTATCTGGTTGGTGGTTTCAGAGATGTTCATGATTTCCCTTGTAAATCATCAACAAATTCTTGGCATTATATTTATTATCAGCCATAAACGAACTAATTTGCCAATAGTTATCAGCCATTGCGTAGTTACTATTCTCCCTTGTAACCATTTTCCATGACGGGGTGGCGACCAACTACCAACCACGTCTCCACGCTTGGCCATCGCACCCAGGCCATGGATCTTTTCCAAATCACCACGGTGAACAACCACCAGAGTTCTGCACAGCTCGGGTGGGAGGGCCCAGCAGCCCCTTACACCACCAGGGGCTGGCGTAGTCACTATGGCAATCATGACTTAATGGTGATCATTTCTCATGGTGATAGTTGGTTGATCAGGTGAATCATTGGTTAATTGTGTTGATCATGGTGAATCCACTAGGTAGTTGTTGACCTTCATTATGGAATATATGGCGGTAATGCTCATGCTTGCCAATGGCAAATCAATGGTAATCATGATGGTCAAGTCATCCTTTCAGATTGATTGCTGTTCAGGGTTTATGATTCACCATGCGAAGCGTTGATCATTGCAACCAATTCGGAATAGTCATGATTCAGTGCTATGGTAACAGTTAACCGGTATAATAACTAGAAACTGTGCACGGTAAGGGCGAACAAAGGTCATGCAGTCACACACACTATACAACCATCATCAACCATGAGCTGGCTTCTTGTGATCCCGTATTATTAACCATGTTTCGCCATTATTACGCATGGTGGACTGTTGATAAACTGATATTTCCCCACTTTTGCAACTATTATCGTTTCTCAAAATAGGGTACCCCCACTTATCATCCTTTTTATTTTTGATGTATCGTAAGAAGCAACCATGACTTTGGGGGTTCCCTATAACTTGAGAACCCACTATTGTTGGTTATCATTCCCTACTACCCACTAGTTAATCCCCTTATAAAACCATATAAGCCGCTGGAATGACATATGAACCACTATATACAGAATAAATCGGGGATCCACCTATTACCCACTCCCCCTTATAAAACCATACAAAACGGCTAGGGAGGTATATATTTCCTATTATATTCCCCTTAAAAACCATATTTCCTATGATAATCCCCATATAAACTCATGACTTTTTTGGGGGGTCCCCGATACGAATCCCCACCATTTCCAGGGAGCAGCGGCAGCGCCTGGCGCAACCGCCCAGGCACGCCGGGATGCTGCACGCCATGCTGGAGTTGTTGGAACGAAGCGAGGCGCCGCTGGTGGGAAGGGGTACCATGGTGACCAGCTGCTGGGGAGGGCTTGAAGCAACCAACTAATGGTTAATGGTTGGTTAATAATGGTCTGTCAGCCAACTAATGGTATTGAAATGATAGGTACATTATCAATGATGCTTGCAACGTGGTTAATAATGAATAATAGGTTATTGTAATGGGAGGTAGCAACTATATATGGCTATATAATAACAACCATATAATATTAACAAACAACTAATGGTTATGATAATGAATAATAGGAGACAACAACAAACAATAATAGGGGATATACCAGCTATATCCAACTATATATCGCTATGGGTCCATATTAACCAGCAAGTTTATGGAGGATGAGTTCACCAACAATAACAGTGAATATGATTAATGGTTAATGCTGGGGAACCAGTGGTACAGGGTTTTGACAAGGCCATGGTTGAGAGCATGTAACGCAGTTCAATCTTGTTAATGATTAAGATCATGGTAAAGACCATCGTTGAGACTCAAACATTGCTAGTTGATTCATGGTGAAAACTTGCGAATTGGTTGAATCTTCACTGGCAAGTAATGGATGATTGATGGTCAAATGAATAGTTTGTTCATGCACTGATTGGACATTCTATGGTGAATGGTTGAGAATGGTTAATTGATGATTAGTTGCGCCTTTTTTCAGTGCGAACTCACGATTCAGAATAGTTAGATATGGTTATATACATAGTTAGTTGTTGATGATTCACAGTAATTAAGAAGCTACTAATACTTGATGGCGGCCAGAAGCAGCGCGCCGATCCTTAGCTGCTGTAGCTCAGGTTGAGCACTGCCTTGCGGCAGACACCTAAGTGTGACATCACAGAATCGTCCCCCCATCCTAAACTCATGTGACAGTGGTTTCATGATGGTGATATCCCTGGTTCTCAACATGCGCTCGCACCCTCTGAGCACAGGTCTGCCTATTAAAAGATGTCAAAAAACTAACCATGTTGGTTCCCTTTCGAGGTGCTCCTATTTTTTAGAGACACCCAGGGACTGGTTGGTTGTTCGTTGTCTACCGCTCAGTCGTGGCTTGCAACTCCGTTGTTCTTGGGAATATACAGTACTCATTGGTTGAGATGACAATCCCTGGTTGTTGTTCCATTGCCCATTGCTGATAAATGTCAGTATCATGTCCAGAGGTAGTATGTGCACTGGTTATGACCTCGCTAAGCCTCCATACCCGTGTTCTTGATGCTATTGCAATGTTAGTCATGCCATGTTGTGCCATTGTTAGTGTTGGTTATAGTCCTACTATTACTTGCTGGTTATATCCCTACTATTGCAGGTCATGCCATCCAAATCGCTGTTGGTTGACTGTGAGTCAAGGACGTGAAGACCAGAATAGTCTTTCGCTGGTGGGTTGAATACTGACGCATACCGCATACCTTTGAAACTCCCATCAGCCAGTACTAAGGCATCATTCACCATATTCTTCCCTATAAACTTCCCGGCTATTGTCCCCCACCACCCCAGATCCATCTATACCCTGTTGTTGTTGTTGTTGTTGTTGTTGTTGTTGTTGTTGTTGTTGTTGTTGCTGTTCATCACGCAGGATTTCTGTCACCGGAGGGCTGTCGCTGTTGCATACAGGTGGCCTCGCTGACCGTGGTGACGTGGATGCTGCGATGTTTAGAACTGGTGTCTGAGGCAGGCGGTGTCATGGTGGGGCGATGGTGGCGAGCAGTGGAAGTCAGGGACTGACCTGGTGCGACCTATCCACCAAGCAACCGGGGATGGCATTTCGAAGGTTGTCACCAAGGCTGGTGCAATTTCTGCAGGCGTATCTGGGTTTCTTCGTTGTTCTTTGTTGTACTTTTGCCGTTGAGTTTGGACATAATTATCTCTAATGTTTGTTCCTTGAGAGTATCCTTGAGTCACGTGATAGGGCAGTTAGCCCGAAAAGCACTAGATATCTCCGTATGGGTGGCCAGGTACCGCCCGTGCCCGGGTGTTCCTTTCCAATTCGAGTGGTACAGACTCCAAAGAAACAAATCTCCCCAACACTCTAAACAGTTCAAGCTTTTCGAACCAAACCATCATCTTGGTATAGCCTCATCAACAAAAAAACCCGACTTTCCATCATGTCGGAACGGTTTTTCCTAGCAAAAATCAGCATCATTGTGGTGATTTTCCCGAAAATTTCGGGTGCAGGTTCTTGGAATCGGTCGGGTCCCGTGGTACCCCGCGCGAGATTTCCGTTACCAGGTCTCAGGTACAGCGGCCTTAGTCCTTTTCCGAGACTTCGGAGGGCTGCAGGCCGAGGAAACATGTTCGTTGCTGGAAGGGCGGGAGCTGGGAGCTGGTGAATCGATGGCTGGTTGGTGGTTTTAGCCAAGGTTAACAATGGTCAATCATAGGGAATAATGAGCAACAATAGTGGTTAAACAGCCAACTGGTTGGTGGTTTGATTGGCATTTTTTGTTTTCGCTAGTAGTTATTAAGAATTGGTTGGTGGACAAGCATATTTTTCATAGGGGTGGTTCAACCACCAACCAGATGGTGATTCAGAATGGTCTATGGGGACAAACCGATTCTGCGGTGAAGCTCTGGTTGGTCTATGGGTAAAGCTATGGTTCATCTATGGTGGATCTGTTATTGATCGATTTGTCTGTCGTTAAGCTATGGTCAAGTTGTGGTGAAGATGATGGTCAATAACAAGTGGATGACAAGGTGAATCGATGGTGAATAAGGTTTGTCAAATTAATGGTCAATAGAGCAGTTAGTCCCTGGTGGATGATTGTCAGTCGTGGTTCGGCAGGTATCAGTGAAATCACCAGGATGGTCAAATCAGGAAACGATATACAGAGATTCCTACTGAAAAAAACAACAAGGAATGGTGTGCATCAGCAAAACGCAACAAGGAATGGTGCAAATCAGCAAGTAATGCCTTGCCAGCCAGAGGTTTCCTTGTTGCTTTCCTGCAAGCAAGTTCCTCAACAGGGCCGTTTTGCCAGCTGTTGACTGGTGATGAGGGGGTAACTACGTGGTCAGGGGATTGTGAATTGTAGAAAACTGCAAAGTGTTGGTCAAAGTGATGGACCATTGCGAACTCATCTGATGTAGCAATGAGTTGTGAATGGCCATCGCCAAAGAATCATCAGCCAACTCACTACGCAACATTGTGTTATTTGGCAGGAAGTTGCTCACTTGTTGCCTGTGGGAATAATTGCTTTCTTAGATATCAAGCAGGAAGCTGTGGAACAACCACATGTGAAAAATTGGTTGGTTGATCTGTGAGCAAGGAGCATAACTTATATAACATCGCGCAACCAACATGGACTGTGCGTGTCGTGGCTGTTGATCGGGGGGCTATGCTGCCTGATTCAGAACTATCATAGTCCGGCTCGGGAATGCCTAGCGACCAAGCAAACTGTGCCTGTCTTTGCACTGGGATGCGATTCGGTTGCTTCCAGGTTGGTTTCAAATGCAACTGATTACTTGCTTCACGACCAGGAGGTTTAATGGACAGCTTTGGAGCGGAACTATGGACTGATGGATAACCACCAAAACGCGATAGTCAATGGGCTGAGTGATGGAGACATGACAATTCGTCAACCATCAATTAACATCAATTAACCACTAGTGAACTGTATCATGATTTGTCGTTAGCCGTCACTTTACGGTTATGTTACCATCAATTGATGTAATCCACCGAGTCAGCAGCATGATCAGTAATGACATGTAATGACCCTTTTGTTGCGGCTTATGCCATTGACAAATAGCTCATAATCATCATTGACATCATTAACGATCAATCACCAGCTCAAAATCACATTTTTTTTAAATAGGTCAACCACTATAAATGGTACCCTCTGGCAAACTAACCTGGCTGCGCTGAAAATCACCATTTTTCCGTAGGGAAAACCACAGATTTTCCACTTAAATGGCAACCTTCCCACTTGGCAAGCAGCCAGACCCCGCTTCAATGGCTGTGGGTCAAAACCCCGTACCCCTGGTTCCCCCATCAGTAACCATTGTTTTCCCTATTATTGTTGGTGAACTTATCCCCCATGAAATTGGTTGGTTAACTGCTTGACCCATAGCCAAATGGCAACCATGACGTAGAACTGGCGCTGTGGTCCCCCTTGAACCGCCATCCCTCAGCAGTCGATGATCGTGAGGCCTTCTCGTTGCGCTTGCACCGTGAAGTGGAGCTGATCCTGGTTGGGGGATCTCAGCGGCGGCCCGGAGACGTTGTGCGTGGGGCTTGATCTGTAGGTTTCATATGGTGGTTTCTCGAGTTATAGGGAACCCCAAAAATGGCTGGTTTATTCCTTATAATGGTTAATAATGGATGATTTGGGGGGTCCCCTATTTTGAGAAACCACCATGTGGTGGTTTCTCAAGTTATAGGGAACCCACCAAAATAGTTGGTATAGCACGGTATATATCATTAGGAATTGTTAATTTGATGATTTGGTTTGGGGCACCCTTATTTTGAGACACCACCTTACGGGTTATCAGGCAAGACTTATGATCTTCAGTGCAGTTCAGGTGATTTATCAGCTAAGAACTTTTACCTTAAGGGATTTTCGGGTGATTCAGTGATTTCAGTGACTAAGATGTTGTCAGCGACATTCAAAATTCAACAGCAATGGATCTGTTGTTCGACAGTGAAATGATGCGACGCAAGCTTGTTTGGTACCGAAGTTACATTGACCATGATGATGATGATGATGATGACGACGATGATGATGGCAGCCCATAGGGAGGGTGCGTGTTGCCCACGACGCTGAGTTGCCAGGGGTTAAACCGCTTTCCAGGAGCCTAGCTCTGATCAGCTAAAGCTCCCACCTGGCGTCAGGACCTGTCATACCATCTGGAAATCATGGAGACTTTGGGCAACTTTTGGGGCCGGAGTAGCTGCTACTGGTCTTACACGGTTACAACCAGCAATGAGCAGTTTTTTCAGCACAATTGAGGTACAATTATCAATGCTGACCATTTTCAATCGATTGTACCGATTGAATCCGATTGATACATTTCAACAGAGGATCATCATTTATGAATAGTCGATTGGCTGTGGTTCCTACTAGTTATCAGTTATTGTACTATTTCACTACTGAATGTCATTTCTCAAACATCAACATTCTTGCCGTTTAACTACCAATCACCACAAGCTAATTTAGGGAGACATGGAGACAAAGAACGCCTAGTGCTCGCAGGATACACGCTTGGACAGTGAAATAACCACGGATGACATGATCGCATGTGAATATCATATGTGCACATGTTTGGACCGTTGCTATTTAGAACCAGGTATGTCTTCACTCTTATCAACTGAACTATGCTCGTTTTCGATCACTGTGATCTCTGAGCAAATTGCCAATCTTTCTGCCCGCCCAGGGACCTCTTCTCGCACAGAATTGGTTGATTTTGATCCCACCAGTCGTGGCACTCCTGCCTTGTTCCCAGTGTTTAATCTTCCTCAATATGAACCGTCCTATGAAACATATTCGGGCTCCTCCCGGGGTACGTTTGTCCATTCAGGCTGCAAAAATTATCTCGGGACAAGAACAGGAAAAGAACTAATTATCATTCACCATCATCGTTAATCATCATCAACCACCAATCTCCATTTAGTTGGAGGCAACTTGTGCCACCTCTAGTGACTTCCCAGTGCTGCGGGATATGTTTTGTCAACCTTCCCATTGGACATGGCAAGTTCCTCAGCGCCAAAGGCTTTGGACTCCGCAGAAACCGTCGGGGAACTTGGAATGGGATGAGTCTTTGTATCATCCGGACATAAATCTGGGCATAAACATCATTCATTGAACTATTATTACCTATGAATTACACATGTATATGGTATATATATATATATATATCATTATTTATTTATATATACATATTTGTTATATATATATATTTATATATACATATTTGTTTATCTTTATACATATGATTATATATTCATATACGTACAATATCACAGAATCATGGCTCATGATATGGCCATTGATGCCAACATCACCCTCTTCTCCAGGCTCGGCATACCCAGGTGGTGGAGTCTGAGCCTCCAGACAACCAGAAACCCGAAGAGGAGAAGCAAAGGTACCGAGCCATGGGCTGTGCCGGGGCGAGTTTCCTAGGATGCAGCCATGGTTGGTTGCACCCTATAGCTGGTAGCTGATCTAAGGCCTGTAACTCCATGGTACATGTGACCAGTGGGTGGATGACTCAGCAATTGGGACAAGCATTGGGGTTGCGACGTGTGGCGACAACACGGTGATGACAACAGCCACATGTGATGCAACACACGTGTTTGGTCGCTTGGTTGGTTTAGGTGGTTGCTGCGTCGTATAGGTCCAGCTGAGTAGCAGCTGTGTCTTCAGTTCGTCACAGGTCATAGTTTGTCACGGAACCAGGGGAACTAGCCACGGTGCCGTCAGCGACGCAACGATTTCCACTTGATCCATCAGCATCAGCTCAATCCTTTGCAATACTTGGCTGAGCACTGGTTCATTCATGGAATACATGAAAGGGATACATGAGACAGAGACACAATTATAGTCAATTGCGTTTAGCTTGAGCGTTACATGGAGACGTGTTTTTGTCGATTTGACTCGGAAAACACTAGGGGACCGCCTAAAACGATACCCCACAGGAGTACTCCCAAACTTGGAAAACGATAGAGGACGTTCTAAAAAATCTGTGAATACACCTCAAGCAAATAATTTTGACGCTGCCTCACAGGTAGAATCCAGCACTGACCGACTGCCAAACAAGTATAATCAAACATAGTCAGATATGCTGCAGAATCCTGTAGAATACTGTAGATATGTATCTATATTCATATATATGTATGATTCCTGGGAATTGCTACATTCTTTTTCCATGTTTTGAACCTACACTCTTTATATCTCTTTATATTTCCAGACATTCTATATCCCATATGGGTCCCGCATGGCTAGGACACCATGGTTTCAAAGTAGGTCGCCGTGATTGCTTTGGACACTGCTCCCATGATTCGTGACGGGTGACGATGCTTGCGATGGGTCATGGTGAACAGTTGAGGTTTGTTCCCACAGGACCGTGTTTTCACTATCCTAGTCCGATCTACCCAACTGCACATCCAGGTAGTGGTTGAATACGGTTGATAACCGCCGTTGATATCCATCATGAACACAATCTTTTAACCATTCTCAATCATTATTATCCATCATGAAGCATTATCAACCATCATCAACTATTCTTGGCCATCGTTATGAACCATTCTGAATCATCACTGCTATGGTAGTTAACCACCATACCTATCATCAACTATTATCAAATCAAACATTGTGAACCATTGTTGAGCATTGTTAACACCCATTAGTAGGACTTGATGAACCACTACTTACCAATACACACAAGTAAGAATTACCAACGTTTATTGACCATACTTATGGTCTGGTACTTATCATCAACTATTCTCAAACATTGTGAAACACTGCTGAAGATTATGATCTATTATATAATAACATTATTCACATGTATCAACAATATTTTCACCATCACTAACCGTCACTAACCATTATCAATCATTCGCACCATTGTCAATCATTCTGAACCACTACCATCATTATGAGCCCCATCAACTGATTTGTTATCAATTAACCATCATTATTAGCATCATTCTGAACCATTATAACCATCATTAACGACTCTTAACCACTATCAACCATCATTAACCACTAGAAATTCACCATTGGAAAAAAACACCCAAAAAACCATTATACCATTATAACCATTATAACCATCATTGAGCCATTATAATACCAGTATTACCACTATTAACCATGATTTAGCCATTATAATCACCCTAGTGAAGAACCTGGTAATAATGGTATTATATACTATTATAACCATTATTCTGCTTAGAACCATCATTTAGCCATTATAACCATCGTTATAGCCATTAAAAACCATTATACCAATAAAAACCCGCGCTACTCTGGACCTCCGAAGCCCCACCAAGCGAAGCCATCCACGGCAGCGGCGCAGGTTCCGGAGCCTCTTCGAGGAGGTGACGCTGCGACGGCGCTTGTGCCGGCAGCTGGCGGGGGGCCCGGGGGTGAACAGCGGGTTGCAACCGCACCCTGGGGAGCTGGGAAAACCACGGGGTGAAGGCATGGCGAAGGCGTGGTGAAGTCGTGGTGAAGGCATGGTGAAGTGGTTCTTGAGGAGAAATCTCTTGGTGAATCTTGTGGCTTATGATTCCCAATGATCGGTAGGAAGTGGTTTTTGCAGGGTGGTGAAGCTGTGGCTGGTTGATGGGTTGAGAATGGTGATTGAGAATGGTTAAGGATGCGATTTTTTAAACCAATGGCTGATTAACGAATGATGGTTTTGAACGGTTGCCAATGGTCAATGGGCTGGTTCATGATGGTTCGAAAGCTGGTCAATATTGGTGAACGATCGAGTTGATATAGGTGGCTAATGGCCAGTGATCGTCCCAGGTATATAGCTACTTAATTTCACCAATGTTTATAGTATTAATTACTAAAGCGATTAGTCATGAACCAATCAACCATTTCTAGCCAATGCGAACCCAAAAGAACCATCATTCACGATGGTTTGTACTATGAATCATTGACCATCCTATCCTTGATGAAACCGCCTTCCAAACCACTTGATCTCCAGACTGATTCACCATGGACCGCAAGGGTGAACTGTCAATGCTCACGTTACAAAGATAATTTCACTTGTGCGCGGAGGTGGAGGTTGGCGGGTCATTCGCTGATCAGGTATAATAGTGATTGATAGCTGCCTGATTCCGGCCTCATGCGCTTCCAGCAAGTGTAAATTGGACATCATCACACTTTGTGAACAATGGAAGCACACGCGCTTTCCCCAAAATGGTTGCCATCCCACATCCACGCTTCGGCTGATTGTTGTTCAATCCCCAATCCAGTCTGTTGCGTTGGTCACCCTGTTGTGCATTTTTGAGTCGTTGCGATCCGAGGGTTTTGTTTGGGTGTTTCCGAAATTTTCCCAAGGCCAGCTGCAGGTGCCAGTTGTTTTCCCACTCATTGGGGCCTTTCTCAAGCTATATAGGGAACCCCAAAGTTATGGTTGGTTTACTGTATTACTATCCATGATTAACTCAACTGGATGATAACTAGGGGAACCTCTATATTCAGAATTCCCCATTTGAGACGCTTGCGGGCCCTACCCATGGCCAGCTGGATATCCACCAGCAGCAGCTCCGAGCAGTGCGGTTCCGAGGTTGAAGAACATCCAAACAGCCCTGCAGTGCACAGAAGTGCTACAGGCGAGGGACCAAAAAAGAGAAATTGAAGATCCCAACCTCCGCGGAACGAATTGGCGATGAAACCAGTTCTACCAGTTGATATCGGTCGTTCACCAGTTGATATCGGTCATTCACCAGCGTTTCTTATCGTACCATAATGGTGAGTTGAGAGGTTAGATATATGTAATGCATGTAAAACATAGCGAACCTGCGGTTAGAGTAGACATATGTAATCCAGTAAAGCGTATGATTTCGATTGATATATGTAATGGTGAGGTGAGATATAATGTGTACAGCAACCAGTAGCTACTGCTGCATATAGCAGTTGAACCTCGTGCCGCTGGAGACCTTGCGATGAGCGCAGGGTCTAGACACCAACTGCTGAGTGGTGAAGCATTCGGAAGCTGCCAACTTAGTCCCCCAGCCATCGTGACAGTGAAGGGAGCTCATTCAACGGTTTTTACCGGCGAAAAGTTTGTAAGGTTTTGATTGAGGATGGTATCGACCATGTATAGTCTGATACTCCCATCAAATCATATTGTTGTACCAAACAGATGGATGTATATATCTACATTCACTGTTTGACATTGTCATAATTCCTCTTATAATTACTGCCATCATATGCGCATCTATTCATAGTTCTTGAGCAGACGCACGAAATACTATAGCCACATACAAAGGCTGCTGTTATTGGTACATCCTGCGAGTACCGACCTTAAGTCAATGGCTCTTATTCAACCACAAAGTTGTCAATCAAATTGATATCATATGGGGCAAATGACACTCATCTCATGTTTTTGGTCTTAATAAAAGCCACTACTACTCAGCACAGTCACTCCGCACCACCGTTGCCAGTGATTTACCACTGAATCTCGGTGAAATGACCAGTCACCAGAGCTACTAAGCACTGATCATAGTCACTTTCCACTACAACTCACCTGATCACCCAAGTGAAGCTAATTACTCGTCACCAGGTAGTTCCTGTACCAATCATGCTGGTTCTACTCACTAGTCAGTAAATGATGCTAAGCTGACCTATGTTCAATGACCTTTAATGAGAACTGTATAATCAGACAATCGCCTGTGATTTAACTAATGATAACCGTAGTCAAACATCTGAACTTGACTGAAGGTTCAATGCTAAGTACCTGCCATGTTCAGTCACCATCATGGCGACAGCCCAGGGCCTTGCGGGCGTCTTCCAGGGTCAGATGACTGATGCGTTGAAGTTGGCGGTGAAGGCGGAAGTTGGGGCCGGGATGGGATGGTGAGGTTGGGTTGGTGGACTTTGTTGGGTTGGCTGGGCCATGGATGTGCCATGGTTGTGTCATGGTTGGTCAATGGCTTGTGAGCAATCACTGGGGAGTGGACAGGTTGAAGACTTTGAAACAAACTGCACGTTATGTTGGCAACCAAAGGGCGGGGGGTTTGGGCTGGCTGGCTAGGGAATCAGGTAATGGTTCCACATGGTTACGAGAATGCTGAGAGAATCCTTGAGCATGGATAGAGCGCTTGATGATGGTTTAACATTGGGCAAACAATGGTTTATGATGGCGAAGTAATGGTTAATTAATTGTGAATCAAGATAGCTGATGATGGTTAATGATGATTAATGATGGCTAGTCAATCTTATATAATCATGGTAAGTGATGATAAAGAATGGGTAACAACCATGGTGGTTGACGATGGCTAATGATCGTAACTTCACAGAACCACTTCCATCGGAAACAAAGTCAAATTTGTGGAACTTTGATGTTGAAACAGCTTTGTGGAACAAAGTACACGACCCATAGCAGAAATTTCAATCTTCCCCAGTGTTCAGTGGACAAGACCCTGACACATTTGAGTCCCTCTGTCGTCGTGGGTAATGGTTATCATTGTCTAGTTGGTGGTTGATTGACATTCTTTATTTTCCCTAGTGATACGGTGGTTTTAAACCGTTTTTCACTTCTAACCCTTATACTTCTTAGGAAGTGATTGGTTACATTTTTTGGCTAATATTTTTCATGACGGGGTGGTTCAACCACCAACCAGATTGTGCTTGTGGTTGTCGTCGCCTCGCAGAGGCGCCTATGAAGATGGGCTTGCAACTCTTCGGCACAGCCATCGACATCGTGTCCAGCTTTATCCAAGACGTGGGGCCCACCCAGTGGGCTTTATCCCATGGTCTGGTTGGTTGGTTGGTAGGTAGGTAGGTTGGCTGGTTTTGTTGGTTGGTTCTGTTGGTTGGTTCTGTTGGTTGGTTGGTTGGTTGGTTCTGTTGGTTGGTTGGTTGGTAGATAGGTAGGTTGGTTGGTGATCATACATGTTAGAGCCCTTGTAGAAAGATCAACTTGAGGTTGCCGGTACAACAAGCGAATCCAGCATGTCTACATTCAAGGTGTATGCAGAATATGAGATGCACACTGGCCTTGGAAAAAGGTGTGACTGAACGCAGTCAACCATGAATCACTTTTTTTTTAAAGTTTGAGTGCTGTGGAAGTAGAAGGTGTCAACTCTGCGAGGATTGTGAAAGGATTCACGCACACACAAAATCCAACGTGGAGATACCGGTAACTTTAAGAATCAAGCTTTGGCAATCCATTCATACTTGGGTGTCCTTCCACTCCCACCGGTTTAGATGTTTGAAGGTGTGCCTCCTGCAAACTCAGAACCCCAACATGATGGGCCTCCCTTAGCTTAAGAACTTTCCTGCAATCGGAAAGTCTCACGTACAACTAGGGTATGTATAGAGTGAAACTTATCTGGGTGTTTCTCAAAATAGGAGACCCCCAAATCATCCATTAAGAACAGTTTTTAGAAATACACCAATAATCTTTGGGTACCCTGTGGCTTGAGAACCCCTCATCTCTTCAACGCTTTTGACTGATGTAGACACTTTCAGCCATCATGGACAGCTGCTTCAGCCGTTGAAACTTTGAGGATCCCTCGCGAGTGCCTCAGATGATCGAGAATGGCCTTCTGCCACTCGCCGCAGCGAAAGCCGGGCAGTTGCGGGGTATGGTGAATGACCAATTGGTGGTTTCTTGATGGGGGTATGTAAACCCAAATGATTGGTTAACTATTAAAAATGGGCATAGTTCAGCCGAATATTCATCTTGGTCTCTTTCACCCGCATTGGATAAGTATTCGGCGCCCACGAGTGTTTGTGGTAAGCGTCGAGGTAGATAGCTGCCGGTCATTGCCAGTCGATTTGGTTTGGATCGTTTGGTGGCACAAAATGGTGCCTAGGTACAGCGAGGTAGAACTGGGATCACCGTACTTAATGTAGTCGAATGGCTTATTTGCCAAACACTTGGCTAGTCATTGGCCATAGGATGTCACAGGATTTGGCTGCAGGATAATCTCTGGGAAAGTAATGTATTTGCCATCATTTCTGGTCGATTCCCGGTTGATTCCTGTAAGCCAATTGGTTCATATTGGTTCTGAGTCATTGTTGTTTGCTATCGCCCTTTAACTACTCGTGTCACTCGTGTTGGTTGGTAGAATGCTCTTTGCCACAAGCCAGTTTCTGGTTCCTCTTGGTTCTTAACTTCCTACGATCAACCATCAGTAATATTTGTTTAATGATCATGACCAGTCATGAACGATCATCAACCAGGATTGATCATTAACTATCAACCATCACTTACCAACATCAACTAACATCAACCATCATAAATCATCATCAACCATCATCAACCATCATCAACCATCCTTCGCCGGCACTACCCACTCGTTTTCTCGCTGGGATCACCACTCTGTAGCTGCATCGCCTGCCACTCCTCCAGGCCTGACATCATGGGAGCACTGAACAAAGAGACCTTGCGGAGCCCGGGGGTCCAGTAGTGGCACCGGGGCGCTGTGGCTGGTGAACGCCAGCAGGACTATTTCCGGCGGATGATGATGGAACATTATGATGATCAATGACGATGGTTTATGATGGTTGATGATGGTTGATGATGGTTGATGATGGTGCTGTTTAGTGATGGTTTGAAGCCGATTTCAGGAAACTTTGCGATCAGCAGTAGCATGAGAAGCCACCCTCAGGGCAAAGGTCAGGGAATCACTGGATTGGTTGGGACAATTGTCCTGGGAACCCTCTATTATTGCTGATAAAATAGGCTTTCTGGCAGATTTCCCCCATGAACCAACCTAATGAATGAAATCAGAGAGCAGCAATACTGATAAACATCAGGCTACCTGGACAATTGTTTGTAGATGGATAACGGTTGGTTGATGAACCTCAATGATGGCTATTGATGTTCTCCATGGTTGCTAAGCAAGGTATGATCCGCTATGGTACTTTGAAAATGCTTGATCACCAGCAAAACCATCCAACAATCGATGCTCCCTTACGTATTCACCTGGAAGCGCAGCTTTGCCTATGAGTCCTTGATGAGACAGAAATGCTTTTACTCGTTGCTGGTTGAACTAGTTTTTTTGACGGTGAACTGTAGCAGACAAGAACGAACAAACGGATAGCCAATGATGATCATTAATTATATGTGGTTGGTGGTTTCAAGATTATTTGGCTCATCAATAATACCTGGAGATAATGATTCCAATGGCTCCGGCCTCTTTTTCTTGGCGGGGGTGGGGGCCTTGGTTTACTTGGCAAATCTGTCAAGTTGGTTGGTTGCTTTGCTGGTCAGTTGCTTGGCAAATACAAGTATGGTTTCAAAGAAAGCGCTTACCTGGGGAAAATGTTTGGTTTGACTCAGTTTACTGTCCCTTGCATTTCTGTTGGGGAAGATAACTGTTTGGCAATCACTGTTTGGTTTGATTGCTGTAGTGACGGGAGACTCAGATTTCTTCCGCATCCTTTCAGGGTCATCGTGGGAAAGAATTTCCACAAACACTGACCGTGTAACCAGTGGTGCTTTGGAGGGATCCAGGTCACTTCCACTTGGTGAAGAGCTTTGGGATCTGAGTACAGCAGCAAAAGCGCCGGGTCACCACCCCCATGTCCAACTCAGGCACCCCATGACGACGCACAGACATACCATGACTTGGAGCCCCATGGAGCACCTGTCTCGCCACGGCAAGGTGTGGAATGTTTGAACTTCGTCCCCGGCCTGTTATCTTCCATCGCTCTCCATGCAGCACGGGCACCCAGCTGATCATGCCGATGCTTTGCGGGGCCCCAAGGGGGCGTCTAAGCTTGGGCACCTGACATTCACTGTAGTAAGGTGGACCCCTAGGTCGAAGTAGCTCACCAGAGCTGTGCCAACTGTTGTGGCACACCCGACTTCAGTCGCCAATCGGAAGATGGTGCGCACCCACTGATGCCCCATGAAAGCACGACTAGGTTTGGAAAGCTGGACAAAATACTCTGAACAGATGGTTGCTGTACTAAACAGGCCTGGTTCATCATCCCGTCATCCTCCCGGCCCGTGAAGCTCCCAACAGGTTTGACAACTCTTTCACCAAGGGTCCTATGCCATGGCCAAGGTGGGTGAAAACTTCATCCTTTCCTCAGCTTCCAAGTTGCCTGACAGCAGTCGTGACCTATGGCCAGTGCACGTGCTACCTCCGGTTATGCCAAGTGATGGTTTGGGCTGAGGGAAACCATCACCGTGGCAGGGTATCAATTGAAAACGTAGATTTCCAGTTTGGGACTGTTCCAATGCGGCATTGGTTTTTGCCACCAAGCATGGCTTGGGATGGTGGCCAAACGTGGCGAATGACAGACCTCCATTGCAGGCAATCTGTTTTTTCACCAAATCACAGAAGCAAACTACGAGACAACTCAGTAAACTTGAGCAAACCAGCACTTGCAGTTTGGCTTTGAAGACTGCTGGATTGGAACATGTACAAACTGAACCCCGTGTATTTGATGATTGCAACCGGGGGTTTCCAGCAAATTTGCAGAATCCCCATAACAGTCCGTATCTGATGATCAAAGATTTGCCTGCAATTTCATCGCATGGCTGATATATGGGTTCTGAAAGCCAGTAGAATAAAATCTCAAGGGCGGAATGTCTCTTAATCACTCGGTGGTTGAGTCAGTTGCATGCCAAAAAAGCACATTCACATTCATGGATCTTCATGCAAATGCATACGCTGGTTGGTGGTTTCAATCATTTTTTGTTTTCCATAGAAATCATCAACCAACGGTTGGTTGACTTGCGCATATTTTTCATAGCTGAAATCACCAAGCAGATTGCTTCGGCTTCATCCAATAGGTTTGTTCTCGAACGAACTCATGGCAGGTTGGTTCTGCACTGAGGCCCATTCAGCTCTTGACAGAGGCCTTCATCGATATCAGCTACGCTGGCCTCATGCACACGCAGCCGGAGCGCTGGGACGACGACCATGAGATTTTCTCCGACCCTGCAACGGACATGGACCTGGCCCATGGGTTCCTGACAAATCCCGCAATTTTCAGGGACATCTCAATTTCTTCAGAGGGGTGGGAGGTGTACATCCAGTACTTGGTATAAGTCTAATAGTTCTTAATCAATCATTAATCATGACTAATTGGTCATTGTGACTTATAGATCAATTAATTAGCCACTATTATTGTTATTATTAATTAATCATGATTAATTAGCCATAAATCAATCATTAATCATCATGCCTTATGACTCATTGGGAAATAAGCCGCCGTTTTTCAGCCGCTGGGAACAGGAGCTTGTCCAGATCATGGGAACGCAAGTGGAAAAGGCCCTGCGGCTTGGGACCGGCCCGGCTTGGAACTGGGCCATGGGACTGGGGATGGCAACCGGTCAGTGATCAACCACCGGTTGAGTGCAGACTCTGATCCTTGGTGATGAATAGGAGATGACTATCCATTACCACCTCTTTATTTGATGATAAACGGTGGGATTATGACTGAATAGATATTGATTGTTATTATTACTATTCTTCTTTTTAATGTTATCGTTGCTATTGTTATTACTATTTCATGAAAATGGTTAATCAAGGATGATTGAGGGGTGCTCCTATTTTGAGAAACTGCCATTTGATGATAGATCACCACCGGTTTATGGATAAACTGCTGGTGGTCGATTCATATGGATCTAGCAACCTGCGTTTTCCTTGCCCCGCGTGCTCATGTTGGATGAAAGCAGCCCCCTTCCATTTCTACGATGGGACTCACTTCGCTGTCCACACCTGCGACTGACTCAAAACATAAGGCGATTGGTGGTTTCCCATGTTTTCCCCTGGTTTCACCATTATAAATGTCCGAACGCCTATGGATCATTAGGCCCGAATAGCAGTACACTTTTTTCCATGTTGGGCCTGGGCGGCGCAAGAGCGGGCGGCGTTGTATGTATCCAGTTGTGTGGAAGGCCATGCACAATGCCAAGCCAGTATATGGCGGTCAAGAAGATAGCAGCTGGTGAAACACCAAATTCATGATGCTTAGTGGCGATTAGAAATGCTTTGAACACTGGTTCGCGAATGATGTGAACATATGTCTCCTCCAGCAAGATACATACCTCCCGGAAACAACAGTTTTAACGGTAATGCTTATTGTGAACCCCTGTCCTGAATATTCATCTTTCAAGGGGGGATAGTGATCATGGGTTCCTGTGACCAGAAGTATTCCAGGTGCTCTACTGAGAAACAACCCCCGCAACTTTCATTTCCTGTGACAACCCGGATCAATGACATCGCCAAAATGGTTCATGATAATCCCAGAAGATCATGTGAACGATTTAACACTGTAGCCCAACCAGGGAAAAAATGAGACAAAGCCCGGAACAACAATGGGTCAGGTTATAAACAACTCTATCGTTCAAAAGAGTTGATATTGTTTTTATTGGTGTAAATCCATTTCAGCCATTGGTTGCGCATTGCTTGGGGTTTAGTGGCTATAGCGAATGGTAGTGATTGAATAACCATGGTGAACCTATTATTCGACGTATTTACATTTTACTCATGGTCATAAGTCAAACCATATTTAACCATGATTTGATTAGTGATTAGATACCTATACTATATTTTATCCATGGTTGATGAATAAGAAACTTGGTCAAACACCTTTGACCAATGTACCCCCATTAGTCAACAATGTTTCACCCTCTTGGGAGGTTTGATCAACCATCTCGAGTCGTTGACCCATTGTATGTGGGTTGATGTTAGCCATGTTAATAAGCAGAATAAACAATTATGCACCACCATCAACCATGGTTGTTGGTTCATAGCTATTACCAGGGTTGAACCATCAACCAATTGATACGGTCCATTAAGCAGATTAACTAAATTAACAGATTGACCAGATGACTTTACAACCATCAACCAACTTTATGGGTGATGAATGATGAACCTCAACGATTGTTGTTAAGTCATTGTAAACCCAAATAGTTGGTACTGTTCGACTCAACTATTGTATACCAAGTATTGCAAATACCATTGGTGTACCATTGTAAATACCATTACTTGTACAATGTATACCAAATACCATTGTATACCAAATACCATTGTATACCAATGCTTGTACAATACCATACTATACCAACGATTGTAAAGTCATTGTAAACCCAAATAGTTGGTATTGTTCGACTCAAAATTGCACAATACCATTGTATACCAACTACCAAAACTATTTTGAATGATCAGAAATGATAAACCGCCAACTATTTGATCACCAACGATTTATCAACTTTTTCAACAGCCAACTATTGTTTTGCAGTTGGGGGGTGCCAAAATGATATGCCAACTATTATCTGCTATTGTAAACATGCCAAATGATATGCCAACTATAAACAGCCAATGATAAACTATGAAAATGATATTCCAACCAAATGATATACAATTGTTTTGACTGATAAAAACCTGTTTTGACTGATAAAAAATGAAAAACAACCATGCCAACTAACTTTATCATAGTGTTAACCAGCCATAAACCATGATCACCAGCCATGCCAACTATTTGGGTATGGGTCAGTTCACCCTGTACCCTTGGTTCCCCCATTATTAGCCATTGCTTTCCCTACTATTGTTGGTTATTATCCCTCATGAAATTGGTTGGTTAAGAGCTTGACCCATTGCCATTTGTGCCAACCTCTGCTTTTCGCTTTCCCCGGCACAACTGCTTTTCGTGGGCACGTCCCTGGCAGCGGGAGGTTTTGCGGAATCGGCCCGCTGGGCCCAGCAAGCTCACGGAACATGTCGGGGTCACCTGGTGGGCGGAGTGGAACCTGGTCATCGGCATGTAGGGAATGGCGAACCGATGGCAAGTCCTATAGAGGGCCTACCTATTAGAAGGACTTTTAGTTGACTATAGTGAAACAACTAGTGTTGTCCATTAACCAGTGGTCAACTAATGGTCAACTATAGGGGGACTTGACCATGACGGCGTTGGGCAAGTCATGGAGATTGTTTTACTTAGGATGAGTCATGAGTGAATGATAGACATAGTTACGTAATAGCTGGTTGGACATTGTAACATCCACTCATTCATAGCCAGCCATTAGATGCTTAATGCTTAACTTATTAAACGCTTAATACTTGACTATATTTAGACGTAGTTACATCCATAGTTAAAATCTGGTTGGACATAGCTGGTTATACCATGAATGATATCTATAATAGCTGGTGTATCACTTCATGGATGTGCATGGTAAGAAATGGCTGTGGGTCAAAACCCTGTACCCCTGGTCCCCCCACTATTAACCATTTTTTTCCCTATTATTGTTGGTGATTATCCCCAAATATTGGTTGGTTAACTGCTTGACCCATAGCCAAATGAATGCTTCAAAACGTCGCTTGGCGGTCACGCCAAGGTGGTGGACTGCATCCTGGAGACCATGCAACTTGTGGCCGAGCAAGCCAAGGCGGGGCCCCATGGAATGCGTGCGTGCGGGCTCCCCGTGGGGTGCTGCCCTGGTGACGAAGATCTCCAGCGGTAGCGAAGGTTATGGTGCGTCATGCTGCTGAGATTTGGGTGAGATTGTGAAAAATACAACGGTTAGATATGGCTATGGGTCAGTATTAACCAACCAATAATGGGGGATAATCACCAACAATAACAGTGAAAACAATGGTTAATGAAGGGGGAACCAGGGGTACGGGGTTTTGACCCACAGCGAGATATGTCACAGATGAGATTGTGAAAAATGTTGGTCAGTCATGGGTAGTTGTCATGATTGTTATCAGGTTGATGATTTCGTCGCCCATCGTTGTTCAGATTGGGAATCATCGGGGGAACTGAAATGACTCCATAACACTGGTCAGAGGGGGAACCATGGCATTTGGGCCTGCACATTCATGGACAACTCCTTTTTGGCCGGAGACCTTCGTCAATTTTGGTCATGTATCAGTGCCTGTGGTCCATTGTGAATGCCCCAAATATACAACTGCACAGAGTTTACAAATCTGTTTATTGATAATTTCATCTCATGTTCTCTTGATATACTTGATCAAGGTTGGCAAGCACATTCCAGGAGTAATGTGCAGAATCGTTCACCATCGCGCTCATCATCAATATTAGCCAACCCTGGCCATCGTTGATCATCACTTACCTTTCATCAACCATGGTTTGAACATCATCAACCGTCCTTAGAGGAGATTAACCAAGATGTACTTGGTTGTTTACTATCATCAGAACTTGTAAGTACGCATCACCAGCATGAAACCACGGGTTTCGCACCACCATCACTGCCGAGTGCGAGGCGTATCCAGAGTGGACGCCTTTGGACTTAGAGGTCCCAGCAGTTGCGGGTGCACGGGGTCATGGCTGGCTGTTTGGGTCACATCTTTCAGCCGCGGCTGGGCAGTCCGCTACCCCAGGGTTTTGACACAGCCAGGCTGGATCTTTAAAGTCAGGGTCAACCTGAACCGTTTGTGTTGACCAGTTTCACGTTTCACTCATCACGAGCACTTGAAGTCGAAATCATAACCATCACCTGTAGCTCATGACCGTTCGTCAAAATCAGCCAAGGCTACAGAAATCAACCATGGATGACTACGGTGAAGTATTCACAGCTAGCAGCCGCCATGGTTGATCCTTGTCAGTCGCACCAGTGGCTCCAAGGGCTTCTCGAACATAGCTTGGCCTGACTGGCTTGGCAGCGTCGTGGGTTCACCCCAACCTGACCCTGGTTGCAGCTTGGGAAGGTGCCTCCAGATATGGCTCTGTTGATCCACAAACTTACCTGCTTTCGCAGCTTTGAAGCTGATCCATGTTGATCCAAATTTTGATCCAAATGTTGATCCATTTTTTGGAATCCCTGATCATTCCTGCTTTCACATCATCCCGCTGGCAGGACCGCACTGATTTCCTCCCAGATCGTTTGGCTCCGTTCTGTGGGGCTGACCTGGCAACCGCGCGGCGTGAACGATTTGTCAGTGGATCAAAGCCACCAAGTCTCAAAACCTGGGTTTGAAGAGCAGCAGATGAGCATCATTTATGTTTTCCAATACCTTAGCTTCTTCTCAATGCCGGTGTGGTGATTGATTGCAGATCAGCGCTTTTTTCAGGTGTTGATCAGATGATGGTACAACTTTCATAGTTTTCACTTTGATACCCGGGGATGTGACCCCTGAACGTCTTTAACAGAAGCTGTGAATTTTTACTTGCTAATATTTCACTAATATTTACTGATATTAGCTGGTATTTACTGATATTTACTGATTTTAGTAGTTTCCACTAATATTAGCTAACATTAACTAATATTAGTAAATATTTAGCTAATATTTAGCAAATATTTAGCTAATCTTTACCTAATATTTTTAATCTGATTTTAACCCTATTTTGTGAGCCATTCATCGCACAGTTGTAAGATTGGCAGTGTCAGAGATGGTGAGCCGATCGTTGGACTGCTATTTCAGGATTTTCCTGGTAAGCTAAGGGGTCAGATAGCTCTCCTGCAACTAATTCTGGGGTGTGACCCCTCAAAATATTTACTGATATTTACTGATACTTGTAAATATTTGGGCAGATTATTCTTGCAAGAATTCGTCATGGGCAGTACCCAGGGTTCATCAAAACCCAGAAATTGCCATCAAAACAACCCTAAGGGGTCACATGTGACGGTATCAAAGTGAAATCTATGAAACTTATCCCCATTGTGCCTTGATCCGCCATCGTATCCCATGGTTTCCCAACTCCCTCAGAAGCTCACTCAGAAACTCAGGTTGAGGCAATGGGAAGCTATACATTGGACTTAGGGATTTTCCAACCCAACCCAAGTCATCCCGACTCACGTGTTGTGGAGCACGCGATTGATCAGCCAAACTAGCAAGTCTTCGGCTGGTGAATTAGTCAGCAAGCACTCACGGTCTTCCTATTTGTCTGTTGGAGTTGTTGGGTACCCTCCACTTTTTGCCCAGAAATTGAAGGTGGCTATATTGAAACTCATGGCAGGGTTATCATAGGAGAGGGGTGGCTTTGCTGTCACAGCTCTCATCAAATCATGGACCTCCTACAGATGGCGCACCTTTGTAGGCAGCTACCAATTTGAAGCATCGAAGATTTCTCCCACCACTAAACACCTCTTCATGCAAGAAGCCGTGGCTGGAATCTGCATTTATTCGCAGAGGGACAGGATTAAGATCTGACATTTTTTCCATGGTTTGAAAGTTGTAGTTTAAGAGATGTTTTTTGGGACTGTTTTTTGGTAAGCAGATCTGGTTAAGATCAGAGTCTTTCCATGTTGGTAGATTGAGATCTGTTTTGGGAGATCTGGTGGTTTCTTACAATATGGGACCCCCTAAATCATCCACTAGTAACCATTCATAGTAATAAACCCACCAATTTTGGGGTTCCCTGTTTTGAGAAACCACCATCTGCAAAGCTCTACGAAATCCCCAGGGCTCGCCGTGCAGTGAAGATCAGGTCGCTTCTGCTGGTCAATCCTCTCAACCAACGAAGCAGCCTTGAAGTGCTTCCTAGAGAGGCCCGGCTGCGGGTGGAGGTTGTTGGAACCTGTTGGCCTCAGTAAAATGACGCTAGAGCTCGATGATGTACTAGGAGAAGATGGCAGTTAATTTAGTATAGTATGATATACACATATGTATATATATATAGATTTGTGGCCAGTAGAGAGGAATAGAAAACCCGGTTAGGGATAGTTCGGCGAGAGAAGTTGATAGAACTAGCTGGGCTATGCACCTCTCAACGGAAATTCCACCGAGAGTTGGCAGAGTTGGATGCTCCAGATTTCAATTCACCAGGCATTGAGAGCTAACTTGCAACCAGTAAGCAGGAGACCAGGGCAATCTCTCACAGCGGTTCAGGTCACTTGCGCATGTTGAGCATCAACTGGCATGGGAATCTTGCCAGTAGTTATACTACCTTTACTGTCATTGATCATCATCAATCATCATTGACCAAACCAGAAATCCGTGACTAGTCGACCATTAATCGACCATAAATGACCATCAATTTGACAAATGGTGGTTTCTCAGAATAGGGAAACCCAAAAATGGTTGGTTTATTACTATAAGTGGTTAATAACCTGGATGATTTGGGAGTACCCCTATTTTGAGAAACCACCAAATCAACCACCATCTTCAGCCATCCTTGATCCGATCATGAACCAGTTGCCATTAGCGGCAAGGACGCAGCAAGGACTACAGAGTGGAGCATGAATCATTTAGAAACCATCATGAAGCCTTCGTTATACTGCAAATGATTCATGATTGTCATCAACCACTAGTAGACTAGTATTGATAATCATTGAGCCTGATCAGCTATTGATCATAATGATTAGCCATTCTTGACCATCCTCACTTATTATCATCACTAGCCGATCATCCACAAGATCAACCAGCTGATCGACCACCATCAACCATGATTTCAACCACCAACCATCACTAACCATCACTAAGCATCATTGACCATCCTCAAGTAACCATGCTGAAGCACCCTTGATCCCTGGCCATCAACCAGCTGCCAGAATCCTCACCGTCATCCCGCGTGGTAATCCCGCAGGAAGGGCCTGTCAGTTGTCAAAGAACTTCAAGAGCTACCTTGCTTCTTGGTGGAGCGACGGTGGTGGTAGGCTGTGGAGGTGATCCAGGATGGGATAGATGGCTGGTTTGTTTGGTGAGGGATAAGGATGGTTTTAGCTGGTTTGTAGTGGGGGAGAAGGATGGTTTATGCTGGTTCATACCAGGATGGTTTAAGCTGCTTTTTGAGGGAATATTGATATGATGATAGTTGAGGGGCTGTTTAATCAATGATCAAATGGTGAATGATGGTTTAGCTGATGTATGATGAATGATGGTTTGAGTTGTAAATGCCAGTGATGAATCAGTGTTGATAAATGGTCCATAGTGGCTACATATATGGTTGTTGAAAGTAGGTTCATACCAAATGATGGATGATGATGTAAGCTTGTTTATAGCGATGGTCAATCCTTGTCGACAAATGATTAGTATGGGTTAAACGGTTACCCATAGGCCCATAGGTTTTTAGTGATTCATATTGATTTATAGTGGTTATTGAGCAATGGTCAAGAAGAATGCGGGGCCAAAGCTGATTCTTTGATCCGGAAGTTCAATCTGTCATGCTCGTGTGAACTACATATGCATATGATCATATGGGTGTTTCCCAAAATAGGGATACCCCCAAATTCTCCCATAGCAACTATCTATAGTAAAAGACCAACCATTTTTGTGTCACCCCCATTTGGAGAAACCACCATATCTGTGAGTCTCTTCCAAATTATCATGTGAATTTTCAACAAAACGACTATAGTCATTTGAGCAAGCCATGTTCCCCAACTGTGCATTGGTTGTAAGTTATTGCATGTATTTTCTCTTGCAAATCATTCATGCGCCTTAATGACTCTGTCGTCACTGCATGATGACCTACCTTGATAGAGAGTGACATGCTTCAGACAAATATCTCCTGAAGACGAGGTCGGAAACCTGATGCCATAGACATCCTTTCCGTTGGAAGCAGGGAAGCCGATTTCCACTTCATGGGTTCGGCTACCTTGTCCAACCCCTGTACTGGTAGTTCCACGACCCAAGTGACCGGCCGAAAGCCTGGAATTTCGGGTGGTCATTGGTTGGGTCGGGAGGGGTTCACATTCAGCTGCATGAGGTTTACCTTTCCATCTGACTTCGCTGGAAGGCACTGGGTCTGGCAGCGGCGCTGCCCATAGGGCAGAGCATGATGTGGCTATGGGTCAATATGAACCAACCAATGATGGGGGATAATAATCAACCAATACTAGGGAAGACAATGGTTAATGATGGGGGAACCAGGGGTACAGGGTTTTGACCCGCAGCCATGTATCTCAACTTTCTCTTGAGATCTCTGGGGATGACACTTTGGTTCTCTTTCGTATTCATCGATGGTTGGGCTACTGAGCCAGCCATTCAGTCCATTCAGTGACCAACAGGTTGGGCGAACCCACCAAGAATTCGGGAGGGGTAGCTCCTTTCGCAGCAATCGCTGCAACAGTTCCAATGATTTGGAGGATTTTTTCCGGAAACACCTGTCTTGAATGCGCAATGTCCATCAAGACATCAATAGTTCAAGGACTTTGCTGCTTGGCTTAGGCTCTTGACATTTGCTTCAGTGGTCGTATCACCCGGCTACCTGTTGGGTCCAGGAAGACGGACTGTTGGTTCAACGTCCAGGTTCTGGAGTATCTTGGACCAAGACGGACATGGCTAATATCACCACCGTAGGCCGTTTCAGCAAATTCGCTGAATCTTCCACAATTATATATCAAAGGTTCATGGCCATGGTGGTTAATGATGGCCGATGATGGTCACACAAGGTTTTCAACTCTTTCACTTCTAGCATATCAAAGATGTTCCTAGTAGTCAATCGGTAGTGCAAAAAAGACCCGAGTTCATCCAGTGGAGTCGCACACCGCCGACTTACCAAAACGAATTCCGAAAAAGCAAGAAAAAAGTTGAGTTGAGTATAACCCCCCAGTAGTTGGTAGTAGTTGAGCTGACATGTCCTTCATTTGTTGACTTGAGTCTATCCCTGCTACTGTTAGTCATACCCAAAGGCTGGAGGCAAGTCCAGCCTTGGCCATCTCTGTCAGGTCAACAACATCCCCTGGCCACCCTCTTCAACCTACAGGCCGGGCGACAGCGACCGGCTCATTGCCGAGCTTGGTGCTGCTCAGCTTATTACCCAGCTGATGAACTATTATGAACAACAATCATTATCTATGATCATTCACCATCGCCATTAATCGTCATTAATCGTCATTGATCATCGTTGATCATCATTAACCATCATTCATCATCATCAATCATCATTCATCATCAATCATTCATTAATTAACCACCATTCATCATCATTGATCATCACAAATCCTTATTGACTGGCCTATTGACCCACTATCAACTTATCATCGCAGTGCTGCTCAGCTGCGCCGCCAACGCTTGCCGCGACTGTTGCCGCGGTGGAGGTGAAGGGATCTGAAGGAAATCTGGCGGCGGCTGGCGATCTGAAGGAGATGTTGCTTGGAGTTCATTCGCGAGGGGAAGATTTGCCCTGGAAATGCAACGCTTACTGACGGCCAATGACGGCGAATGACGGCGAAGGATGGTTGAAGTATATTGAAGTTACTTGCTCATTAGAATTCAAAACTGATAACAATGGTGAGATGGCTGATAAGAATGGTGAGTGACTAGTTAACTAAGGTCAATGAGCTGATAATTGATGGCTATAATACAATTCAGAACTGATAGCAATGGTGAATAAGACCCTGGGTCAAACTGAACTGGTTAATGAGCTGGTTAATCAGCAAAGTAATAAGCTGGTGAAATTTAGCAAATGATGATCAAAAAGCTACTTATCTAATGATGCGTTGTGCTGGTTTGTGCTGGCTAAAGCGAATGCACTTATAACCAATGATATTTATTGGATTTTATTAGCAAGTAAAAAAGTCTTTAAAAAACACCCTGGGTCAAGCTAACACTTTGATATGGAGAGCCAACGCTATCTATCAATATCCCCATCCAAAAATGATGGTTCTCCACATCTGTATGTTGACCCAGAGTAGAAATCATAATTTTAATTGTTATGTCAATAATTGTTATTGATTATACATCATGGCTTCCCTGGGAATAATGATGGTTCAGAAGGGACTCAACTATATCGAATGATGATTCAAACTAAGCACCAACTGCAGGCATGTCCATGGGGGAAAATTTGCCGAGCAACCATCTTGGGGATGAAACAACTCGAGCATCGACAAATCAGGATACAAGGAGCTGTTCGTAGGCCGACCTGCCCAACGTGGCTGTTGCTTTTTGATAGTGTGATTTGCTGTGGTACAGTTGAAACAATTTTGACAATCACAGTTTCTTGCTGGGTAAATCCATCACTGCTACACTTGGGCGATTTAAGTGATCGCTTTGTTCCTTAGACTAGTTGTCGGTATGACCAGCCGTGCATATGATTGATAACCCCCTTATTGTATGGTGAATTTACCAGCGCTATGTATGAGTAAATTGATGCTTGTTTATTAATATTTACTATATCACCATCAATCACCAAATATGGTTGATCTTTGTTTATCAATACATGGCTGTTTACTATATTGTTTTACCATTGTTTCTTTGGCCGTGCCGCTTATGATTGCTTCGGCCAAGGTTGACCACACACCTCGAGAAGGTGCGGGAAGGGAGAAAAACTGGGTCGACAATGCCAACAATCACAGGAAGTGGGCTATTTGACTGTCGGGATCTGTAGGGTGTATCTGGTGGTTTCTCAATATAGGGAACCCCAAAAAAAAGGTTGGTTTATTACTAATAATGGTTAATCATGGATGATTTAGGGGTACCCCTATTTTGAGAAACACCCATATAGTGTCCCCAGCTCTTCCTGTTCATTGTTTTTGATTTTCACCTGCGCACTTGAGTTACCCATACCGATATGGACGAGCACCAGCGTAATTCGGTGCTGGACAGTGCTGCACCCAACGTTGCAGCCTTTCGACTTTATGGACTTCCTATTTATGGAGGCACATCTAAGAATTGATATCGTAATAAATTACACATCAACCTTAGATGTAACAACCATTGACCTTAGTATTAAAGGTCACAGATGTAACACATCAACTACTGGATTTGTTTGTTGCATCTCTGACCTTTCCGTTGGACGACTGACATTGGACTTGGGTGCCGAGTTGGGACCACAGGTGGCTCTGGCATTTGACCACCAGAGATTTGGCCAGCGAGAATGACAGCGTTTCAAGTGGCAGATTATTGTGCACCAATAGCTGGCGGGTGGTTTGCTTGACATTTTTTGTTTCACTAGTGATTGCAAACTGGTTGACTAATGTTTTTCATGGGGGTTGAAACCGCAAACCAGTAGTGTCTTGTTTCAGTCAATCAGGACCATGTTTACTTGATCATTATTACTCTGATTATGATTATTTGCCATTCTGGTGCTTGGGATTCAACTGATTCAAAACTGAAGCCACCACGGCCAAGAACGGTGACGCCAACCATGATTTCGCACTATGAGCCAATTATGTTACTGTAACCCTGGAGGCCAACCATTGTTGACCATTACAATTCTCATTTGTTATCCAACCCTTCAAATATCATTGACATGCCACCATTGACCATCATGAACCGCCATTGGCCAACCATTAGAAATGTTTTTTTTTTAGCGAACCATTGAATACCATTAAACACATAGTAGTTCATCTACGCACACCAATTTCATAAAGCACGTGTGTGTGAACAGTGTTGATCAACGAATCAGCACTTAATGACAAACCATTCATCACTAATCAACCTTCAACCGACCTCCAACCAACTTTTGACCAAACACTAATCAGTACTGATTTTTTCAAAACCAACGGACCCCTATGACTTGAGAAACCACCATCAATCACTGATCAACCTGCCTTCAACAAACCTTGAACCTACCTTCAAACACGTATCTTCCACCCATCTTCCACACATCTACCACCCATCTTCCACCCATCTACCACCCATCTTCCACCCATCTACCACCCATCTACCAACCACCAAACCATCCTTCAACCACCCAACGATCCGCTTGATCAACTGCAGCTCTCGCAGCCAGGTGGTTCCCGCGATGCAAAGCATGGCAGCAGGGACGGTTCCGGAGCTCAGCATGGGCTCGACACGTTCGGTTCCGGGGCGTAGGGAGATGGAACAGTGCAATGGTTGGATGGTTGGAATCTCGGTGGCTCAGGATGGTGGCGAATTCATGTTGGTTCGTGATGGCGAAACTTTGGTTGATGATGGTGAATTGATCTTGGTTAATGATGACGAATTAATTTTGGTTGATGGTTATGATGATGAATTAATGATGGTCAATAGCGGTGAATGATGGTTAAAAGTGGTAAACGATGGCTCCAGGGGGCTGGCAATGGTGAATCCCGCGCATCACAGTTCTCTACTTCCATTGCGACTCAGCACGGGTGCCGAACGGCCTGATATAGGAATCAAATGGTGGTCGATTGAGGCTATTATGATTAGAAGACCTATGATTAACCAGGAAACCTAGCTGTGATTGGTGATCGCTGATCTTCCCGCTTAATCATGGCTAATTTATGTTGAATTTATATAAATGTTGAATGATTAGTGATCGTTCATACTGGCCAAGAGGGGATGACAACAAACCTGAACGTGGAATATATTTAGGTCTTAGTCATGGTTGATGATTCAGTTCAGTGCTAAAGAGCGCACAATCATGGTCAATACTGATCAATACTGTTCAAAGAGGGTGAGCAACGGCTCCTGATCATTAAGATACTAGCCGGGTTCAGAGTGCTTAATTCCGCTTTAATAGACATGCTCAAACATTGCCAGTACTAGTTGGCAATTGTTCGTATGGGTATGTGCCAAAACAGTGGTACCCCAAAACCAATGGTTTCATTTGATTTCATTTGTAAAATGATAAATTTTTCGTGGGTTACAACAATGACCCTATGGCTTGGATGGGCCCAGCATCGGCTCGACTGCGCAACTGAGGATCCAGCCGATGCGATTGCTTCCATGGAGAGTGGAGAGGTGTCGCGTGTACGGAGAGATGGACTAGTGCCAGTGGCTTCATTTGGTTGGAAACTCATCAACGGGTTGATTAATTGGGGGGTTGCCATTTTAATGGAAAACCAAGGTTTTTAGGGCATACCCAGTATTAATCAACCAGGGGTTTAATAATCCTGGGTTAACATTAACCCCTTTTTTTCACTGCCGTGGGGCGCAGGTAGCATCCCGTGGGCGGCGCCAAACCAATAACCCCTACTAGACTCTAGTAAGATGAGTATCTATTCCTACTAGGCCACTACCTTTTGCTACCTAAGCTTCAGTATCCGCGTACTTTCACACAGGCATTGTATGATGGTATATGATGATAGTTACTTGGCTGAAGGTCGATTAGAGATTGGTAGATGGCGGTTTCTCAAGTCATAGGGGGGACCCCCCTGAATCATCCAATGTTGTCCATTTATAGTAATAAACAACCATTTTTTGGATTATCTATTTTGGAAACACGCATACAGATATATGATATGACATTCGATGTGTCTTTATACACTCTAGTGAACTAACCTGGCAATGGAAAATCCACCATTGATAGCTGATTTCCTGGGGTTTTCCCAACCAAATGGTGGATTTTCCATTACCATGTTTGTTTACCAAAGGGTAACTCGTACTCTTTGTGATATGACATGAGCTCTTTGGAAATGGGGTATCCATGCCACGGTCCCCGAAGGTACTCTTTGCGTTTCACCCAGGGGAGTGCACCTAGAGCTCTTTATGAGGTGTTTGGCTATCAACTGGGTTTGTTCATAAATGGTGGCACAGCTTAGCCAACCCGTTAAATGATCCTTATTGATAGGGAAACTGCAGCAGTTTGGGGGGTACATTCTTGATGGACATTGTCAACTTTTGTGAACCTTCGAAGACTTTTTTGTTGAGGAGCATGCATGGTGTCGGCGCAATTTGTGAAAGCCATCCAGTTGGTACGCCGTAATATCAATATTGTTCATATCATACTCAACAGTATCAATACTGACATTCTCAATACTAACATCAACAATACTATATTGGTTGATAGCTCTCACAATTGTTAAGACATGATGTATCAATGGTAAGTATTGACAAGTGTTGATAGATATCAATCATCCAGGCTCATCAATTATTGGTTCATGGCTCTCACTCTCCGGCAGATCACCTGGATAGGTGGAACACCACAATATTTTGTGGGCATGCCCTGGGAAATCAGCTGAGCTTACACAACTGTTCGGAACCTTATTGTGTTTAAAGCTATCATTAACAAGCCTTAAGTGCCTATTCACCGTTGTCATTGTCAATGAACAGCCGTTCAGCTTAGCAATGGTTAGTTAAGTGAACACAAGTTGATATGTGACCACTCAATGACTATTGCTTGATTGGTTGCTGAACTTTTTCGCACTTATTAACACTGATTATCTTGTTGACTGGCTTTTTTTTATAATGTTCAGGATGACCTACTAATGACATCTATATAATGACTATTATCGATTGGTGTCAATAATGACTATTGGTTGCTGTCGTTCAATGTTGACACATATCATTATAACCAGTGAAGAACTGTTCAATGATAAAAGTTTATATTGTTAACTCATTTTTACAGTTGTTTAAAAACTCTCATTATAAGCCCCTAGTAACTAATGACTACATAACAGTTTACTAACAGTTGTTAACTGCTCCCTATTGTTGTTATCAGCTGTTCAGAAATAGTCAATTGATTGCAACCATTGGTCAACAATGGTTATGACAAACTAATCAAAAAGAGCCACTACGACCCACTATTGGTTTTTATTGATTTTATATTTATTGTTTTGTAACTGTACCAGATCGTAGTAACAGTTTTTTCATTACTACTACCGTGAAGATCATTACCAGCCATGCATCATCATGACATTCACACCAAAATGTTTGCACTTGCACACATTTATTATAATGTCAGTTGGTATCAAAGTGGCATTCATTGTTGTAATAGATTCCATTGTTGTATCAATATGACATTCGTTCATTATTATCATTAATTCATTTTTACTAGTATTATTTGACTATATATATTATTAGCCATTATTACATACAAGTAGCTACCAGCCATTATTAGATTCATTATCAGCCATTATTGGCCATCATTATATTCATTATTAGCCATTGTTATATACTATCATACAATTAGCCAGGGTTGTATCAATATGACATTCATTCATTCATTCATTCATTCATTCATTCATTCATTCATTCATTCATTCATTCTTACTATCATTGATTTATTATCGCTCTTGTTGTTATTTTACTACATTATTAGCCATGGTTATAAACGATTGGCCATGGTTATATTAATGAGGTACAACCCGTCAAAAGTCCAGCTACTCTGGCTGCAACTATGGCTAATTGTATCATTGTTTGTCAATATTCATTCTTATATGACAATCATTATATCAATTAGCCATGGTTGTATTACTATAAATATACATATCATTATTAACCCTTATATCTTTATTATATACCATTATATCACCATATAAAGGTGATATTACCACCATATCACCATATTACTATATCACCATACATACATACCATGATGGTTATATCATATATATCATGTATGTATGGTAATATGGTTATCAATGGTTATATATGTATGTATATCGCCATTGATATCCCATTATATATGGTTATAGGTCAAAAACCCCGTACCCCTGGTTCCCCCATCATTAACCAGCTCGTTTTCCCTATAGTTTTGTTGGTGAACTGATCCCCCATGAAATTGGTGGGTTAATATTGGCCCATAGCCATATCATTCAATTCCCATCACCACCATACCGTTGCAGGTGGTGAGCTTCCTACGAAGCCTGAGCCGCGTCACGGCCGCGTTGGGGCCCCCGGCTGCGTTGGGTCGTTGCGCCGGGAACCGGATCCGGTGGAGGGTGAAGTCATGGGGGGTTTGGTGGCTGATGAAGCACCGATAAGCAGCCATAGTAGGGATGAATGATGGCTATGATGGGTTAAATGATGGGAATGATCTTGATGAATGATGGGTTTTAGTGATTGATCTTGATTAATGATGGTGAAAGATGGTTGGTTGATGGTTCGTGATGGGTTAAAGATAGTCAGTTGACGGTTGATAGTGGTGAATGATGGCTACTGTATAAAAGGTGGCTAGGAAATCGTAAGAAACCCGTTCTGCAAAGGAGAGCGCTGCTGGGACTAGCCATCGACCAGCATGTAAGGGTTGCATGCTGAGGACTTCTGGGATGCAACTTCGGAGTTGATAAAACGGCATATTTACTGTAACTAGAACTGGTTGTAGAAAGTTATTATTGCCAGTGAAACTAGCTTTCTGTTAAGCAGTTCTTACTAGTTGATGATATTGGTGGTTACTGTATATGTAACATGTTATGGTAATCAGTTATTGACAGTAGTGAAGCAGTGATTTACTGTCAACGATTGCCAGTTCAAGTCGTACACCTAGCTCTGAATCGGGTGTTTCTCAAGTCATGACGGGATACCCCCAAATCATCCAGCTTATTAACCATTTATAGTAGTAAACCAACCATTTTTTGGGTCCCCTATGGCTTGAGAAGCCACCGAGGCTGGAGAGTTCTCTGTCGATTTGGCGCGACTGCAGCTCCGCGCAAGTCTTGGAGGCGCCAAAGCGGCGATGGTTTCGGGGCCACGACAACGCCAGTGATGGATGCCTTGGGCTGGTGGAGGATGGATGAAATCATGGGTTTTGATGGGTGATAAACCAGCAATGGTAGGAATAAATGATGGTTACTTAGTGATGGTTAGTTGGTGATGATGGTGAATGATAAGTGCAACAGTGGATGAGGACGCTTAACGGAAAAGCAACGGATTAATTAGCCTTATTCATTGCTGTGTGATTTGTTGATGATAAATGATTAGCACCGACAATTATGCATCAAGTAGAAAAGAATGTTAATGGATGACCCATGCAACAACTATTCTACGAAAAGTTCTAGGTATAAAGTATGGCTGCTGCAAAAAGTGTCACTTTTACACATGCCTGACGCTAAATAGCACATCCCTTCAACCACGCTAATCTATGATATGATTTCCAAGGCAAGTCAATCCCAGGGTATAGTAGAATACCTCAGCCAAATTCAGAAACCTGGGATTGTTATAGCATTTTCCAGCCCTGGGGATAGTCCACTGGGTCCAAGAACTGACATGAAAAGCATTGACTCCAGGACCATTCTTAGTATTGCTATAACCATCACCATTTACTGATTAATATTGATAATAAATGATATAGTAACCATTGTCGTTTGTAATACTTATAAGAATAGTTGCTAATATATAATAGCTAGTTGGCTGATATTTGATCTAATTAGCAATGATCCATTCTAAGTTGTTTTTTTCCTAGCTAATTATATCAAACATCAGCCAATACTATCGTATATCATTTATCATATATCATATATACAATGATATATCATATATCGATATATCAGCCAATAGCTATTGATATATCATCGTATATCTTAGCTATCTTCCAGTCAGCTGTTTCCAGAGCTTCACAGCTACAGTGGTTTTCACATCTCCCTGGGGACCCATCCGAACTCATCCCCCTGCTCCAACGTTCACGTCAGGCGGTGCGCGCGCCCCTGCGCGACATTGCACCCCTGGCGGCCTGCAGCTTTGTGTTGAGCGCCTGGCATGCGCAGGTGGAGCGAGCCATGTCGGGTTGGGCTCCTATGCTTCAAGCTGTTAACCATTGGTCGATAGAGAAAGCCTGTGACACCATGAACAATGGATAACTAGCTGGTTAATGATAAATAATAGGGTATGATAAGTAACAATAGTAGGGGATATACCAGCTATATATATGCTACCCCCCCCCCCAAGACCTACCTTTCTCATCCTTTTTCACCACATCAGACTGCTTTGCTCGCTCTATTGTCTTTGGCACTACATGGTTGGGTGGGAAAATTGTAGCAGTTCAGCGCTATGGCTGTACAAGCCTGCGCATAACAATACCACACCGCATGCCTGACATAGCTGCTGGCGATACATGGGTGGGCGGTAAGCCTGTAGCAACACAGCGCAATGGATGCACAAGCTTGCACATAACAGTACCGCAGCACATGCCTGATATAGCTGCTGACAATACATGGGCGGGTGGGAAAGCTACACCGCATGCCTGACATAGCTGCTGACAATACATGGGCGGGTGGGAAAGCTGCACCGCATGCCTGACATAGCTGCTGGCAATACATGGGCGGGCGGTAAGCCTGTAGCAGCTCAGCGCAATGGACGCACAAGCTTGCACATAACAGTACCGCAGCACATGCCTGACATAGCTGCTGACAATACATGGGCGGGTGGGAAAGCCGTACGTAGCTTGTCGGTGGGTGGGGCTGTAATACCTTGGCCTTATGAATGGATGCGCTGTCCATGGCAATGTAACAGGACATGCTCATCAACCTCACGACTTATAAGCCATCCTTCCGCACTGACAGTTGCCAAGGAACCACGAAAAGCTTGTCCACAGCCATCAATGGTAAGGGCCTGGCAGGGCTTGGATGAACAAGACATTGCCTTGAGAACTGCGAACTACAAGGGCTGGAAACACAAGTTTCTCAGACACCACTTTTTCCAAGCTTTCTTCCAATCCTTGCGCGTCACTTCTTGGACCAAAAACGCCCCGAAGCCCACTGACATAAGGCTCCTGTGGCTGTCCACATGTCTGCGTTCTTGTGCCAGTACTGGTACTGGGCAGACCTCAGCTTAGCCTTCAATAGCTGCGACCCGGCTTTTGTATGCTGATTCAGTGTCAACCGCTCCTTGAGGAAGCGCCAGCATCGGTCGATGATTTGGGTGCCCGCTTTTACGCGGAGCTTTTTCTTTGTCCCTGGGATCTTGTGCTCCACGACCTTCACATAGCGAGGAGATTGCCATTTCCACTTGCCACGTACTTTGACGCGCTTTTTACAATGGATGACCCGATCGTGCAACACTCCTGCTACGCGGAGCCTGTAGCTCTTGGCAGAGTCAGTGTGGAGGACCACCTGTCTGTTCTTCAGCCATCTATCAGCAAGCGGACGCCATTCTACTTTGCGCACAGCTCCAGGTCCAGGGGCCCGCGCATCAGTGCGCACGGGCTTCAAGCGCTCCAGTACTAAAGTTTCTGGCTTGCCGCGCTGAACAATGCCACACCACTGTTCCCATTCAACTGTCTTCTTTGGGTCATCCAGCTCGGACACATCAGTCAGGCTCCTTTTGTCAAATGTAGTTTCGTCGGCTTCTACATCTTGCCACGCTACCCCGTTGCCGAAGACAATCTCTTTCTCCTTCGCCTCCACGTACTCCTTGCGCAGAAAAATCAAGCGCCTCTCCATGTCCTCTATGGCTTTGTGATTCTGGTGCATGAGGCGATGGGTTGTTGAGTTAGAGATGTTGTTCAGCTTGAGTAGTAGCACCGCAGCCTGAGTTTGCAAAGCAGTCCCTGCTACACCATAGCCTTCTGAAAACAAAGGGTGCAGGTGATGTGGATTGAGGTAGACCTGGCATTTCCGGGCATTGCAGCGAAGCTTGGGAATTGTTTCGCCGGGCTTCTGCACCCACCCACACAACTTCCCCTTCTCACATCGAGGACAAGTCTTGCCACGCAAATCAACCAACAAGCCATCCTGGATCAAAAGCTGCACAATTCCTTTGTCACTTGCGTGCAAGATTTCTGGTAGAGACCTCTTCCATTTTGTCTGGTCCATACGAAGGCCGCGTGGGCCAACCTCTGCACCACTCCTGGTATATGGTACATCACGCCAAGACTTGGTCTTTGCAGAAGCTGGGCGTTTCAAAACCATTCGGCCTTTGCCTCTTTTCGGCGCAGGAAAGGGGTTAAACTTGGACGGCATGGCGCAGTGGCTTGGAATGATATCAAGATGACGAGAGTAGAGCCACCAACGGCAAAGGGCGAAGAATCATGCGTGGTGGAGACCCTCTTCTGAAAAAACCATCTGGCTCAGCTTGTGCTCAAGAAGTTACCAATGTCGGCAAAAGTGGCAGCTACAATTGGATCCGCTCTTTTTCACGTACCCCGCAGACACACAGCTGCATATCCTGCTACTGCTAATGTACAAACCCTGACACGTTCTCTACATGTCATTCAATCCTGCGATTGAAGCAACTCTAAAAGCCAGTCAGTCCCATGTGGCTGGCTGCTTCTTCATCAGCTTCCAAGTCCATACTCACTGGCTCCTGAACATCCATTGGCTCAGGTGTCTCCTCATCCTTCAAACCCTCATCTGCGGCCTCAGCATCTTGAGCGAGCTGCTCTAGCTCTTGCGTCGGAGAGGTCTTGGCCCGCAGTCGTCGCTCTGGATACACGAATTTCTTCTGCCGACGACCACATGGCGTAGTTCCAATTGGCGGCACTGGCGGGCAGACGTGCATAGGAGAGCCTGGATCCTCGCTGTTGGATGAAGCAGCAGAAGCTGGCAGAAATGTGGCCCCGTGGAACAAGAGCTTGTCCTGAAGTTTGCCGTTCGCGAGCTCTACGTATGTCTGGATCTGGTCATGTTCAATCATGGAGGCCACGCCTTTTTCAATCATGTCCTGCTCTTTTTGCACATCGGCATCAAATGTAGGACCAGTTTCCATGACGCCGCCCTTGTACTTTCCATAGAGTGGTTTGTCACGATCAGCCAGAAGATCCTGATGTACGGCCTCTACATCAATTCGATGCACAATTGCATCCTTGCGCTCACTCGGCAGTCGGACATAAAGAGCATTGTTGCCAAACAAGAAGAGGATGGAGCGCTTCAGGACTGCGAGTACATCCTTTTCCCTGTCCCCTTGAAAAATGTCGCTCAAGAGACTGAAAAAATCATCTTCAGAAATGGAGGATGCACCAGGCTTGCACTCAAACCTTTCTTGAGGAAGGTCATTCGAGGCAAATGCCCTCATTTGGTTGCGTGCAAGACGGGAGTCATTGTACCTGGAGTCAACCGTGCCGTCTTCATCGGTTGTCATGAAGCTCTTCAGATCGGCAATATTGACCTTGGCCCTGCAGGGGTCGTCTAAGAAAAGCCCTTCATGTACAACAGGCACTCTGTGACGGAAGTTGTCCAAGGATTTTGCGCGGCGCCATCCAGGTTTCAACCCTTCACAACCTGCTCTGCGGATATGATACCTCCCAAGTGCCATGGCCAGAACAATCACGAATGGGGTCTTCCCTACACCAGGAGACACAAGTAACATAATGACATAGATGAGGAGAAAGGCAACAATGTTTCCCGCAAGAAGGGTTTCAGGCTCATTGTGGTCAAAGGGAATTCCGTCATGCTGAGAGCCCCACTCAATCCTTTGCTCTTGTTCTGCGCCATAAAGCGCGCCTTGCCCTCTGGCCACCCTGCAATAGGCGTGCCTGAGTCTGCCTTGGTGTTGATGAGGATCCAGAGTGTTTGCTCATTGCGAGCATCACACTCAGGAGCATGAGCATTGATAAAGTCAACTCCTTCTTCTAACTCTTGATTTGATGGGTTCCATTTGGGCGTAGCGACCACTGACCCAGCTGATTTTTCTTGCAACGAGTGCCATCGAACTTGATGGCCACCTAGCTTCGAAAGTAGCCATTGAACAGCTTTTTTCACAGCCCATGGTCCAGGACGATGGACCGGCACAAAGCCTGCCCCGGACACAACGGAATTGGCAACTTGAAAGTTGACAGCGCGTCCCATGTACAAGGCCTTCATAATATTCACCTGGCCATTCCCCAGGTCGCAGATGAACAACTCCATCTTTGAACTTTCAGGCACTTTTGCTTGGAAGGCAATGGGAGGCGGGAGGTCGTCGTATTGCTCCTTGGCAGCAATCTCCCCCAGAACAGCAGCATCGCCGCATGAAGGAATTCCCAAATGGACATCGAAGAGCAAAGCGATGGATTTGATTGACTTGGACAGTGGCCGACACGCATCTGACGTGAAGGTGTCCAGTGAAATGGGCTCAGGGCAATCCACATGTCCTGAAGTAGCCACCTGAAGTTTTTGCACATTCAACTGCTTTGGGCCCACCTCAGCCAGCGCTTGATCCATCAATGTGCCCGCCATGACAAAGAAGTGAGCACGAACTAGAACGCAAGAAATGAAGCCGTATACCCTCTACTCTTCAGAGCCAAGAAGCGAGAAAGCGATGAGGCGATTTGTGGGAAAGCCGTTGACTAGTTGCGATTAATTGCAATTACTTGCAAATAATGACAAGGGAGAACTATACACTCAAGATTCAAGTTCAAGATTCACGGCTTGCTTGGGCCTTGCGCCACTCTGAGCCAAAGAAAAAATATTACATATCCCAAACTTTTGATATCTATACATTTATGATACATTTATGATACAAAGCCGGCACAACAAAGCAATCGAGCGCAATACATTTTCTCCGGTGCAAGCCACATCCTCTAGAGACCTCGGATTTCGCGCAATTTTGCGCACAAACTTCGGTTCACCTTCTTCAGGTAAGCGTTTTGGGTCATGAGACGTTCATTGTCATCTTCGATTTCCTGGTGGCAACCAATGGCATTCTCCAACTCGTGGACGTAACGTCTCAGGTTGGCCTTTGGAGTGCTGGAAGAACTCGACGAAGAAGAGGTCGAAGTAGAGGATGTCTCAGAGTCACTGTCGCTGGGTGCTTCAGCGGAGGCCTGCTCGGTAGTCTCCTCAACCTTTGCCTGTTTCTCGCCTATCTCTGCCTTGCTGATCTTGGCTTTTGGGGAACTTCCTGCAGAGCGACGCATATGTTTGCTTGGGTGGTCCTCAATGCTCAGAAGTGGCCCCTCGCCATTCTCCAACGCCTTCAAGTCAGATTTTTCCTCATCCTCCTGGCGTTTGACACCTTTTTTCGGCTTCTCCAGGTTTTCCCTCAGGCGGAGCGTGGCTCCAGGAGTCCAACCTCCATGCACTCCTGCCGTCAGGCCCAACTGTTTCTGCACCACCACCATTGCCGAAGCTAGGGATTCCTTGGTGACTGGGAGACGGCTAGAATGCACTTTCCAAGCTTCGACTTCCCTCAGTTCAGGCCTCGGGTGTTGAGGGTGCTGGACAACCGGAGCCACATGCAGGATGGCCCCATGGCCGTGCACTTGCACCCGTCCAGTGACTGGCGCACTCATGTTTGCCATCACGAGTAATTCCCAGCACCTCTAGCAACTCCAAGTGATAATGGCTGCGGATGGACAGCAAACTTTCACCATGGTCACTCAAAGGTTCACAGGCCCGATCGTTTGTGGCGCAACCAAGCAGCACGGCAAAAACAGGGAATGCTCTGTCGTTAGCCGCCAACCATCCCCGTCCGCACCTCTGACGATATCTCCGGGAAGGTTGTCTGCTCACAGCAAGTCCTGAGTCGATTGCAGACTGGGAGGGACAATGGAAGGTTGCGCGATCCGTATGAATATCACACTTTTTCCAACTAAATTGCAATTAATTGCAACAATCCCGTGCTCCAATCCTGGATTGAAGATTGAAGATTGAAGATTGTCAGAAAAACTTCTTGGATCCAAGCCTGGATTGAAGATTGAAGATTGAAGATTCTCAGAAAAACTTCTTGGATCCAAGCCTGGATTGAAGATTGAAGATTGAAGATTCTCAGAAAAACTTCTTAGATCCAAGCCTGGATTGAAGAAGTTTTTCTGAGAATCTTCAATCTTCAATCTTCAATCCAGGCCCGGGACCTGGATTGAAGAAGTTTTTCTGAGAATCTTCAATCTTCAATCTTCAATCCAGGCCTGGGACCTGGATTGAAGAAGTTTTTCTGAGAATCTTCAATCTTCAATCCGAAAGATTTTGCAATTAATTGCAATTAATTGCAAATTCTTTCCACTTCGACGGGGACTAAAAATAAGAAGGAATATAAGGGTTTAAAATTAGGAGGAAAATAGCCAAAAACATTGTAAATACCCATAAAATTGTAAAAAGTGTAGGTCTTGGGGGGGGGGTACCATATATATCTATATGTGTTTAAACAGCTTGAAACGGCTGTTACCATAGCTGTAACGACTACTGTTGGACCTTGATGTGAGATTACCACTGTTACCATAGCCTGTGGATTTTCCAGCCCGCTATGTCACCAGAGGGTAAACCACTGTCATGGTCATTATCGGCTTATCATCACTACATAATGGTTATAAGATAGTGACCAATAGTAACCAGCTACATATGATGGTTAAATGATGCTTACATGGCAAGGTGGTACCTGACATGATGAAGCTGTTCTCCAGTCAGCCATGCGGCGTCGTAACGGGTGAACCTGCCACGCCCTGCCCGCGGTGAACCAACAGGAACGGGCCGAGCGCCTGCCTGCCACAGCGAGTGCCGGACCCAGCGAAGAGGTTGGTACTCGTAGCTTCCGTCGTTGTTTGTATCCCATACGGCTATGGGTCAATATAAAACAACCAATTATGGTGGTTTATAACCAACAAACTATAGGGAAACCAATGGTTAATGATAGGGGAACCAGGGGGACTAAGGGTTTTGACCCACAGCCATACTATTAACCAGGGTTGATAATGGTTAATCATAGGAAATACTGAGCAACATTGGTGGTTAAACCGCAAACTGGATGGTGGTTTGATTGACATTTTGATTATTTTCCCTAGTAATGAGTAATGAGTAACAACTGGTTGGTTGGCTAATATTTTTCCAAGGGGTTGAAACCACCAACCAGATTAACCTGTGGTAATCAATCATTTACTATGGCATTGCAATGCTTGCTTAATAGAGCTTATTAATTGTTTATAGTGGTTTATGTTGGTCCATCTGGGTTAAATATTAACCACAGCTCAATACAATTAACACCAACTAAGTGATATTTGTTAATAATGATTATATCACCTTTATTAACGAGTCTTAAAAAAGGTTAACCACTATCAACCTTCAAGAACTGTCACTACTCCTCATTGACAACTGCTCATGATGAAACATAGTTGAGCATCAGTAACCTGATCAGCACACATCATTCACCACTATGAACCATCAACTAACCATCAGCTGACCATCAATTTATCATCAAACAACCATCATTGACAAGCCAGTCACCACTATTAGTCACTATTAACCATCAATTCAGCATCATGAATCACTTTATTAACCATAATTCAGCATGATAAATCAACCATCATGCATTTTCCATCATAAATTCGCCACCAGAAATTCACCATCATTCATCCCTACCATTGCTGGTTCTCACTGGTTTAACCATCGATCTCTGCGTTCACCCCGTGGTCATCTCAGGTTACCACGAGACGGTGAAGGCCGTCTTCGGCGCGAAATCGACCGCGTCTTCGAGCGCGAAAACGGATGATGCAGCAACGGATGCGGCAGGCGAACGGTGGACTATCTAGACCCGGGTGCCCACTTGGTTGTTGTGCTTGTGGTTGTGGTTGGGGTTGTGGTTGTGGTTGTGGTTGTGGTTGTGGTTGTTGTTGTGGTTGTTGTTGTTGTTGTTGTTGTTGTTGTTGTTGTTGTTGTCGTTCTTCACCATGTTTCTAGTTGTGGTCGTGGTTGGGGGCATTGTTGTGGTTGTGTTTGTTGTTTTTGTCGTTGAGATGTCTGCCTACAGTTGAATTTCCCGTCGCAGAAGGACCAGCCACTTTGGTACCCCAACTGGTCAGGAGATATCCAGTCGAGTGATCAGCAATCATCAGGGACCACGACCTGGCCATGATTTCCAGCCTCTTGCAGGCTCGGAAACTGCCGCGGGCGCAGCTACCGATGCGAATACGAGCACAGTTGCTGGGCAGCGCTGGGCAGCGGTGGATGGGCTCCGATGTAAGCAGTTGACTGGTGGGCTCCTGCAGGTGCTGGCAGTCCACACCAACTCGCCACGTCATCAAGATGTTTGAACCTCCATAAGATAGACTTGAATCGATCGTTTTGATAGTCTGAGCATGTCTTAGCTGCCCACCACTTGAATCCACAACCATCCAATTTTTTCCTGGGGCAACCAAGCACTACAAACTAATCAAGCTATCAAGGCATCCAATGAATTGGTGGATCTAATCAGTTGGATATACAGGTCTTATCTCTGTCACTCCTTGGCATCACGGTGAGAAAACTGCTGCGAACTGGGAACCGAGGCTGACGCTGACAAAGCCTCCGCCGCAGCTGGTACCTTTGCAATGGGTCGCCATGTTCTGGGACTGGGTCAGCCATGGATTCTCTAAGTTGCCATATCTCCAATCACCGCAACATGTTGTCCTAGTTGCATGGGGTAGCAATCCCAGCGGGTGGTGATGGGAGGATTCTTTGATGTGAACTGATGGAGAGGACGTATGGGCGCACAGCGATCCCACCAGTACGTCATAAGTGGCCAGCGGTCGGTGAGGAACCCCCTGCCGTGTGGCAATTCTGAGGATGCTTGGAACCCTTGGGCACGGGGCACCATTTTTCAGGTGTTCAACGGGGAACAATCTCAACGCGATGTGGGAATCCAAGGTTGGTATTGAGCGACACCCTGGGGACCCTGGTACCCATGGACTATCCTTGAAGAGTTGTTATGCAATTTCATCTTAAGAACGAGAAGGTTTCCTCAAACATTGCCTTTTCTATTTGCTAATTTAGTTAACATTATACTGGTTGGTGGTTTCAAACATTATTTGTTTTCCCTAGTGATTTTTGACAATTAGTTGGTTGACAAACATTTTTCATGGGGGTTGAAACCACCAACCAGTATAATTCCGCTTCAGGGTTTCTTCCCGCATCATGAAACTCTGCATCAAATGTGATTGACTGGTCATTTACCACCCACTGGCCACCGTTATTGCTGACCAATGCTTACTATACCTGTGTATATATATATACACACATATATATATATATATTTATATATATATATGTATTTGCATCATAGATTTCCACAGTGCATTACATATTTATATCTTTCCTCTCCCAATCAACATCTGTTTCCCAGGCACGCTTGCGCCCGAGACGCCCTTGCTCAGAGCCTCACGGCAGAGCTTTCGACTCACCTGCAGGCTGAGCTTTCGACTGGAGAGGGGTTTAGTAACATGTAATGAGGGTTTATGATGGTTCATGATGGTTAATGCTGGTTTTTGATGGTTAATGCTGGTTTTTGATGGTCAATGCTGGTGAATGGCGTGGGGTCGCATGCCACTTGACAGGCTACAAAATCACCAGAAGCCATCTCAATCCATGCCATCATCGGCCAGAAATTCCGCGGATCCCACTTCCATCAAGTGATAGCCTCATATACCTCGTGTCAGCTTGAATTACAGTCCCAAACAGAGCTGGTGGTTATTTGACGGTTATTTGGCTGTGGGTCAAAACCCTGTACCCCTGGTTCCCCTAGCATTAACCATTGTTTTCCCTACTATTGTTGGCTATTATCCCCATTAGTTGGCTGATTAATATTGACCCATAGCCATTTGATGGTTATTTGATGCTTAAGCCATCATAGGAAGTCCCAACCAGGTGGAAGTGGGGGTCGACACTGACGCTGACTCCAGCTGTTGGTGTCCAGGTCTCAGTGTTTCATCCCAAGACGTTACCGGTACGTCATGAGCTGTGACCTCATTGGTTGGTTGGTTGGTTAGGTGGGTTGATTGGTTGGTTGGTTGGTTGGTTGGTTGGTTGGTTGGTTGGTTGGTTGGTAGGTTAGTCGTTGGTGGCTGTGTGGTGTTGGCTGCACAGGAGGCTTTCTGGATTGGTTCTCATCACCATCCATGAACTGTACAAAATGCCTGCTGATCAATGCACTGCATGGCATGGTATGGATGCCTCTGACGTCATCCGATCGATACTGGTTTTAACTGCAACCACAGCGATAGCCTTAATTTTTCGGTCGAAACCATCGGTCCTGCACGATAAAGACACCACGCCGACATGACAACGGCCTTGAGTTCGGTGGCAACTCCGCTTGCTGGCTTCAGTTGACATGAGCAGTAAACTGATGCAGAGTTGTCCATACCTATACGTGGTTAGCACCCTGCAGCTATTGAAGTCTTCCCATTCAAAATGGTCATAGCTTGCAGATGCCGTGGTGTATCATTCGTCCATGGTATGCAGGAGACACACACACACACGCACATCTTAAATAGCAACAGAGTAGATAGGTTCATCTATGTAATTGATATAGATTATCAAAGATCCATTTACATTATTTTGCATGGGATCTTTGCTCACCAGCCCAGATCTTTATACATATAACTATAATCTTATACCAGCAAGTTCATATGCCCCACTTGCAAGACGATTGGGTGACAGCTGCAGCAATCCTGGTGGAGCTTCAGCAGTCTCAGGGTGGACCATGGCATGCATGCACGTTGTGGTGGTGACTTCGCGTCACACTCATCATGCAATCCTTGACCTTCACCGAGAGACCTACATCCATCTGAGTTCCTTTCTGTACGCGGATGAGATCGTCCGGGTCGTCAAGACTGGAAAAAGGACCTTTGAAAGATCATGCGCTGCACAGATGCGTATCATTGCAGAGCCAGATTCAGTGGAAGAGGGACGGCAAGTCCTGTTTCGTGCGTGGATGATGGTTGATGGGCCCAACCAGGGCGCCTGGGCATATGATGTGGTGAACAACAATTCTGAACACTTTGTCAGACAGTGCTGGGAAGGTGTTGCAAGAACTCAAAGAGCAAGTCAAGGAACAACTACAGGAACATCCAGGATGCTTGATGATGTATTGGTTTCGGATCATGTCCAAGAGAGCGAGACCGAACTGGAGAGTGAGACTGAACCGGAAAGCGACACCGAACCCGAAAGTCATTCTGAAATTGAATTGTTGGGGGCCTCTCTGGAATGCGATTCTGACCAGAGACGTGATATTGACATGGAGGGGGTAGAGCATCCAGCCAACCTTTGTACAATATGCGAAGACCAAAGTTGCAACGTGATTCTGAAGCCATGTGGGCATTGGCAGTACTGTCATGCTTGTATATCAATGTGGTTGCAGCATGGACAAACGTGCCCTCTCTGCCGCGGCCGAGTTGATCAAATTGTGGAAGCACTGAGGTGAGGGGTGATGCATGGTCGTCGCCAAATGGGAACTGTCCAACGTGACAGTTGCACAGGTTTGGTGCCTGAAAGTAAGAGCCCAATTACATAGGTCTGGTGCTCAAAGGAAGAGCCTGAAGTTCCTGTATGCCTTTTTTTTTCGGAACCTGAGTGAGTCTATTCACTGGATAATTAGATGAATAATTCAATGCACCAGCGGCTGGACATCGCTTCTTCGAGCAGCACGGTCCTTGCAGCGCATCGTTTGGTCTGTGGAATGGCGGGGAAAAGATTGGTTGCTGGGCGGAGGCTTCTGCGTGGTAGATCTGTGGATGATCATCCCACAACTGGTAACCCTGCTCATGGTCAGTCACCATGGTTGTAGGGGTTATATGCTACCTCAGGTATAAGCTACCTAAGTGGTGAGAAACCATGCTAAGTAACTACCCTACGTGGGTTGCACCAGTCATGAATAGGTGAACTCGCTCTGGCTACTAGCCACTCACCAAATGGGATGATCATCCAAGTATCATGGGTGGTGGTTTCCTCTCCCAAAAACCGTGGATGGATTTGGAAATGAAGCTGTGAGGCACCTCAACCATAGCATTGCCAAATATTGTTGGTTCTGCTGGCGATGAAGCGTTGGTGAAGCCTGCGTTTTGACTTTTTTTGCGCTTGACCATGAGGCTAGTGAATCAACCAAGGAGGAATGGTTGGATACAATCTGCCTAAATTGAGGGATAAGTGACTAACAAGTGACATGCCCACATATACACATACAAAAAGAGAGGGTGATGCTCATTCTTTTGCCACACAAGTGATGCGGATGTGAGGCTCATCCTTTTGATCCAAAGCAATAATCCATGGAACCCATGGGAAAGCGGGATCCGCTGGCAGTTAATGTGGAGCTTCTCACTGGTGGACCTAACATCTACTCAACCATTGGGTCGGCCTCTGTAACCTCTATGACTCTATCAACCATCGTCGACCTGTGGGGGGGTCCATGGAGATCAGGACATTCTATTGCTCTAGCAACCAATTCAACTGCAAGTAAGCTGACTAGAATACTTAACTGAGCAAAGCTGGTGAATGAACTTGGGATTTCAAACTATGCTTTACAGGATCAAGCATGTTAGAATAGTTAACTGATCGTTCATGTGAACCCAATCCACTGTTGGTCAGCAGTTGAGCTCTCTACGTATTGCTAGCCACCGTTACCAGTTGCAAAACATCGCCACTATTAAATCTACTAGCCAGGATTGACCGCGATCAACTACCATGACTACTTATTGGTATGAAATTGACCAATGTTAACTACCATTTCTACGATGATCTAGTCTATGATTATACTATTTTACATTTTACATTTAATTTGTCACAGCATATTGATCGGTAAACATATCTGATAATCAAAAGCTAGACTTATTGGTTTGAACCACTATTCAGCTCATAGGCCACTGCTATGCTATCAACGTTGAATGACATCGGTACTTCGTATCATTTGCTATACCACTCTTCACCTATTCATTTATCATTCAGAATCCGGAAGTGAATTCAATTGCAATTCAGCTGGTAATCATCCACTGGAAATGGTAAATCATCCATTGAGAATTACCAGCTGGTAATCCATCCTCCATCGGAAATCAATGGTACCATTGGTCGCTTCCTCTTGCCATAATTCATTTACCATATTCATATGGTAAATCCATTATCCATTGGCAACATTATCCACAATTAAATCGATTCACCAATTGGATTATAAGTGCATTCATGAAAACACATTGGATAATGAAACACGCCAGGATATCCAATGTCCAATTGGTGATTTAACAATATCCTGGCTATTGATTATGTTTAATTAATTGTCCATGTTTTGTTTGATATTATCCAATTGGTGGACACGATAAGAGGTAATTAATTATAACAACGGTAATCATTCCTAAGTTATTCTATGGATTATATCCATAACTGACTATATAATTCATTCTAATGATCATTAAATTGGATCATTAATTATCCATGATCATTGTCATTTACACACATTCGAATTGCCAATGGAATTATAAATGGATTGGAAATTGATACTGGATTTCCATTCATCATAATCAACATCCATTATATTGGATAGATCATTATGAATCATGAATGATTTCCAATTACCACTATCATAATTTATTTCCATAATCATTATCAATATAAAATTGATAGTGCTAGTTGGAAATCATCCAATTGGAGCGAATCCAATTGATGATTATGAAGTGTATCCAACTGATGATTATCCAATTGGTAAACACCATTGGAATGTATCCAATTTGATTGTCCATTACTCGTATGATCCATTCTTAATCATTGATTATCCACTTCAAATTGATTATCCAATTTGATATTTGATTATGGAAGTGTATCCATCAAACACTTCATCATCAACATAAATGGCTAATTTGTCATTGCAATTGTATCAGGGGATTATATTCTATCATCCAATTGAATTATCTCATGGATCCATCAAATGGCCTCTTCATGGTGATTTATATCTCCAATTTGACTATCCAATAAATTGGATAACGATTATCCAATAAATTGGATACACTTCATAAATTTGATAAATTTGATCATCCACTGGAAAGGGCCATGCCCGCCATGGCCGCCAGGACGCTGCGGCAGCTGTTGCAGCTGGGCCCCGAGGGCCCCGCGGGCGCCGGTGGCCCTGGGGTGGGTGGGGTGGGGTGGGGTGGGATGGGTGGTTGGTAGGTATAACTAGGCCATGACCATCAGATTATAGGCTTTAGAGTGGTATTTTTTTGTTGGATCACTGGTGGTAATCATACTATAACTGGCTATAACTAGCTATAACTGGCTATGACCATCAGATTGGGATGAAGCAACCAGTGGCTGGTGGTTGATCATATGGGGATACCATCAGATTGTAGGGTTTGGAGTGGTATTTTTTGTTGGATCACTGGTTGTAACCATGCTACAACTGGTTATAACCATGTCATCAGTCTTGTATTAGGGGTCGAAAGTGGCAAGATCTCATGGGATATAATCACATGGTTAGTTCTATAGTAGTAAGATCTCATGGAAAGAATCAGGACATGCTTAGTATGGTGATTAGTAAGCATTTCAAGCTGAAACAGTGGTGGGATTCAAGAAGAACCATAGGGGTCTATACAGGCACAACCAGCAATGCAAGGGACAGCCAAAAAGAGGCCATGATGGCTGTCAATATGCAGCACCAAGAATCGTGACCATCAATGCAGGATGGCCACAAGGGATAGCCATTATGATACATTATTCTTCACAAACCAGCAACTGTGGATGATGCTTCTTGACCAAGTACTGTATAGCCGCAGGAAACAGTGCAATTAACAAGGATGTGGTGATGGTGATGGGTATCAGCGCATCTTAACCACCCGTGCAAGGGGTACAACCAACAAGTATTGATAATGTTGCTGCTGATGCTCAAGTGATTGAGTGGACGTTAAAACCGTGAGATGGGTGTTTCTCAAAATTGGGAACCCCTAAAAACGGTCGATTTATTACTATGACTGGTTTATTGAGAATGATTTGGGGGTACCCCTATGACTTGAGAAATCACCATAGAACGAACCAACGCCAGGGATGATGATGATGATGATGATGATGATGATGATGATGATGATGATGATGATGACTATCCCGACTATGCATGATCTAGCTGCAAGGTGGCTCGCAGCATCCTGCTGGCGAAGCGGCCTGAGAACACATCAGCTGCACTGCGGTGGGTTGCAGAGGCACCATGGGGATGTGTGGAGGGGGGGCAGGTGACTCAGTGGTTGCGGTTGATTGGTGGTGATGGTTAGTGGATGATAATGGTCAATTGATGGGTAATCAGGATCAATAAGCTGGTGCATAGTAGTTGATAAATGCTTGGTGGACCGGTTAGTGGATGATGATTGTCAATCAACTGGTTGACCGATGGTTCATCATTCTTGTGCTGGTGAATGGTGGTTGATAAATCTGGTTTATAACCGAACAATCCAAGAACTGGAAACTTTGGTCAATCATGGTCAATACTGGTTCGGAAGGGCTGGTGATGGTTTCTGATAGTGAACGGCCAATGACGCTTGCCGGTTACCCGTTGGTAGTACGGGGATACAAACCGATAGCCCTTTGCAATCCACATTTGAAGCTGATCGCGGAAGATCATGAGTTTTGCGAGATTATGCACTGGCTACATGGACATGCCAGCATAGTAAGCAGGGTGAACCCTGCTTCACCATTCAGAACCACTGGTTCTGATCTGAACATAGCAATCCCCACTCTGCTCATGTGCAGGTCTTTGATGTCTTGCAGAAGATGCACGAAGAGCAGAACAAAGTGGCCACTTGGAGCCAATCCGAATGGTTTTTGGCGGTTCACCAAGGTTTACACCAAGGGCTACACCATGGGTTTACACCACGGGTTACACCACGGGTTACACCACGGGTTGCACCAGTGGTTACGAAAGCTTCTTGAAACCACAGCAGTCCTTCTTTGGTCTTGCCCGTCAGGCCATGCTCTTCTTCCAGCGGGGCAACTTGTGTTTTTTGACATGGAATCAGTTTCTTTTTTGGTATGACGATTTGAGATTTGAGCATACTCTTCTTGCCAAATGGGTAGGTGTGGATCACAACCGCATCAAGGAGACTATCGGAGATGACCATCCCAACGAAGTAATTAGACAACTCTTCTAAGGGCTTTAACCTACACCCAAAATTCGGCAAATAAAAAGACCTGAGATAGACTGAAGAATGGGGGTTATAAAGGTAGACCCCAAGGTTCAGGGGTGCCAAACAATCGATAGGCGGATGGCCGTGGCCGTATGGTTCCCTGCTGAGTTTCAGATCTCTCCGCGCTGCCACGTGTTTGAAGACCAGCGATCTGCGACTCATCCACTTTACCCTAGTCGATTAGTATTCCATGTCATCAATCAGTTGGTTATACAGTAAGCATCATCTGGGTGTTTCTCAAAATAGGGAACTTCCAGAATGGTTGGTTTATTAATATAAGTTGATAAACTGGATGATTTGGGGGTACTTCCATTGCGAGAACCCCCCCATGGAATGATAGTCATCCTTAACATCCTCACCCAGGCCACTGGTAGTTCCCGGTAGTTATCCTGAACATTCTACAATTTACAATAGTTGTTCTTATAATGGTAGTTACCCTCTGGTAAACTAACCTGGCAATGGATTTTGACTTTATTTATATAGTGAAACCCAGGGAAAACACCAATAAATGGTGGATTTTGCATTGCTATGTTAGTTTACCCGAGTGTATTCCTGGTGATCATTCCCGGCCCCAAAATCCAGGCGGTTCGGCCTATGGCACTGTGCACCTTCTATCAGGTGCCGGGGCCCGGTCAGCTGCGGGGGACGTGGCCAGGAAGGATGTGGCGACATGGCCTTAGGGAGGGATGGGGCCAAGGGGATGATCAAATCCTCTAGTGATATGCATCTTATATAGATAGAATCATCCATGGCCAACTCATATCATCTATCGTAGATAGGGATGGGCATGGGTACATATGGGTGTTTCTCAAAATAGGGGACCCCCCAAATCATCCATCAATAGTCATTTAAAGTAATAAGGCAACCATTTTTTGGGTCCCCCATTTTGAGAAGCCACCATATATGACACAGATAGAATCCTATACTATGTATGAGTCCCGGTTGCACGAATTGCGCGTCCATGTAAGGAGCTCCTGTCACCTTTGCCATCCCGATCTCCCTGGGTGCTGCATGGACTTTGAGCGGGGCGATCGATCGCCCCACAGCGTTTGAAGACATTTTAATGGTTCTAGACCGTTTCCAAAATTTCTTCAAATGAATGGTGCTGAACGCCAAAATGGTTCTTCTCTTTTAAATGGCTCTACATCCAGTTTGACCCTGAATACGCTTATTATACTTGTTCAAGATAGAATGACTTGTGCCGCTGGAAGATCTTACCTCTATCACAAACTGATGGTCATGGAAGGTAATGCAATCGAACATGGTAAACACCACGGCCTATTGTAACAAACATAGTATTGACACTACACTTTCTGGCACAAAAAGAATGCTATGCACATATGGGCGTTTCTCAAAATAGGGGTACCCCTAAATCATCCATTTTTGATCATCTCTAGTAAATAACCAACCATTTTTGGGGTATCCCCATTTTAAGAAACCACCATATGGGATACTCCGAACTGGTTCCCTATCAATCATGGCTATCACCTTGGATGGTCGGTGTCCACCCTGGGGCTTCATCCCTGTCGCAGGCTGGTGGCTTCGACTTGCTTCCACCTCTCATAAGGTGCCGTGTTGGGGGGGTGACTCAGTTAGGACCACACGGGGCAGAGATCAGTAGCATCTCAAGTGATGTAATTAACGATGGTTAATTGATGGTTAATTGATGGTTACTTGACCAAGTGACGAAGTGATGAGATGTTATTGATTTGATATGGTTTATATTAATTACTTGTATCCAAGTATTTATGGCTTTGATGTGCTTATTTGGTGCTAATGTTAACCCAGGATTAATAAGCCCCTGGTTGATGAATTGGGGGGGTCACCATTTTAAAAGGAAACCAAGGCTTTTGGGGGATACCCCCCTGTTAATCAACCAGGGGTTTATCAATCCTGGGTTACCATTAATCCTTTCATATGATAACTGTGTGTTCATACGTTTACACATATAGAAATATACATCTTATATGCATTGCTGTATTGATGGGTACATAAATGATATCTATTCACGCAAACAGATGGATGCATGTATTTTCGTTGTACATACATGCATGTGCTTCAAAAGGTAGATTAAGTTTGCAATATCAGCACATCAAAGTATCACCTGAAAATAAATTGCTCGCTGGTGGTTGCTCTCAGGATTGTCCAGGGTTTTAATCGAATCACGCTCATCTGTGAAATGTGTATACGCAGGGACTAGTATTTTGTGGTAACAGGTGGTGGCTGAAACGATCACTGGGCAAATAGTGGTCAATACCTGGTTGTTAATAACTGGTTGACAACTGGTGAAGAAGTTATTTGTTATTGCTAATAACTCGTTGAAAGCTGTTCACAATCTGGGTGTTTCTCAAAATATGGGACCCCCAGTTATCATCCATGAATAATCAGTTTGAGTAATAAACCAACCGCAACTTGGGGTACCCCAAACTGGCTTGAGAAACCACCATCTGGTAATCACTACCTGACCATTGCTTCTGATCCCCACCAACCAGTAATGATCATCATTAACCATTGTAATCAGTATTGACCAGTAAGAACCACTAATTGACCATTAATTAACCACTACCTATCCCTTGATTCTGATCACCCATCAGTCACAAGTGTTGATCGAAGCCTTGAGGCTGGCAGCAGATGAACTCGGCGGCAAAGACGATGCCATCGCAAGCTGCGCGCTGACAGCGGTGGGGTGACACGGCGACAGGGTGACACAGTGAGGTGGCAATGGGTCAGTATTAATTCATCATCAAGTTTATGGTGTATTCATCCCTATAGGTACACAATTTTACATAATGACACATAATGATTAATGATAGTTGATAGTGGTTCAATAAGGTTGATAATGGCTGACTAGCAATGCTTAATGAGCTGGTTAAGTGTAGTTGGAACAGTAAGCAACAGTAATAGTTTGACTACTTGCTGGTGATTGATGGTACACCAGGGGTACAGGGTAAGCTGACCCATGCCTGGGTCATGTAGAGCCTGTGAAGAACCAAAGGCCAACGACTGATAAGCCAGGGGGTACTACCAATGACTTCTTGGTGGATAACCAATGGGTTTGCAATGGCTCGTGGAGAGACGGTTGATACGTACTGCTATACCTACACTGATAAGCAATGGTTGATAGCCAATCAATAGCAAGTCAATGGCATTGGTTGAGAGCCAAAGGTTGAAAAGCAAACAGGTATATATAATGACATCTCATGACTCACAAGCAATGTTTGATAGCCCATGGTTAGTAGGGTAGAAGCATATCAGGGTTCAGAACCCATGGCTAGTACGGTGTTCTAAACCCTATGGTTGAGAACAGACGGTCAATAAGCGAACAGGTATGGCCAAAAGGTATTTCCAATAGTCTAAGAAGCCACCAGGTACAGAACCAATGGTAAATACGGGTCACATCGGGTCACCACTACTATCAACCAGACTACTATAGAAATATGATAAAGTACTGGTCATGAAATTATTATGGGTTAGCCACTTTTACTGCCTACCATGGCCAGCACCTCACTATCATGATTAACCGCAATGAGAAACCAATAATGAATATCAGAATAGTTGATAGTTATTCACCTACTATTGTACAATACTATTAGGTAAGTAGCAACCAGTAGTCTTCGAATTATTGCCATATTAGGTAAACCACGACAATATTACCAATACTGGTTAGCCCACTTAATTTTGGTTACTAGGATAGAAACCCACTACAATAGTCACCTACTAATTGATATTGGTGGTTACCAATAGTGTTAAACACCAAATGTATTGGCAACAGTATCACTGGTTCATGGTAGTATCAAGAATTATGAACTACTCTTGCCATTACTAACAACTACTACATTGGTTGATAATTGGCTAATTTGTGATTAGCTAATTGACCTACTACTACCAATAGTAAAGCCAATCATTTTACTATTTCTGATAATACTAAGAAGTTACTTCACTAATAATGAACCAATCATTACCATAGCAGGTTGACCACCATGCTATTACCATGACCAATAGTGGCTACTACTACTTCTACTGCTGCTGCTGAATGTGTAGTAACACTTGGTACCAATTAGATTGACATTGAAACCAAATAGACCTCCAATCATTACTAATCATTACAAATCATCAAGTAAGCATAGTGTCGTAATGATTTGGAGGTCTAAGTAGTAAGAATTGGTACCAGACCAAATTGGCGCGGTCAACAATTGAACAACCATCCAAGTGAAGATACAATTGTAGGTACAATTGCGGTGGTCTTACTACAACCATCCTACAATTGTTACTGTCCAATTATTGTAGTACCATCTTACACTCGTGGTCAAATTAAACAACCACGGCATCCTATGATAAGAATTGTAGGCCTTTTTGGTAATAGTAGTTATAACCCTAGTTAGTTGGTAATAGCCTAGTTGGTAATAGCCTTATTGTTCATCCTATGGTAACAGCCTTATTGGTAATAACAATTATCATCCTACAATCCCATAGTAGTGGTCGAACAACCACGGCCATCGCCAGGCCACCAGCTATTTCGAGAAGCTCACCGCCTGGAAGCGCTACACCCACGCCATGCAGATGCTTGGTGCACGGGTGAGGTAAGATCTGCGGGTGAAGGGGTTCACCAAGGGTCAAACAAGGATTTTTAACGGTGAACTAAGGGTGAAATGATGGTTTAAAATGGTTTTCATTGGTCATAACGGGGAACTAAGTTGGTTGATAATGGTTAATGAAAGGGTCCAACAGTTCAACGTTTTTTTAATTGTTGAAAATGGTTGATGATGGTTGACAATAAGGGGGTCAAACAATGGTTAATCATGGTTATATAATGGTAACAATGGGTGACAATGGTGGCCAAACGATGGTTAGTGTTTAATAGTGGTTGATAATGGTTGATAATGGCCATTAAGAGGGGGTTACTAACTTGCTAAATGAGGTTTATACATTAGATCCCTCTATTTAGCTGAATAAGGGTGAATAGGCCTGTGTAATAAGCTGTGATAAATCCGTGTGCTGAGCTCAATAAGAGTCAAGCGATAGATGACAGATTTAATGGTAATTCGGTTTACCTGGTTGATGATGGTTGATGATCGTAGGCAGCCGGTGAGAAGCCAAGTGCATGATCATTGCCTGTTTGGGAATATTCGCCAATCATTTGCCACTGTCAGCCGCAGTGGTTCATCATGGACAGTCAAACCATCATGTAGCCAACCATTAACCAACCACTCACAAACCATTTATCAACCATTAACCAACCATTTACCAACCATGAACCAACCAGTACCCCATGCTGAAGGTTGAATCCTTGCCACGTCGGATCCTGCTCGCTGATCTCAGGATCCGTCCAGAGGATGGTTTGATGCTGAAGGCCTGGCGGGTGGTTGACAAGGGTGCGTGGCAATGAATGAGGGTTAATATGGCCATGGGTCAGCCCCAGCTAACCGACCAATGATAGCTGGTTAATAGTTCATAGTAGGGGACAATAAGTAACAATACTAGGAGATATCAAAACCATATATGGCCATGGGTCAGTCGCAGCTAACCAACCAGCCTTTCATGGGGGATATTCACCAACAAAACTATAGGGAAATCAATGGTTAATGATAGGGGAACCAGGGGTACTATCGATGTTAGCTAAATAACCATTGTTAGCAAAGTGTTGGATAGTTTCTATCGATGTTAGCACGCATGTTCTGCGAACAATGGTGTTAGCTAAGTGTTGGCAGAAGAATCCATTGTTAGTCTTGACCAATGTTTTCCTTATAGATTGTTGGTTATTATCCACCATTATTGGTTGGTTAATATTGACCCATAGCCCATAGCCTTATCATGATAGGTCTCATGTTAGCTATTTCTGATGGCTCATGTCCTGGAACAAGTTTGGCCGATGGTAAGGCATTTGCAATCAACCTACGTGGTGGTGTCTCAAAATAGAGAACTGCCCAGAAATGGTTGATTCATTAGTACAAATGACTAATATTGGATGATTTGGGGGTACCCCTATTTTGAAACATCACCATGTTCAGAGCAAACTCCGCAGGACTCATGATCGGTTGTCATGACCTTCTTTGGCCGCTGGTGAACCACAGGAGTGTGTGAATAATCAGTAAGGAATCATGATCGTTGACCATCATCAAGCACTACTAGCCATTTGTTGCACCAGACTGATAGACCGATGTATATACACTTTTTTACAACGATTCAACGATGGTACTACAACCACAAATCATGATAACAAATGATGAATTCACTTTGGATCATCACTTAAAACATCAGGAAGTTCTGTGTTGCCCATCCCAATGGCTCCCATGGAAACTGTGTTCTGTGATTCGATGACATCGCAGGAGCAACTGTGTCGGTCCATACAGGCGCGGGAGCGAAGTACGGTTGAAAGGATCGATAGAAGATATGGCGAGCTGGGTCAAGCAGTTAACCAACCAACCAATGGTTAATAGTTGACAATAGGGGATAACAACCAACAATAGTAGGGGATATAAGGGATATTCCAGCTATATATGGCGAGTTGGGTCAAGCAGTTAACCAACCAATAATGGGGGTTTATAACCAACAATTTCATAGGGAAAACAGCCTGGTTAATGATGGGGAACCAAGGGGACTAAGGGTTTTGACCCACAGCCATATGTATATAAAGATGTACATGGATAGATAGTATATATAGTGTGAAGTTGTAAACATGAAACACTATACAGTATATGTATGTATTATGTATACAGACGTTTGTTTGTATATTATTAGTGTATAGATAGTGATTATGTTTTTACACATTTATAGTCTGTAGGATAGATATATGTACCCTTTGTGTTTGATACGATACGACGTGGAATAAGACACACAAATCGATATAATATAAAGAAATGTATATGATATCTATTAGTATCTCTCTATATATATAATGTAGATTTGCCACATCAGACGTCCATAGATAGTGGTCAACCATGTGGCATCCCCATAATTGATTTCAGACAACAGGCACAACATTTGTGGGCAACCATTGAGAACCATCAGTTCGCCAAGCATGAAAGCATAATCTCATGGTTATGAATGGACAATGGTTTTTACATGTTTTTACATTTACAGCTAAAGATGGTTAATTCATAGCTAAATTTGGTCAACATCAAGTATGTCAATGGATGGACATTTATAGCTAAAGATGGTTAAGAACCGTGGCCACTAGTGGTTAATGGCTACTTACGCTTGTTGTTTCAGCAATCGACACGAGCTCCCCAAGCCCAGCATCGGAACACGACCCGTTAGCCACTCATGTAAGATCAAGTTGGTACGAGGGGTCCTCATGTGCTGGGGGATTGGTTCCAGGAATCAATCCATCAAGCATCATCAACCATCATTTGCCTCCACTATTATAAAGTGGTTTCTCAAAGTAGCGGTACCTAGAAATGGTGGGTTTATGACTATAAACGATTAGTAGAGGATGATTTAGGGGTCCCCTATTTTGATAAACAGCCATATAACCATTGTTAAGCAACAATCCTTAATGATAATAATGGTAAACCATTGTCCAAGCGCTATCTAAGCGTCATTAACCATTACTTATCATTTATCGTAATTCACCAAGCATTGACCAGCAGCAGTTCCCAAGCATGAACCAATCACTAATGATTCTGAGGCCGCTGCGGTGAAAAGCTTGCTGCCCATTTGGCAGCAGCCCCAAAACTTTGCCGATTTCCCTCGGCATGCTTGCAGTTCCCTATTGAAGGCTCCGGTGGGAACAGCACTGACAGTGGGAAGCCAAAGGTTGTTGTTTTTGTTGTTGTTGTTGTTGTTGGTGGTGGTGGTAGTAGTAGTAGTAGTAGTGGTGGTAGTGGTGGAGGTAGTGGTAGTGGTAGTGGTAGTGGTAGTGGTAGTGGTAGTGGTAGTGGTAGTGGTAGTGGTAGTGGTAGTCGTAGTCATAGTGGTAGTGGTGGTAGTAGTAGGAGTAGTAGTAGTAGTAGCAGCAGCAGCAGCAGCAGCAGCCGCGGCGGCAATGGCAATGGCAATGGCAATGGCAATGGCAATAGCAGTATATAGCAAGAACTGAAGTAGCAACGGAAGCAAGGAATTTGGCATGAAAAGCTCCTCGGATCAGCTGTGACATGGACTTGACAGGACTTGGATTGCTGAGTGATGTCTATCATCTATGGTATTGCCCCCTATTAGAATCTATTTGAAGCCACTATCAACCATCCCTCATCATTTTTAATCATCCTTGTCCAAGAACTAAATATACAGCAACCATCCCTTAATATTAACAAATCGAATCGAGATTATCAACCATGAATCATCATGTCATCATGAACCAGCTGCAAACACTATCTCCTTACCATCCCTTACCATCTCTTACCATCTCTTGGCATCCCATAACATCCCACAACATCCCACAACATCCCTTCTCAACCAGTATCCCAAGGGTGTTTCGGGGGTTGACCTGCCAGGTCTGGCTACAACTGGCTCAGATCGTCAAGGAGCGCGACGTCCCAACGAACTTTGGCGACGACGTGCCCTACGAGAATCCCATGTTGCGCCAGGGGCACCTGGAATCAGTTCCCTGTGACCAGTCGTGAACCCGCTGAGATGCCATTGCTATTGGACCGAGGGGATCTTGACCCACCATGGAACTCCCATGAAACTCCAGTGGAACTCAGGTGGAAGAAAGGATCGTCCAGTTCCGCCACCCAGAGAGCAGGCGGCAGCCTCGTGGATATCCCCAAGTGCGCCATGAAAACTGAAATCTGTGCTTGGCAAGTGGCGAGCTGGGTCAAGCAGTTGACCAACCAATAATGGGTGATGATACCCAGCAATAAGAGGAAAACCAACAATAGTAGGGGATATAAGGGATATACCAGCTACATATGGCTATGGGTCAATATTAACCAACCAATAATGGGGGTTTATAACCAACAATTTCATAGGGAAAACGTGTTGGTTAATGATAGGGGAGCCAGGGGGACTAAGGGTGAACTGACCCACGGCCGTATCATTGCTTTACCCATGAAATGCCTGCTGCAGGGTTTGATGCTTGCTGATCTCTGCTTGGCAGTCTCCGTGGCAGGTCGCGGTAAACGACCCCAAAGCCCCAAATGTCATCATAAACATATGGGGGTTTCTGAAAATAAGGAAATCCCAAAAATGGTTGGTTTATGACTATAAATGGTTAGTACGGGATGATTTTGGGGTACCCCTATTTTGAGAAACCACCATAAAGTTGGAGTGTTCTTTGGTTACCTGCGGTGCATCATTGCGATCTCAGGTTGCTTGGGCTTTTCATTGGCAAACGGAAGCGATCAACCAAGAACTGACGATGCGCAAGCAGTTTTTCCCAATCAATTGATTTCGTTTTTTCTGCTCAAAAATGGTGTACCCCCAAAAAACTGGGGGTGTCCCTACTAATAACGATGATTTCGGGTTGGTTCAGGGGTGCATCAAGGACCCCAAATCAGCTTGTCACAACAGTGGGCGACCCCTGGTGATCCTGCCATAAGCAGCCGCCATTTCCACTAGGGATGCATGATTTGGGGTAGTGCCATTTGAATTGGCCCAGCAAATTTTCTAGGGGAGCCTTCCTCCCTGCTTAGCGATCAAGTACATCATTGGCCAATGAATATCAATAAGTCGGGGTGGTTTGATTGACATGTTTTATTTTCCCTGGTAGTTATTAACAAATGGTTGGTTGACTAGTATTTTTCATAGGGGTTGAAATCACCAACCAGTTACTATATGTGCTTTTTAACCATCATTCGAGGATATTGGCGGGTAATCATCATTCATGACTGGTGATTGTCCACATCATGACCATCCATAAACCATCATTAATCATTTGCAGATTTTGTGTGCCAATGTTTTCTCGAGCGCATTCTTGAGTGGCATAGAAGGAGAACACATCCTTTCTTGCGTTGTTTCAGATAATTATCCACGACTAGCCAGTCCACAAAAACTCAATAAAACTCGGATGTTGTTTCAGCCCTGTTAGTCAACAATAGCCAATAGCTGATGTATTTCCCTCCTGGATTTTTCCCACCACAGCACTGCAAGGCGTCGGAGACACAGACACAAGTGCAAGGCCAACGCCGCGCCGTTGAACTCAACGGCCGATGGCCGTGGGAGAACCGCTGGGAGAAGCAGCATTTGGGGGGACAGTTTTTCGTGTTCATAGGAGTGCCTGGTGCCGTGTTGATGACTATAGATACTACTTAGCCCTAATGTAGCAGGGCCTTGGCCGGGGCTAGACTCACCCGACACAACTGCTAGCCTTTTGTGGTAACAAAAACCACGCATTTTGTGGCCACATGATGGTACACCATGTGTGCAGAACCTCCATTCCTGAGACTTGCGAGGTAGACCCAAAAAAGACACGCGTTCTAATTATAATAAGTTTGTTAGTTGCCATCCCTTTTTTATTTTTTCTTGGTTACGATCCCCAATAATAGTCAGACTCAGAACCAGTAATTGCTATCTACATAGTTGGTCATTTCCCTGCTTCTGCTTATACCACTATCAATCGTCAACATCACCATCACCACCCTCATCACCCTCCTCATCATCAAGATCATCAAGATCATCATCAAGATCATCATCAAGATCATCATCAAGATCATCATCAAGATCATCATCAAAATCAACCATCAAGATCATCATCAAGATCATCATCAAGATCATCATCAAGATCATCATCAAGATCATCATCAAGATCATCATCAAAATCATCATCAAAATCATCATCAAAATCATCATCAAGATCATCAACATTCCTCGGTACAGTTTCCTGGTTTTCATCCCTGAGCCATGGGCCATGGATGACCCTATCATCATCAGCACCGTGGAGGCACCTTGGTGGACATGGGCTTCTCCAAAGCCCAAGTGGATGCGGCCTTGAACCACTTCGGCCCACGACACGGCCTGCCCGGGATGGATGGTGACGATTCATAGGGCTTGACACCACCCACTACGTTGGATGAGTCTGCTATGAGTATGCTTAATATCTTGATTTCATGATGCTATGAGTATGCTTAATATCTTGATTTTATCGGATACTCCATTCGATTATCTTTGTTGACGTACTTTCTGACACGTGCCGATGTTTCTCGCGCATTTCTGCTGGCAGTCACGCAGATATACCGGCATGTTTTTCAGACATATGCTGCGACACATGTTTCGGCACACATGTATACGTGCTGAAACACAATCCAATATGCCATGTTGTGTACTTAACCTGTTTTTGACACATGTTCTGACCCGGTCTGATATATGTGCTATTATTTTGGCAGGCATGTGCAACAAACTATGAACATATGTGCTTAAACGTGCACGGAGATAAATTCTGACCTGTACTATGGCACATGTTCCCACATATACAGTTGTATTCGCCAGGCTTGTACATTTCACTATAGTATATTCTTTCAATTTCTTGCACATTTTTCTCACATCTCTCTACTGACAATTGTTCTCACATGTTTAAGACATGTGACATATGAGGTCGCAGGTGCACAACGTCGTCTTTGCAGGATTGCCGTGTAGGCATGAGGTCCCGTCTGCAACATCCTGCACGATTGCTTCAGAAGAAAACGAGGGGCCTGGCGATGATGAGGATGGCGATGGGGAAGAGGCTGAATCAGGAGGACAAGGACAAGGAGGAGGATGCAATGAGGAACAAGAGAGCGTGCTGACCATCTAGAGACCTGCACCTGACAGGTTTTTTTCAACGTCACGATAGATTACAGGCAAGTAGTTATGGCTGATCAGAATCCATACCAACGATAACCATTGCAAGATGTTTCTGATGAAGCCCAGGGCTTCTCCGAGCGAGTTGTTCATTGGATGGTTGATTAGCTGCTTAACAAGCCACTTATGTATGCTAGGCAGCTGTTCTTCAACAGTGACCGGCTTGCAAACAATTGGTTGCTTATACTGGCTGGTGGTTTTATTGACATTTTTTTCCCCTAATATATCATTATTAACGATTGGTTGGTTGACTAATGTTTTTCATAGGGGTGGTTCAACCACCAACCAGTATAATAAACCTTTGTACTAAACCAGTAGTCATCAGCATATTTGCCATGACTCCCCGTTGCTCCTTGGGGGTGCACCTGGGAGGTTCAGATGATGTGGGGCAGCTGATCATGTGGATGGTGCGGAGTCTCAGGGCAGCGCCCATGTAGGGCAGGCCATGGCCAGGGCGCAGCTACAGCTGGAAGGGGGTTCCCCACCGCAAATGTCGGAACATGAACCAGCACCATTCGTCATTAACCACTGATGGTTGGCTATGAGCCATGGCCGAATATCGATTATGGTTGATGGTTATATTATACTCCTAGTGCGGTATATTCTTGGTTTGTCATTGTCAACCACTACTATATTCCCGATCTGTTGGTTATCATGCCCCATGATCAACCCTCATATAACTGGTATATCTCCCCTATCTTTGGCGATGATCCGAAGCTTGATATCAACCATGGAAGACCATGAAGCATCACTGGCATATCCATCTCCACTCTTAGACCCTCTGCGCAACAGGTGGCCAATCCGCTGGATCCGGAGGACGGATGGGCAGAGGAAGGTGATGGCTTGGGATGGCTTTCGCTGGGTCAAGCCCCCGCGCAGCAATGGTTTCCGACTCAATTAGCTGGTTTCATAAACCAATGGGGGTTTCATGTAGCCTCCTTCAGCAATTGACTTCATCAGCTTGATTAGCTGGTTGTTTATATGGATGTTTCTTCAAATCCTGGTTTCTTAAAGCCTTCAGGGTTTAGAACCATTAAGATTGATTGATCATGGGGGAGAAATGTCGAGCAATAGTAGGGAACATACCCACTTGTATATTTGTATAGTATAGTAATATTGTGCACACACACTCGCACGCACACAAACACATGTGTACATAAAGATGCACATGTGCTCGATCATTGGTCTTCGTATATATAGATATATGTAAACACATATATGTGTGCATATACGGACATCACTGTGGTGTCGTCACCAGACCGATGATATACCTCGACTGCTATGCCTATTTAGATGTGTATATGATTGCTTCATTGTGCATCATGGTGAGTCGCCACGATGGAAACTGCATCGGTTCTAAACCCAGCAGCAAGGTATCTTTCCATGCACCACTCAACAACTCAAGCTTTGTGGAGTTTAGAGTCGTCACGAATGCCTGTCCTCGTAGCAAACTACTTGATCAACCAGTCACTTAGTCAGTGAGTTTTGCAGTCAGTTTCTTAATTATGCCATCACTGACCATGCTCAATTTTGCATGTTTTTGCAATGTGAACAAGTCATTCTCAAAATCCTTGATATCATCAACCCCATTTACCATGGTTAGCGATAATTCAGTATTGCCAACCATCAGTAATCGCAACTACCACAATTCACCACATGTATGTACATAAACCATCATTATCATCATCAACCATGATTAGCCATCATTAATCCCTAGGGGAGTATTGCTGGTTATTGGTCGTTTATCAACCATCACCCCCCATTAATCAACCACTATTTGTCAGCATGTATAACCACCTATCAAGCATTATCAACCATTCTCAAGCCCATATTCAACCACCTTTGAACCACTTATATAACATAGCACTGTTAATCATCATCAATTGAACCCAACCACTGTGAATCATTAATTCATACCAGCAATCATTAATCATGATCAACCATCATTAATCATGATCAACCATCATTGAACCATCACTGAACCATCATTAACCACTATCAACCATCGTCAACCACTATGAAGCGTCATGATTGACAGGTTACCCCCGCAGCCCAAAAAGAACCAACCGCGGCGGCTGGTCGAAGTGTTCAGGCCAAGAGCGGTGCCACGGAGGCGAGGTGACCGGTTTCAATCCATGGGATGAATGGTGATTTTTGACTCATGGGATTAGTCAACATCCGTGGGTTGAAATTAAATCCATTGAAATCCATGGGATTGGTGACAAAAATTGTGATCAATGGATTTTTGACAAAACTAATTGACACATTCACTAATTGTGACAAATTAGTGACTCATTGTGATCAACGGAATTTTTGACTTTTGTCAACATTAATATTGGTGACACAATCGTGATCAATTACGATCAATATGGTCGTTGACCATTGGTGCAAATTAGTTGACCAATGGTCAACCACCATGTCATTAATATGTGAGTGATTGACACTACCAAGTATCAATGATAGTACTTGTGGTCAATGTTGATACGACTTGATACTGATTGAATGATCTTCATGATAATGATGCATGTTGGTGAATCGGTTGTCGGCCTTGCATCTGCCGTTGACCATTAATTTGTAATTAGTTCAGGGGTGTCCTGGCACAGCTAAACGGCTCGGCCTCGACACCGGTCTCACGCGTGAGACGAATGTCCGAGAGAGGTGAATCTTGATAGTAGTTGGTATTGATGAATTACATTCTTTTCAGTAAAACATCAATTGTAATTCGATTAGACCGACACATCGAGTTTTTTGGGTTAACAACGTTCTGCCATGTTTTCTTGCGTGCTTCCCAAGGACCCCCGAAGGATCGCTTTCCCCCAAGCCGATTCCCTGTTCTGCTGCCATTCCTGGATATACCTGCAGCATCCTACTGTTTTATTTCAAATCATAAAACTGTAGGATTGATGCTATTATCCTACAGCATCCTTCGTGATGTTTTTCAAATCCTGATATAATAGCAGCAGCTACGGCGTTTGATGCATGACTTCGCTCACCAAGCATGGTGCAGGCAGACGCTATCCCAAAGTGAGATCGCTAGCTTTTGTGTAGCCCAATCCCGGTCGAAACCAGGGTGGGTCACCCAAATGTTATGGTTAACCCTCCGTTCAATAGATGGTCGGTCATGGGTTGATGACTCACCATATGCTAAATCATTCTTAGATAGAGTCAAGCGGTCACCAACCAATAGAAACAACACTCGTCATACCAGCACGATTTCGACCCGGTTGTAGTTATCATAATCATCCACTAGTGCGTCATCAACGTACATACATACATATCTTGTAATCTGCGTTATAGCTCCTTACAAGGCACTAGAGCATATCCAACAGGTCAGCTTCTACCAGGTTGTAGCCCACCACAGCGTATGAGCCACGGTGCTTGGATCATCGGCTGCATCCAGCGTCAGGTTTGGGTCGAACCGGTCGGGGACCCGTGGGATCCGTGAAGACCTGGAGACATGACCGACCCAGCAACTCCGCCTGTGAAACTTCCAGGTGGCAGAACGCCACGACAGCAACGCATCGCCGATGTTCTTGATAACCAGTCTTAGCAACAGCGGCAGCATTACTACGGCTAAGACAGCAAAGAGTCACTATTTGCTGAATGGATACAAAACCATTGTTGAAAGAATAGTTACTATTGCACCAGCCATCGCTGAGTCAGCCCATAGCCTTCTCCCAGGGCCATGCTCGCCCAGCACAGCACTGCTCCGTTGTAGTTCTCGAGGTCAAAGAGATCAAAGAGATCCGAAGCCAAGTCATGGAGGCGCGGCGCTGCACACAATGGTTGAAGATGATGATTGAGGCATACTGAGGCTATAAATGTTGATGAATGTAGATGAATGTAGATGATAACGGGATGAGAAGGGGATGAATTTAGATGAATGTACATGGACTAGTGTAGATGAATGTAGATGAATGTAGGTTTTAAACATTATCCATTTTCCCTAGTGATCCTTAACACATGATTGGTTGACGGATATTTTTCATAAGGGTTGAAACCACCAACTAGAGATGAATGTAGATGATTAGGGGATGAATATATAATCAATATAATGTAGAATTATGTAGATATTAGATATTGATGTATATTTTCATATTATACATACATCCTGGAGTAGATAGAATATCGAGAGTCTATCGTATATACTGCAATGCTGAATCAGATGGTGATCTTTTGCATCAGGTGGTTCATGATGCTAGCAACATTGTTGTGGTGAGTTTTGTCCAGCCTTTTTGTTGGGTGAATATCTTTAGTACATGACTGGATGGATTGAAATGCCCCCCCAAGTCCCAGAGGTAGACCATTGACACATGTCGAAAAGCAAAAAAGGAAGCCATTGACAGCAAATGAATATTCATGTTAGGAGCAAGCAACCAAACAAACAAGGAAGCTACCAGCCAACTAACCACCCACGCACATGCAGCCAACCAACCAACCGACCGACCAACCGACCGACCGACCGACCAACCAGCCAACCAAGCTGTTCCAGGACCTCATTCCACGGATTCTCGCCTGCGGTTACGAGGCGCTGTAGCGGAATGGCCGTAGCCATGGCTCTGTTGTGCTTTCTTAACGCTTGGGGGAGCCCCAAGGAGATGGTTGGAGTTTATTTCATTGGAGGAAAGCTTGGGCCCAAATTTACGGAAACCACCAGATTGATGATTAGATAGGATTAGTATTGATCGGTTCAAGTATGGATGATACTGTACCATGACATAGTTGATTAGTAGCACTGATCAATCGTAGTTGCATCATCAGCTTGCACTCAGCATGGCAAGCTCATGATGTCGGTTCAATGAACCTTGGCAATCCAATGACGACATGGCGGAGACATTTGCACTTCACCAACCATGATCACAGGGGGTTACCAGGTAGCTGATAGGGTTTATATCCATGTTGACCCATGACTCATAGGGTTTATATCCATGGTTATATCCCAGGGAACTACCCCCAACAGGTCCAATCCGAGAAATCAGGTCGAAAAATCGACGACAGGATCATTTTGGCAGCATCGCCACGCACTTTGAATGGCGGTGGCGATGGCGGTTCACAATGCTATTTGCAATGGCGATTGAAGACATGTGTAACAATCCACAGGAATGGTTCATATTGGTCGCTGATTGTTCATGATGCTTCTTGATGCTTAGTAACGATTGCTAAAAGGATCACCAATCTTGGTCCATCCATATCGATGATTATTGACAGTCAAAATTCGGTCAATAGATACTGGTTCTTCATGATGGTCAAAAAATGGTTCATGGTTATTAATAATGGTTAATAAAATGGTCAATAATGGTTAATTAATAATGGTCAAAAATGGTTCATAAAAAAATGGTCATGCTTCATACAGGTCCGTCGTGTGAAGAATTCCATCATACAGGTTCACCATTTGCAACACACACACACACACAAATGGTGGTTTCTCGGAATAGGGGTACCCCCAGTTATCATGCTTCATAGTCACTTATATTCAAAGAAAACAAACCATAAGTTGGGTTTTTATATATATGTATATACATATTTGAATACAAATATATGTATATATTTCTATTTAGATTAATAGTCATTCATCTTAATAGATCGTTTCCCTCCTTCTCAGAAACTCCCACCTTCACCCTGGTTTGGGATTCCCCGTGGTGGCTCCCGGCCGTGGCTCGGAGAGTGCCGTAGGTGCCCAAGTCGCTGCCTTCGGTGGTGGACACGCTCTGCTCCATGGCGGAGATCAAGGAGCCCATTTGGCCCAACGCCGACGTCGCACGGCCGGCACGGCCGAAGCACGGGCACAGGTCTCCCCTCCAAGGCCATGGTTCATCAGGGTTCATAGCTAGGGAAGAATAGGCAACAGTAATGGTAGTACTAGTCATAGTAGGGAAGAATAGGCAACAGTAATGGTTGAACAAGTACTGGTGGTTTGATTTTCAATAGTAGGGAATGGTGAATTCATATGTATGTCTCCAACTTTTTTTCCCGATTTTTTTTGGACAATGATGAGAATGATTCATACCTCAGGGGTGTGTGATATGATCTATAGAGATGGTCAATAGTCAATAGGAGATAAACATATAGATGCACTACGACAACATAGAGGTATACATTATATACACTAGAAAGTCAATGATCATTTCGCACACGAACCTGGATGCACCAGGGATTGCAAGCCACTGGCACTACTGCCAGTGGCTTTCGACTTTGATAATCATGAGTACATCAGCTGACTAACCATCCAATAAGAGTTCACTGACCAATATCAACAATGATCAGTCTCATGATTCACCCTAGATCCTGATTCACCGCTTATTAGGGTTGGTTCTTGTGGATGTTTCAGGACTTGGGAATCAGCCCAGGATATATCAACAGCAGCCTCGGCCTTGGCCCCCGAGAAACCTCGTGAGAGTAGCCAACTTCGGCCAGTTGGGAGATGCGAAGTTCAGCAACCAGCGGCCGGCAGGGCTCCTACCACAGCCTCTCCCTCTCTTCCTCAATCCCCAGATGCTGCATGTATGGTGTCAATATGCCTACATGACTGGGTCATTTTACAGGTAAATGAGTCGCTGAATATACATGGAGCATATGGCTCAATCTCCAAGGTCACTTTGCAGTTCTTTGAAGAGGAAGAGGAGTCCAAAGAAGAAGAGTCCAACGATTCGCTGAGTGGCTTGGCCATGCTTGGCCGGCCGAGCCAAGGGCTTGGCCTAGTTCACCCCGCAGCTTCCCAGCTGCCAGTTTCGAATGAATGGGTCAACCAATTTGCAATGAAGAAAATTTGGTAGTCAATTTGGAAGTGATTCATTCTGTTGGATCTTTTGTTTGATCACTTTCGGTCAATTGTTGAAGTGATCAGTAGTCTCAATTTGTGAAGAAAAGCAGCTGCGTTTGGTGCTTCCATGGTTGTGGGTGGGGAGTTCAATCCCAGAAAATGTGGGCAAGAAGCAACCTCCAGAAATGATGGTCCCCCGATTTTTTTTCGGTTTGTGTGCGCACCAGTTTCTAGTTCATTTGGCTGTCATCAATATTTGCATCTCCGAAAAGGCGTGGTTTCCGGAACATTTCTTGGGGGAGCATCAACTAGTGGAAAAGCCCACAAGCAAACCTATCTTCCACAGACAGGATTCTTCGCAGCCATCCAAGATTGTGCCACTGCTCTGGGTTCACTCCACCAGCACCAACAGACCAGCTTCGGCCGAGACAGACTTCGTAGTAGCGGTGGTGGTGGTGGTAGTAGTGGTGGTGGTAATGGTGGTGGTAATGGTAGTGGTAGTGGTAGTAGTTTGCCAGTCTCAAGGTTGCTTGCAAGCTACCAGTCAGGGCGAGGCCACGATGCCACTTTCGCTTGGATCCCGTGATTTTTTCCGGTGGCGGTCACTGGGGATCTTCACACCCTGAATCCTTTCGCTGGGAAATCTTTGGCAGGTGATGAGGAGGAAGAGAAGTTCCCAGGCCCAGGGGGAAGGGTGTGGTGCAATGGACATCATTAGATTGCCGGATGAATCCACAATTAGCCGCAATTACTATGGATATCACTGAGAATACAATCATTGACTAGTGGTGGCTGATGTTGGTTATTATTCTGATGATGACTGCTGGTTATACTGCTGGTTATGGTGATATATGGTGATGGTTCATGATGGTCGTAAGTTATATGCAACTAGCGATGGTCCATCTTGACCATCACCGGTAAAGCAACATCGTGGCCTGGCAAGGCTCGCTTGATCAACTTCGAATCCACGACCTTTCCACCCTGTGACCAGGTAGCTTTCCGGCGGCTGTGCCAAGCCACGAAGCCCGTTCCTTTCAGTGCGACCGGCGCCGGTGGAGCCACCGGCCCTGTCAGACTCCACGCAGAGGCCGTTTCATGCAGATGTCATTCGGACGAGTGGCCAGGCTGCTGTACACTGCCACTATCTGCGCCTCGTTTCGTTGTTCAACGTGAGTCCGTGAGTCCGCTTTGCCCAGCGACGGGGTAGAAGAAGCCAGGTGGGCCCAGCCTGCGATCGCTCCCAGCTGGTGGTTGCTGGTCATAACTTGATGGCAACGTTGAAACTCATACAGAAAATCACGGGGCTGTTCATCAGCCTGGCAGAACTTTGGTTCTTGACGAAGCCTGACCTACCCACACTAGCCCTCTGTCTTTGACCACACTACCCCTCTGACCAACGTCCTGGGTTGTCCGGAGATGATGAGTTTATGCTTAATCATTGTCAATCAACAGGAACAAACAAATGTACCAACTATACATGGAGCCTTTGAGAAATGATGCGATTATGGGATGGTTGTTGGTGCGATCCTCTATGAATAGGACAGATCCGCATGTTCCTGCAATGGTTGCGAGCGTCCTTTGCAGCCACAATTCTCTGTGATAAACTCTCGTCAGCTAGAGTCTTCGCCGGCCTGGGTATCTTAGGCGAAAGCTTTGCACCTTCAACTTTTTGAATATGGCTATGGGTCAAGCAGTTAACCAACCAATTTCACCAACCAATCATTGGGAAAACAATGGTCAATGATAGGGGAACCAGGGGTACAGGGTTTTGACCTACAGCCATATCACAACACTCTTCTCGTGATTCATTTTTGATCTTATTGATGCGTGAGAACTGGAGCATATGGTTTCCAATATTGCTTCAAACGAAATTGCATGGAAGGAATCCTGATAGCGAATATCGCCACTGATCAAGAAGCCTCTGGGAACCATACCCAGCCTGAGTCTGACTTCAACCCTTCATAGCCCGTACCCAAAGCTTACACATGGCAGTGTGTCAAAATGCTGTACCTGTGGTTCCCCTATCATTAACCATTGTTTTCCCTATGAAATTGTTGGTCATTATCCTTCATGAAATTGGTTGGTTAAGTGCTTGACCCATAGCCATATCTCGAAAAACATGTTTTCCCAAGGAATCCTCTCCACAAATATCACCTGCGCCTTGGTCCTGCTCAAAAATGAAGTTGGTTCCCCACTTCCCCCGGGGTTACTGGGGTTGTCAGGAGACTGTGCTCCACAGCCAAGTAGCAAGAAAAGGAAGCCGGACAAGAACGACAAGGCCACTTGCTGGCCGTGGGATGCGGCAGGGTCAGCTGAATCGGAAATCCCATTGAATTGTTGGCATGGCCCATGGGGATACCACAATGGACATGCGATGTTTCCGGCGCCAACCAAGGCCTTTTCAATGATCATTTCTTTGTCAGGGCATGAATCGCGACTATGGCAATGATCAACCCAGCTAAGCCTCGAGGATTGAACAACTTCATTCGGTGGAACACGATGGCCGAGAAGCCAATGTAGTTAACTACTGTAGGGTGTAGTTATTTCTATCTTTTTGGATGCTACTATCTATTGTACTACTGGGGTATAGTTCTGAGATGAAAACATCACAGCCGTTTCAGCATGCCCAGTCGGACACCGACAAGATGTCAGAGAAGTCCAAGAAGTTCCAGAACTTCAAGGATAAGTCGTATAAATCCAAAATCTGCAAGGACAGTGGCATGGACTTGGTGAGCCTGGCATGTGACTTTCTGAGGTGGCTGATCTGTGACGCGAGGGTTGGGGGTGAACCGGTCATATTCATAGGAGAGAGCATTGTTGAATAGATGAAGTATTGTATATCTTTTCTATAAATAGAAACAATCATATCATATCGGAGTCATATGCATTGATGTCTTCCTCTTTAAGATGTGTCTTTCAGACCTGCTGTTGTTGTTTGGTTCTGGGTAAGGATCAACAATGCTTAGCACGGATGGTTACAACACCGCCAAGGAATGTCTTGATAGTTGCAATTTAGCAGTTTTAGCATCTCAGTGACTTAGTGTGTTCCAAAATCATGAGTAAAAGACATGGAGAGATACACACGATGGTTGTCCAACGTGTTCGACTACTAGCGCGTTGCGGCATGACGAAGGGATCCAAGATTGCAAGGTCGATCAACATGGCTGGTTTATTCTTTCGAGATGATGATTATATATTGCCGGTTGGTGGTTTCAAACTTTTTTTTAATTTTCCCAATTGTATTGGTTGGTTGGTTGGTTGACTTGTGCATATTCGTCATGGTTTGGGGTAGTTCGTTTCCCACAAACCAGATACCAACGACTCGGGATGTTGGCTCTGACGAGCCGGGCATGGGGCAGGGCAACGAGCAGCACCATGGGTCAAGCTCTAAGATCTTATGATTTTGAGGCTTAACTGATGGTTTAAACAACACAGTAGTTATAGTTGAGTTGGTGAAACATCGTGATGGTGAATAGAGGTTAAACCTAGTTTAATGAATATGGTAGTTGTAGTTATATGGTGGTTAAACATGGGTGATCGATGATTCATGCTCTGCATCGTGATGGTGAATCGAGGTTGATGATTGATGGCCCAAATCCTCGTTGATCAAGTTGAGGGTTGGATGTGCCCCGGACTCTATGGGCCTTCCTGGAATACCCTTTCGTGATTTTTGCGTTATTGAATCACTACCAATAAGCAAAGGATTTTAAAGTTCGAAAGTCATGGGCATAGCCTTGGTTGTGAAGCCATCAGTTGTTTGGGTGTTTGATGCAGTGAGTCTCAATGGCTGTAGAAGTGGAGGGTCTTCCATCATGCAGTTTGAGGGTCAGCACAAGACGTATCTCTCTCAGGCTTGGTGTTTTCTACTTGGCTTTAACCAGGATGTACCATCAGATAACGCAACCAGGATGTTGTACCTTTCCTTGCGGAATCCGGCAATGTTTGTAGTGACCTCAGTCACCATGAGTGGTGTTCTGCCACCTGTAAGAATTCTTGTTTCCCATCCTGATGTTGTTGGAACACACCTAGCAATCAGTCAATGTGGAATATCGTTTGTTCCAACTGTTGCTGACACTTGTTGCCTGTTGGGATTGATCATGATTGATCCACATTTCAGCCTACATCTTGTTTCTTGCTTGCTATTTTTAGATAAAAAGCTGTTACTAGTCATTAAGCAGAGCAGGATTAACCATGGTTAATCGACTCATCAACCAATATCAACCATGGTCAATCATGACCGCAATTTTGCCATACATGGGTTTTGCCAATCATTGACCATTGAGCCAATCATCATTAAGCTTACCCTGGCAACTGCGAACAAATTCTATCCATTTACAATCATGCTTAAGAAGTGCATTCTTTAAACGAACCAATTGCTGAATCATCATCAAGCATGATAACCCCACATGAATCTTCACGGTCATCAACCATCAATGAAAGAGTTTATCTCCAGTAAGCATCAACAAATGCAGCTCAATTAACCAGCATTCAATCACCCAAATTCAATGATGAACCTGACCCACTGATTCACCATCGGAAATCATTGAATGGTTTTGAACCATGTCATGGCATACACTCTTGAGCACAGTTATTGTCCATCAGTATCAACAACTGATCAACCATGAACCATCATCAGCCATGATTAACTACTACCAAAGTAGAATCAGCCATCATGAACGAATCATAATTAGTTGATATTAATGAATTAACTGAATTAACCAACCTTAGCCACTATTAGCAATGATTAAGTGCCGATACTTCGCCACCATTAACCAACTGTTAAGCCAACTATTGACCAACTACTATTAGCAATGATTAGGTACAATCACCAGCCATGAACCAACCGTTAACCAACCATTAGCCATCCACTAACCAGCCATGAAACCAGCCATGCTTCACCCTTCCACCACAACTCCTTCGACGCATGGGGGCGCGCCGCAATAGGCGGCCAGCGCGCGTGCGGAAGGTGTAACTACCAGAGAGGCGTGTTTCGGTCATGGGGGAAATGTGGTGAGTCTGTGGTGAAATTGATGGTTTAAATGGCTATGGGTCAATATTAATCAACCAACTCATGGAGGATTTACCAACAATAATAAGGGGGAAACAAAGGTTAATGATGGGGGAACCAGGGGTACAGGGTTTTGACCCACAGCTATGGTTTAAATGATGGGCACAATATGGCTCGATGGTTCAGATGATGGCCCAGATGGCTACCTGGCTGGTTAAACGATGGGCAAAAGATGGCTTAATAGATGGCTGAATCTATGGTAGATGGCTACTCTATGGTTGGCTTAAACCGAAACTTCATGGTATATCTGGGTTCATAAGGGTTGACGGGTGATGGTTGACTAACTGATAAGGCTTCACAATCAATAATAGTAGTTTAGTAGTATGGTTAAAGGTGTTTAGCAACGTGGCTAATTGGCAGTTAGCAACCAATGAATGATGATTAGTCATAGTTGATGGCATGACTGATGCTGGTCAATTGCCTGGTTCGCTAGTAAAGTGTTGGATAAATCAGTGGTTACTCATGGTAGGCTGCCTCATAGACTGGAATAGGGATGGTCCGTTGATCAACTGGCCGGTGAATGAATAGTTTCATGATGGTTGACCATGATATGGCTGTCGGTCAAAACCCTTAGTCCCCCTGGTTCCCCATCATCAACCATTGTTTTCCCTATGAAATTGTTGGTGGTTCTCCCCCACAAACTGGTTGATTACTGTTGACCCATGGCCATATGGGAGGAATTCATCGCTGGTTGTGGGTCACGATCATCGCAGCTCCGGGGGCGCGGCCCAACAGCTGGCTCTCCCATGATGTTGGCTTGGTGTTTCTCAAGCCAGCTTGGGGAACCCCTTGGAAATCATCACCTGAGCTTGGGAGATGTTGTTACACTGAGATAAGCGATGGAAATCATCTTTTAGATCAACCATCAATAGGGGAACCCCTTGGACATCATTTCTTAGATCAACCATCAATAAGAACCAACCATTTTCGGGGTCCCCGATTTTGAGAAACACCCATATTCTGGCTTTCCGAGGAATTTCACAAGGGAACAGACTGGATCATGAGCAGTTCATAAGTTTGCTGATAGGGGGCAGCAACCAACAATATACTGCATACTGCCATTCATCAGTTGATTAAGCATCTCAAACCATCATTCACCAGCTTGTTAACCATCATGGTGGATTTTCCAGCGAATGGGCTACCAGATTGGGTATTTCCGCTGTCCTGCAGATCATTAAGATACCAGCCACAGATATTTTCCACTCAGATTTTTCAGAATTTCTAGTAACCTACCCAACATCCCCTAAAAGGATAATTTGAGTGTTGAAAGCAACCAATGGAATTATGCCATGATTGGTTTCAGCTGCGCCCAACCACTCCAAGCACCCGGAACAGAACCGTGACGACCATTGGCTGGGTGAGCTCGTTGGTTAATTGATGGACAACCAACTTGCAGGTTCATAATTCTGATCCACTTGGATCGATACCGTACCCATACAGTGCATCAAGATATAATTTGAATATACATACCCATGTATGTGCACATGTACATGCATACCACCAAAAAATATTCTTTGTCTATATATAACATTCATGTTTACAAGGTGGAATCCCAACCACTGAACCAAGTTGGTTAACAACTAACCGAACCAAGTCGGCTCCCACCAGTTATACGGGGTCATAAGCCAACTTATAACTGGTAGGGGCCCACCAGACCCTGCGTACAGAGATGCATGAGCCGAGCCTTTGCGCGAGCCCTGCGTAGCTTGCAGTGCATGCTTTCCAGGTAAAAATGTTTGACATACCTTGGGTTCATTCCTTCATCTCTTCATTAAAGAGATCAACCAGCTTTGATCATTCAAGATCGTCATTATGAACCATCATTTGACCAAAAGCCATCATTTGACCACTAGTCATGCCCCTTACTAATCAGTGATGGCAATAGAAAGTGGGCTGGGCGAGGGACCAGGACCTCAATTGTCAGGCCAACACGACAAGTTCGATCCCGTCGGCGCATCATTCATCCGAAAACATGAGACTTTGCCAGGCAAAAGGCTGGCACAAATCGAGCCCATTACTATCCGAACATCATCATCATCATCATCATCATCATCATCATCGTCGTCATCATCATCATCATCATCATCATCATCATCATCATCATCATCATCATCATCATCATCATCATCATCATCGTCATCGTCATCGTCATCGTCATCGTCATCGTCATCGTCATCATCATCGTCATCATCATCATCATCATCATCATCATCATC
>VSDK01022665.1:158921-201434 GCA_009767595.1 Symbiodinium kawagutii
ATCATCGTCAATATCTTCATCATCATCATCGTCATCATCGTCATCCTCATCCTCATCGTCGTCATCATCATCATCATCATCATCATCATCATCATCATCATCATCATCATCGTCATCATTGTCGTCATCGTCATCATCATCCTCATCGTCGCCATCGTCGTCATCATTATCATCATCGAAGTCATCATCATGAATTGCCCATCATGGTTCCCTCCCCTGTCAATCCCCCATGACACTGCCCAGGAGAACAATCAAAGTTATCATCGTCCCTTGGCAGTTAACGAGAGCGCCTTAGCGATCTACAGAAAGTACCACTGCGCTGGTGAGTGGTAGTGGACCCTGCCATGTTACCATGGTGCTGTTGTGTCGAGTAGTGCATCATCTCATCCTTTTGGGCAATACGAACATCTTGATATATCTTGATCATTAGTTGGTTCTTACCAATCTTAGCCAATATGAAGCACTGCTGGTATTAGCTCTTATTGATAAATGATTATGAATTATGAACCACTAATTATTAGTTGGTTAATAGTGGTTCATATTGGTTAATTAGTTGGTTAATATGATAAACTACTCTTATTTTATGATCACTCTATCTCTCCGCTTGATTGGTTAATCAACTATTAACCACTACTACCAACGATGAACCAATATTATTGGCCACTTTATGAACTCTTATTGGTGGTTCATGATTGGCTAAGATTGGTAACTTTATATTGATAAACGATTATGAACCACCAATTATTAGTTGGTTAATATGATAAACTACTAATAACTAATATTACGGCAAGACTCCATGGTTTGCCCGGATGCACAAGAACTGCCGAGAAGTTAGTCTTGTCAACTGTTCAAAACCGTGCGCAAGCCCGTTGTTTTGAAACTCTGAGAATCAAGAAGCCTTAAGCCCTAAACCCTAAAACGCTAGAACCCTAAACCCTAAACCTTAAACCCTAAAACCCTAAACCTTAAAACCTATATAAACCCTAAAACCCTAAACCTTAAAACCTATATAAACCCTAAAACTCTAAACCCTAAATCACTGCGTATAGCCGGTGTTTCTCACTGATTCTTCGAGCAATGTTCAATTGGTAGGAACAGCCGTGGTTTGCCCTCTGGGCAAACCACAGCGTCTGCGCGTAATATTAGCCAATACTAACTCTAATTGATTATAGCCAATTACTAGTTGGTTAACCCACTTAATGGCTAATCAATTATTGCCAATTTTTATTGATTATAGCCAATATAACTAGTATTAGTTGGTGAATATTATTGGCCACTTTCTGACCCACTTCTCCACGATGAGTACTTCATCACGCCTGCCATTTATCGGCCACGCCGCCACTGATGAGATCATCCACCTGGTAGTGGTGATGTGCCACGCCAAGGAATCTCCCCCCAAAAACCAAGGGTTTCCATGGGTAAAATGATCATCTTCAGTGATTTTTCACCATGGAAATAGCTGATTTCCTTTGGATTTGCATAGTAAAATGATCATTTTCAGTGATTTTCACCTATGGAAATAGCTGCTTTCCTTGGTTTTCATAGTAAAATGATCAAACTGGTGGGGCCCACAACAGTTACCCGTCATGGCTTGGCACCCATGTCTGAGGAAAAAAGAAGGATAAGGACAAAGGGAAGAAAATGAAATTCGATGATGAAGGCACGGGCCGAGCCTTGGGGTTGAGTGAGGGTTTGGAGCGACCACCAGCGCTGGCACAAGGAGTGGATGTCAGCTTTGCAAATGGCTGAAATTCATGCTTCCAGAGGCTCCATGTACTAGTATGGCAAACATGCCTGCATTTCGGTCATTCTCTAGGTAAATGTAGCTATGCCGTACATGGAGCATATGGGTGATGATTAATAATCAATGACGAATGGCTGATATTGTGAGTATCCATTCTGCTTACAAGTGGATGATGCTCAACAAATATCAGATTTTGTCAAGCTCCTAGTGGTCAATAGTGGTTAGTGCTTCATCGGAAATTGATATCAAGGAACCACTCTTTCATTGCTTATCATCATTCATAGCTGGTGGTACACCGCAACGAGCGTAGGGTGTTTAATCACGTGGAGTTTCCATTGTAATTGCCCACAACTGAAGATATGTTGATCAAGTTAGTATGGTTGCCTGAAAGTGATCATGGCTGGCCAAAGCCAGGGGGTTCTCACCATGTTTCTAGAAATTCCGGTAATGGTTTCTCCGGGATGACGTGTGTGCCGAGCCAAGTTGGGTGATTGAAGACTGGTATTTCAACGAAGGATTTTTGATGACTTCAACCTGTAGCCATCGAACATGCTTTTCTTATGAGAAGCTTGGACATAGATTCTTCGATTATATCGCCACAATGGTTATTGACTATGAAGCACCAAGTGGTGCACGTGTTGTGCAGGGACAGCCTGTGAACCCAAAAACAAGACCACCACAGTTGGCATCACTCCCTTCCCCCTGGGGGGACTTTTTCTCTGCAAGCCGTCGCAGCACGCCCTGTGGTGAACGCTAGCCTCGCGGGAACTCAAACATGGGAGATGTTGTTGGGAGACATGTGAAAACAATACCAGAAGTGATCGTGTTGCACTTTGCTTGCACATTTTTACACATGTGTTGCATGATGTTGCATGTATGTTGCAGATATACATGGAGCCTGCTGGGAGTCAGATTGGCACTTGCAAGGATTCAGCGGCTCTAGTGGGGATTTGTAGCGCTGTTGGAGCCAGGTTTCATGCTAGCTGCATTGAGATTTGACCAGTCGGATGCCTTGCAAACATTGTAGGAGGCTGTGCCCGCTCCAAGCCTCATGTTTTGTTCTGCTTCCGATTTGCCGCAATGCAGTCAGCGTGGTGGGTCGTTGATCCGCCGTCATCTGACCAGTAGTGTATGCGACTTGTTGCCTTTGGAAAAACCCATCATATCATGGGTCCCAGCTGTTCATACGCGCCCTAGCCCTTCTGAGCTGCGATGGTCCTAACCAGCTCTGGTGACCAACCAGTGGAACTGAAGAACTGGATCACAACACATCCGGGCGGAATCCTCCAGACTTGCCCAGCCTCACGTGAGTTTCAGGCCTCAAAGAGGGCTGGAGCGAAAAGGACGCGAAGGGAGAGTGGAGTCGGACATGTTACATGTTGGATTGATTGTTGGTTTGGATTGATTGTTGGTCAACCAAGATTCGTTGATGTTTTTGCTGTTTAGGTGTTGCTGAAAGCGTGTGAAAGTTATCAGAGGACCAGTTGGGATCCAGTACGTTTTTCTTGGTACACGACTATCGACTAGAGGAGTCTCACTCTCCTGGCTATGCCACAGGCGACCCACATCATCCCCAACATCTGTAGTGTTCACCGCCATGGTAGACTTTCTTTTTCCTGGAGGTTTTCGGCGCTGCTCATGCGTGTTTGTCTCCAAATCAGTGACCCTCAGATTGTTCTGGTTTCCCACCAACACGTGTGTGTCTTGAATGTTTCGAGACAATATTGACCCACACCAATTTGGTTGCTTCATGTTGCTTCAACCATTTGTTCTTTTTTTCGTTCGTAGGAACTCCTGTGCGGAACTCCGGTTTCGTATTTTCGGAAGTTCAACGGTGACTCGTGGCCCACGTCCGGTTTTACGGTGCAGCTCCCAGTGTCGCAGCTCCGGCTGCTTAGGAGCGAAAGGGCGGCAAGATGATGATGAAGCTCCCGTGCCAAGGACCCCCAGGTCCCCATTCGGAACCTTGGACGCAGCGGGTCGCGGGTCGACCAAGGCGTGGCTCTCCGCGGCTGGCAGGTGAGGCACATCCAATGAACAGAAACAGTTCAGAATGGACAAATATTCGATGTTTATATAGTCTGGTTGGTGGTTTCAAACATTTTGATTATTTTCCCTAGTGATTATTGTTATAAGGGGGTGAAACCACCAACCAGTTAGTCTATGGGATCACAATGTATATTATTGACAATCACACTTGTAGATACTTGTAGCAGCTTCAAAATCCTGAAGTTTTTCCATCATGAGCCCATGACCTATTCCTGGTTTGCCAGGTGCCCATCAAACCCAACCCCCCAGTGGAGGCTCCCTTTCACCACCAAGTGCTCCGTTGTGATGGTTTTCATTTTGGCATTTCATGGCATATCCACCATGAACCACCATGAACCGACCCTTTCACAACTATTCAGCAACCATTTGCCAACCATGAAGCAAGCATAAAGCAGGCTACTTGAGCTATTTCAAGCATTGTTGGCTGCATGACGCCACCACTAACCAAGCATTCACCGCTTCTGGGCGCATGTTTGATGCGATTCTCAGCCCTGGTCAGGCAGTATCATGCCCGCCATGGATGCCATTTTGAACGTCCAACAGACAGCGGTTGGTGAACGGTTGTTGAAGGGTTGGTTAGCGGTTGGTAGATTGGAACCATGGTTTGATGGTTGCTGTTTTTTCCAAGCATGGACCAACCGAATGATCAACCAGTTTCTGGAAGCAGAGTTGGTGAACCAGGGCTGCGTGCAGAGTGGCGGCACTTGTGATAACAATGTTGGTTCACGAGCCGTTCTACAATGTTCTTCCTAACATGTTGGTTTCACGAGCCGTTCTACAATGTTCTTCCAAGGGTGAAGTGCTTGAGAACCAACAATCATCAACAACGAAGTTGGAAGAATAGCCATTCAACTACCCATGAGCATAGTTGAATATCCATGCGTATCCACCATATCAATCCATCACATATCCCACTACTATCCATTGATTTCCCAACAAATTCTGGGGCACCTGATCTGGTTGTGCACGCTGTGCAACCAATGGACCCAAGTCACTGGCGGTGTTGGAGCTATGCTCAACAAGATGGGTCTGGGACCATGCGCCCAAGTAGCATCACAAGGAATTTTGATTGCATGGTTAGATGTTGGTGAATAGGGATAATCAGCAGTAATGGTTGAACAACTACTAAGTGTTGAGCAATATGGAGCAATGAGCAATCCATGATTTGGCTCTATTCAGGACGGGAGGTCAGGAATCATTGGGTCCATTGTGCTCTTGACATGACCGTCCCTCGTTTAACCGACGCGAACCAATGTTGGGCGGATATACGCTGGAGCGGTGTCGAAACTTGAAACCCTAGTGCTAATCAATCAGTCACTAATCATTATTAACCATCAATTAGCCATGAATTAGCCATTAACATCTACCATCAACAACCACCATCCACAACCACCATCCACAACCACCATCAGCAACTATGACTCGCCATGAACCGACCAGGAAAGCCAGAGGAAAACCAGGCCCGAACCCTGTGCCCCAAAATGCCTTCATCCCACGTCAACCAAGGAGAGCCAGCACAATCTCAAGGCCGCCCGGTGGGTCTGCGTCCAAGGTCATGCCTTCCTGAATGAGGTAGTTGGGGGTTGTTTCCTTCCAGTCAATCCCTATGCTTCCACTTAACCATGCACTAGCAGGTAGCTGGTTTCTACCATTGTTGTTGGGTTGGTTACTTACTATAAAAGTGACTGCAAGGGTAGGGAACATCATCATAGCTAATGGTGTTAATCGGCAGGAACCAATGGTCATAATTCATAATCAGCGCTCAAGCTAACACTTGACAGTTGGGGGTACTTGCATCACTAAACTGGTCATAGTCAGCAGTAACCATGTTCTAAGTCAAGGTGACTTGCTAGTGATCCAAATAGTTCATTTCTAGGAACGAAGTGAATTGGGGGTATCCCACTTCAGGTATTTGGAACATGGCTGCTTTCCATGTTAAATATGACCACGACTGGGGAGCTTCTTTTGATTCTTTTCTTACCATCACTTTTGGTGAAAAAACAATATTATTTGGTCTATCCTGCCACCACCATCGGTTGATCAACCGTGACTCAACCAGCAATTGACCGACCAACCAACCACCGAAGCATCCAACCACCCAACCCCCAGCGTAGCCCCTTGATCGTTGGGCGCCACAGGTGATCATTGCCACTTGTCTCAAGCACCTACGGAGCACCAGCCCCAGTAGCTCCGAGGTGGGATGGGACGGTCGGGCCCGATGTGGGTCGTGGTCGAGCCATGAGATCAACTCTAGTAACCATGTGTAGTGAATCGTGTAGTGATGATGGGTAGATATTGATTAGTAGATCTTGATTATGATAGTTGATATTGATGAGTCAGTTGATACTGATAAAGTCGTAACCATGTGAAATGGTGATGGGTAGATATTAGTTACTTTTGGGTTTCGATGCGAAGGTTAGTCATGGCTGTAAGGGTGCGTCTCGCTGGTACACCAGAACCAGCAATAAGAAGGGGATATATGATGTACCAGCGATAATCAACGGTAAGACCGGAGAGTGACCAATGATTTCCATGGCTTTCCCAGGACTTGCATGCGCCCACTTAGTAATTGGTTTGTAACCAAGGTTAGTAGCCGGAGTTAGTTCAACTACCTTGTAGGCTTCATAATCATGGCAATATCACAGATATAAGCTACCTAAGTGGTGAATCCAACCATGGTCACAAGCCATTTGTGGGCTACACAATCAGCAGTTACATGTAGTTGCTGACCATGGTTACTGGCCGTGGGATGATCATCGCATGGCCAAAATCAGCGAAGCCTCAAGCAGTTGATACGCAGCTGACCAAGCTTGATAGCTCACAGCTATGATTCGGCAGAAGTGGCAAAGCAAACTTGCTGATGTGGTGCTTAGGGTCGCCCGGGTGGCTGTGTCCCCAACGACCCAACGAACCAGGCAACTGGAAGTCGGCAGATTGCGCTGATGACAAGCTCCAGCATGCTTGGTGCATCCCAGAAACCAGCCCAAGTGAGTATGACGTCGAAGATGGTTTGTAACAACTGTTTGTATATGTTTGTATGGATTGTTTTCAGTACTATATCTACCGCATCAAGAGAGATCGAAACAAAAGACGTAACCAACAAATTTCAACAATAACCAGCAATGATAGGCACATACCTACTGCAGTGGCTTATCTACGAGGCCAGGAATGATGGTTGAATTCTTGGTGAATGCCTAGGCAAAAATCTCCTACAACACCTGGAAAATGTGGGTACTATTCATAAATGGAGGTAGCACCAAGCGTGCTTCAGGGCAGTGGCCGGACAACCCAATTTTTTCCATGGACTACGTCGTAGTTTGTCGTTGTTGCCTAGTACTTGCCGTTATTACGAGTTAACTATTGACTGAGTTATTGACCATCGCCAATCCTTATTGATGGCTGTTACAAGCTACAACCATCAGTTCCTATAGTCGACCATCAGCCGTCATGAAGTTGTGGTAACCAAGCACAACAACCATGAAGCATGGATCGTCTCACGATTAACCAGCCACTGACTCAGCATTACTTGGAGGTTAGCATCTGCACTTAGTCGCTGCCAGCTAGTAGGTAGTTACTGACCGTGGTTACAAGGCTTTACAACCCACCTCATGGGCCATCATAGGCCTAATTTCCAGGTCTAGTAGGTACCATGGTGGATTACTTCAGCTACCTCTGGGGCTATTTTCCATGGCGAGCTATCCCAGGAAACTAGCCTCAGCTGCACGTAACCTGCGTCCAAGTTAACAGCGCAGGAGAAGGTGAGCTGTCTTCTCCAGGCACTGCAGTGCACGGGGGGTGGCGTATCGCGGTTCCAGCCGTGCTGCTGGGTGAATCAGCCGCGCACCGACGTGGGTCAGTGAACCGCTTGATACAGCAACATGGGTTGATGAAGGTTATTGATGGTTGGCGACAATGGCTTAGAATGGCGCTGGTTTCCATAGCTTATTGTTTACCATGGTTGATAATTGTTGATGATGGCGGTTAGATGCTAGGAGGCGCTCGAAATAGTTGTGTGGTGGTACTGATACGATATGAGGTTCTTACCAACAAATCCCCTGGTGATCAGTAAAGAGGTGGCTGTCAATTGACGCCGTCGTTTGATGGCTATAGGAGCTGATAGTAACGTCGATAGTAACAAGGCCTAGCCCATTGATGAGGGGGATATCAAGGGTAACCAACATATGTAGTGCAAATCGTTTAAAAATCTGTACCCACGTAAAGAGCATCCCATAGATGACCAAACCAGTCTCACTGCGGGATGTTCATCCGTCCTTTTTTCGGACTACTGTTGGTAGTGACCGGCCCAACATGTGAGGCATATCATCGACCAACTCACGGTGGCTGATGATACTCAACATCTGTCACCTTCCCTACCGTTCCAGTTGCCGACCTATAAAGCTGGTACCCCGAACCCCCGTTGCTGGTAGAGCTGGTTGCCTACTATTTCATGCTAGCAGGAAGCATAGGAATTAGTAACAGTTGTTGCGAACGATTAATCATCATTCAAGATTAGGACACATTATAAGCATGTGAACGAGTGATTTACCAGTCATTCACCAGTCACTTAACCAGTATCAACTATGTTAGATATACTCATCTCTACCGTTCACCACAAGATTCAGTTTCAATCGCATTGATTAACCATAGGTATATCGTTCCTTATTATGTTGGTTTGTTTGTTTATCTATATGGATTTGTCTAATGGCCCTGATACCTATGGTGAAACAAGGAGAAACTATACTTATATCATTGGTGAATTGTTGGTAGATACCAATCTATTCATTGTTTGTCCAATATTAACCATAGTCCCAAAAATCGCAAATCGAAAAATCTGCAGGAAGCCTGGCATGATTGCTGGTTAAAATCAGGCTTGCCACCATAGATTTTCCCATGAACCAACCCAGTGATTGTTGGCTACAACAACTAACCATTAAAATTAAAATCCTCATTAACCACTATGAGGAACCATCTATGATTAATTACCCATGGTTATAACCACAACAGCTATTAACCACTCTTATCCACCTATGATTCACCCATGGTGATGACTCCACTACCGGTTGATCGGATATCTACCAACCCCCCCGGCCCTGGCCTCCACGCAGGTCTTGGCCAACTTGCTACACCGGCGGCCCGTGGCATGTCGCATCTTAGGCCCCGCAGGGTGGGAGGATGGAACCGCGCCACAGCCGTGGTGACTCAGTGGTGGATGGATCACATCGCTGATGCTTCGTTGGAAGCCATGGTGAAGCATGGTGGTTTCTCTTGATTTTGGGGACCCCAAACCATTGTTAATATCACCATGGTTAACCTGTTAATGGTTGATATTTGGTGGTTTCTCAAAATAGGGGACCCCAAAATCGATGGTTTATTGGTGGTTTCTCTCGATTTTGCGGATCCCCCCAAAAAGAAGATGGTTTATTAGACTAGAAATGTTGGTTGAAAAGGATGATTTGGGGGTACCCACTATTTTGAGGCACCACCATATGAAGCATGATGAACCATCAGTTAAGCCGTGATCATCATTGATCAGCCATCGGACCATCATTACTAATTATGATTTTATGAATAATGGTCATTTGATGTCATTAGCCATTCCGAACGACAATTTTACCATCAAATGACTATCATCCAGCCATTTAGACATCACTACGGCATCACTGTAGCCATGATTGAAAGCGTCATTAACCATCAATCCCCGGCTGACCACCACTTGCCCCGTCGCTTCATCAACCAGTGACCATCATTGATCCCATCAAATGACCATAATAAATCATTCGAACGCATCACCATTAGCCAGCCATTAGGCATTACTATAGCCAATAGGCATCACTATAGGCATCATTAACCCATGGCTATAGCCATCAATCAACTGCCACTTGCCCGGTTGGTTCATGAACCATTGACCATCATCGATCACTACCCCGGTTGGTTCACGGGTGTCGGTAGGCGACGACGGGGACATCGAGCACGGCATCCAGCGCTTGCTGCGGAGGATCCATGTGTGGTGCGGACGCTGAGCGACATGGGGGAAGGCAGCGGGTCGTTGAGATTTTGGCGAACTGGGTATGTTTGGTTAACTAGCTGGTTGACTATAGGGGATACATACCAACTATTAATAGCTGGTTAACTATCAACTATAGCTGGTTGATGATAGCTAGTTATATTTGGATTATCCCTATAGCTGGTTAATGACAGGGGATATCTAACAACTATAGGGGATACATACCAACTATTTGGCGAACTGGGTCAAGCAGTTGACTAACAACAATGGGAGTTAATATGGGTTAATAACCAACAAAGCTGTAGGGATCGTTGACGGATTTCATACAGTCCTTTCTCAAAGAAATGAAGTGCCACATTCTAATATGGCTATGGGTCAATATTAAGCAACCAATAATCAATGATAATAACCAACAATAGTAGGGAAAACGATGGTTAATGATATTAAACAATTGGTCAATATTTACCAACCAACTACTGGGGGATAATCATGTAACCAACAAAACCGTAGGGAAAACAATGGTTAGGAATGGGGAATGGTTGATATTTGACAACAGGCCAACCATTGTTAATATCACCATGGTTGACCTGTTAATGGTTGATATTTGGTGGTTTCTCGAAATAGGGGACCCAAAAAAAGGTTGGATTATTATCATCAGAGGTTACTATAAGATGATTTGGGGGTACTGCGATGACTTGAGAAAAAGGGTACTGACTATGACAACGAGTATGCTGACAAATGACCTACGCCAACTATGACAGGCTTGCCTAGGAGTGCTGCGGTTATAGAAGACTTGGCTTGACTAGGCCAATGGTTAATGATTTGAAGGGCTACTTGAGCATGGCTCCACCAACCATCCCGGGTGGTAGGCTTCGCTCATCCCACAGGATCATTTACTGGATGCGAACGAGATACAGGGGCCCTTGACCCACAGCCATACTGAGTAGCTTCACCAGCCATCAATCCTATTTCCTGCGTGGCTTCAGGTGCGTTGCTGGGATCGATTTCACCAAGACTCCGGAGGTTCAAAGCTCAGTCAGTCATTGCATGACCCGACTTGTGGTTTTCATTTGGAATCGACCTGGAACACGGATGGTTTTGGAGGTGAGTGAAAACATTTCTTCATGTTGGCGCCACTCCATGGCGCGATGCAAATTTCAGTTGGCCGATCTTTAGTTCAGCCGGGCTGGCGTAGCATGGGGGAGTCACCCTAATGATGACATCTCCCTGTGGTTTGAACATGATGTGCTGGCCATGGGGAGCCCCATCCCAGTGCCAGGGCCCTGTGAATCGGTCTTCATAGCAGCATGAATCACTGGTTGACTCATTGGTTCAAAATTGGTAACTATTGGTAACCTTATGGTTAATCATTGGTAATTATTGGTAACAACAATCAGTATTGGTAATTTTTATTGGTTAATACTAGGTAACTATTGGTAACCAATAGCATTGTGTTTCCAATACTGATAGTATCCATGAATAGTCTTGAAACCAGTGAATCAATTATTGGGAGTACTATTGCAATTCATTAATGGTTGACCAATCATACAAATCACAGTTCACCAATTCATGCTTACTATTGCCAGTACTCTGGGTCAATTATTGGTTGAATCATTAGTATCATTGAACCAACTGGTTGATTCATTGGTTAACCATGATTACCATTGTGATTGGCCATCCATTATGTATTTTTCACCACTGGTTCATCATTATGATGGTTAATGATGATGGTTATTTGTTACATGAATGATTTGAAATTCATTAGCCTCTGGTAATCAAACAGGATGGAAGCAAAAACCTTTCCAATGGGTAACCAAACCCTGGAAAATGACGCCCCAAGCATGGTACCACCGCCCGCGAGCCAATCCCAGGAGCATCCACCTGGCTATTGACCAAACATAGCTGGCAGTGGGTCAGTTCACCCTTAGTCCCCCTGATTCCCCCTATGATTAACCATTGATATTGACCCATCATTATTGATGATTATCCCCTATGAAAATGATATCCCATATGATTAACCATTGATGATTATCCCCTATGAAAGGCTGGTTGGTTGTGACCCATAGTCAGCTATGACCCGACAAACATCGCACCATGTTCGGTGGATGATCCAGCCACCTTGCCGCCAGCTCACCAGCGCCACCAGCGCGAAGCGCCCAGGAACGCGGCCATCGATTGATCCACTGCACCGGTCGTGCACCAGTACCGCCAGGTGCAGTGCGGTTCGATGGTCGATGGGATACGACTGGCGCATGCGGCAACGGATGGGATACGACTGGTCCATGAGTTACTGCATAGTAAACTAGCAATAGATGGATGGTGGATAGTATATAAGGGTAATGCCGCTGAAGAATTGTTATAGTTTTGGTTGCCAATATATAGTGACTAGGAATGATAAGGAGTCATGGTGGATGATAAGGTTACTGCTTAATAATGATTATCAATATTTATTGGTTATGAGTATTCACTTTGATAGCTCAACAGTGATTAGTGATGGCTGAACATGGTAGTCATTGCATTCACAAAAATGAATAGCAATAATTAGCAACGCTAGTAGATTAATGGTGAGAACCAATGGCTATAATGGGTTCATAATGGTTTTCATAGGAATGATAATAACATAGAATAACCATAATAGCCATTGATTGGTTAAGACATCCAACAACAAGCTGGTTGGCAATGGTTAAGAATGGTTGAATGATGGTCAGTAAAGACCCGATTCATGGTAAATTCGTGGTATTTCGGTGCTTGGTCAGCGATTGTTTACTTCATGATGATCATTAACTGTTGTCACTTGCCTTTTTGATCATCATCAACCCTTTGCCAAAGATTCTCACCCTTGTCCAGCATCAACCAAGCCTTATTAACCATTCCCCAATTCTCCTGAAACCTAAACTAACCCTTACCATCGGCCAACCCTCCACTTCAGGTTTAAAAAAACATATGAACCAACCATAGGTATCATGGGTTAGCTCCTTAACCAACCCTTAAGCAACCCTTAAGCAACCCTTAACCAATCCTTCATTGGCAGCTGCCCCATGAAGACATCGCCAGGAGTAGGCGAGCCCCTGCTGCCTCCACCGGCATGGTTCACCCCTGCAGTGGCCAGGGGAGCTCAGGGGCAGCGAAGGATGGTACCCATGGTAGGGATGGCGTCCGGAAGTATCTGGATGTTCTGTGATGAAGTTGGAATTTATACTTAATGGGGTTAACCAACCAATAATAGCTGGTTAATGGTCAATAGTAGGGGATGATAACCAACAAGACCAGGGGATAAAGTATCTTCCATCTGTTGATTAATATTGACCCATGGTAAATAGTTAATAATAGGGGATAACAACCAACATAGTAGGGGATATAAGGGATATACCAGCTCTATATGGCCATGGGTCAATATTAATCAACCAGCTAATGGGAGATTTCCACCAACAATACCAGGGAAAACAATGGTGAATGATGGGGGGAAGCAGGGGTACAGGGTTTTGACCCACTGCCATATAGACGTAAATGATATGTATTTGTTTGTGTATTTATTCACGTATTTAGGGTTTGGATTTCTTGGGATTTATTTTAGATATGATATGAGCAACATATACTGTCTAGTGTTTTTTGTCGCACGCCAAGAAACATGTACGGATGTGCAAGTATGAAATACTTTGGTGTCTCCTGAGATGGCAGGAAGAAGGCACGAGTGTACATATGTATACTGGTTGGTGGTTTGAAACATTTTGATTATTTTCCCTAGTAATCATTGACAACTGGTTGGTTGACAAGCATATTTTTCAAAGGGGTGGTTCAAACACCAACCAGTATAAGCTGCAGGACATCTGAGGATTTCCTAAGACGGGGTACCTCCACGTGGTTGCTTTCACCAATAGACACAGGATGCACAGGCTACCAGCGACTGATTCATTGCCAAGTTCTTGGTGTATAGAGTGATGTTCGCCCAATGGTTGATGTGGCTAATCATGAAGTAACCATGATCAAGAATGAATTAGTCAATCACAATTCACATTTTGAGGCCAGTTATTCCCCAACAGACTTGCCAGTTGAACTTAATTTAGGCCTAGGTGCTTTGCTGAAAACGGCCCTGTGGGTAGATCAACTTCCATCACCGGTGCATGGGAGGTCATGGGAAGCCACTCTGTACGATTATGCTCGTACTGCGATTTGTGTGCATTATAAGATCTGTGCACTAAGTATATGATGATATATGATGTATATGATAAGCAAACTTATTATTTAAGCACATGCAAAGATATCCGTGTGTATATGCAGATGATCAGATGGATCTCCGCTGACGCTTGATTTGCATGAAGAAGACCTTGAAGTATTCTCAACTCTCAAATGCTCCACAAACACGGAGGAAGATTGGTCCAAAAATTCGTTCTGCTGAGGTGTGCGCTCACCAATTGCTATGCAAAGTCTGGAGCCCTGGGACCATCTGGGACTATGGCAGGGGTTGGTTGTTTGAATGAAAGGGATGGAGTGATTGGTATTGACACATACCACAATGACTTCCGAAATAACACTATGCCACCACTGAATTGGAACTGTTCCAATGACTACAGTGGTTTGCACTGGTTTGTTCCAGCGGAACTCCCTCTCGTTGGATGCCCGTCCTGTCCTTGGGCGTTCGTTGGTTTCATTTTTGTGGTACAGAGGGAGGTCTTGGTATTTCACCATAGCCATGTCCACGGTACTACCACTCCAGTGATCTCAGATTGCCCAATGGAATAGCAAATAGAAACCCAGGGAAAGCATTAATAATAGGTGGATTATCCATTGCTATCTTAGATCACTTGAGGGTATGATGTGTTGTTGCCTCTGCGCTTATCTTTCATATCACATCATATAGCCTGGCTGAGACCTTGATGGTTGCGTCTACTTTTACACAGCATCATTTGTTCGTCAATCCCCAACATGCTATGTCCCTGTGATTTGGCTAGTTTGGGTCATAGAGGTATAATTAAAAACATCCATCAAACAGAAATCAATAGATGATACAAATAAGTCGATATAAACAACATACCACATATCAGTATACCTCATACCTGAATGCGATTTAATGAACCACCATGAGTAATGATTATGTGGGTGTTTCTAAAGTCATAGGGGTACCACCCAAATCATCCAATATTAACCATTTAAAGTAATCAACAAACCCTTTTTGGGTTCCCTGTTTTGAGAAACCACCATGTATATCAACAAAATATAAGGTATAACTGGTGCTAGTGATATTAACTGGTATTCTGAAAGCTTGTTGATATACAACCTCCATTTTTATCCTTTATATCATATAGGTGGTTTATGTGGAGCCTATCTACAATTAGTACTATATTTTCATAAATGGTTCATTAAACATATTGTTTATATCTTGTTGATACACATGGTTAACCTTTGATATAAACACCAAATATTATATACAACCATGGTCAACCTTGATTATACAACCGCCAGATATAAATTACATAGGTTTAGATATTATGCAACCACCATATAGGTATAACTCTATGTGATCGCGCCTCCAGTGCTCCTCGCTGGCCGCGTGGTGTTCAGGCGGAGCTGGTGCAGTTCGGCGATGGCACACAGGCGACGGTGTGGCGGGGGGGGGGGGGGGGGGGGATGGCTGGGGTGCATAGTAGTTATACCAATGAACTGGTGACTGGTTAGAGCAAGTGATTGGTTGTAAGATGTCTAAAGTGAGGGTAACAGCTATAGATAGTGAGTGGTAGGACTGATATCATTTTCCAACACATGTGGAAAGATTGCCATTCAACAGCATCTCACCGTAAAAATGTATGAAAAACATGCAGCAACACACATTTCGTTTAGAACAAATCATTATATATACTGGAGTACGACTGATGTTTGCCAACGCTGACCTGTTCAAAAGAATCATGGACCACCAGAGTCCCCTAGCTCTCCACTAGATCATCACCAGATCTCTACCTATCTGGTGAATCCCTCACCAGACCCATCGGTTCGCTGGAGAAAAACAGGTCTTGGACACCGAGATCCAGGAGAAGTGGGTCCGCAGCTCAGGAACTGCCCCGCTAACCAGAAATCATGTGATAATATGCAGTTCATGGCCGCAACTAACCATAGATTGAGGATAAATGGTTGACTATGGTAAGCCATTGAATGGTCTGGCGAATCATGCTCAATTAATGGTTGATAGTAATGGTGGGCTATATTATGAGTCATGCAACTACAGTACTCCAGTGTGGAACATTTTCCTTCATGAACCTTGTCTCGTATACCCAGTTGATTGTCACGAGTACAAGTACTGCTTCAACGCATAGTCGTTGTCATTCTTGAGTCTATTTCCAGAACTATATCATCATTATTGCTTCATGTTTACAGACATTTTCGTTGCTCTTTGCCATCATTCCTCGCTGTTTCTTACTCATAGTTGCTGGTTACGCAATTGTAAGTCAGCTATTGGATATACCAGTTCGCCCAGTATCTACCGTTGCTAATAGATTATTACTATTTAACTCATATAGTGGCTGAATATACCAATCAATTCTTCCCTGAGAAAATGTACATTGGAAACCCTAGTTTTAACCGCTGATTATAGGGATATCCCCAGTAAATTTTCCCATCATTTCTGGGACACTAGATATGGTGAGCTATTGGACCATATCTATCATTACATACTAAAAACATTCAGTACTATCAACTCACAGCGGTTGATTATACCAACCAATTCGTCCGTTGTTAACTCATTGACTGGTACCAATCATTAGTTATGCCACTAGTATGCCAACCCAATAAAAATGACCCATTAAAAATTATGGCAGTTATTGGTACCCATCAAAAAAACTAGTTGTACCAATGATTAGTTAAAAAATATGGCAGTTATTGGTACCCATCAAAAAAACTAGTTGTACCAATGATTAGTTAAAAATTATGGCAGTTCTTAGTACCCATCAAAAAAACTAGTTGTACCAATGATTAGTTGAAAATTATGGCAGTTCTTAGTACCCATCAAAAAACTAGTTGTACCAATCATCAGTTAAAATTATGGCAGTGATATCACCCTTGAGTCAAGCACCAGCCATTGTGCTGAGCATCGCTTGACGCCGCGCCGCGAGCGGCTTCTCGTAGGTCACTTTGGTGCTGGACATCCTCTACTCCTTCCCCGGCTTAGATGGAGCCCTAGCACAGGCCTGCTTGCAGGTGCGCCGCGGGCGGCTAGGCGGTAACGCTTCGCTGGCATCAACAGGAGGAAACCATGAGGAACTTGGGGATAGGACGTGATGAATCAACCAGGGGGGATAAGTTTTGGGATTAATCCAGTGAGATGGGGATAATCCTAGGATATGAGATTAAGAATCCAAAACTTATTCATCAACCAGAGATTTATTCATCCAGGCTTAGCATTACGGGGTAAGTCAAGATTGCGAGACATCACCGCGTCCCAACCATTACCATTATCATTGGATACCATTAGATATCATTGGATGATTAGATAGATATCATGAGATACCATTGGATGCCATTAGATACCGTTAGTAACCATGATTTATCTAGTCAACCATCACCAATAACCATACCATCAACCACCACCATAGTTAACTGTTCACATTGACCATTAATTACTCAGAACTCATAACCACTTGGTTGTTAACCATCGAATCAATCATCAATCGACCATTAAACAGCCATTTATGAACCATCAATTAGCCACAAAAGCATAAGATCGATCATGCTTTGTTTACTGCTGAACTACAGGCTATTCACTACAGCCGGGGTTTATTTTCTTGGCGTGCAGCTCATGGACAGTTCCAAAACAAATCAATCATCAATCAATCAGAATCAAGTATCAATCATCCCTTTATCGACCATTCATCAACCGCCGCTCAACCATCATCTATCACTCCTCGATCAACCATTTATCAACCGTTCCTTACAGTTGAATTTCCGCCATTAACAGCCATTAATCACCCATCATTCAACCCATTCTTTATCGTTGATCATCCGCCATACATCAAGCATACATCACCATCAATCATTTACCCACCATTAATCCACCATAATCAACCATCAAAACTGCTTATTCACCACTGTTTCACCGCCATTAATCCACCACTACCCACCATCAATCCACCTTTCATCCACCATGCATCCACCATTCACCTCCATAAAACCACCATAAAACCTCCATAAAACCACCATAAAACCACCATAAATCCACCATAAATCCACCATAAAACCACCAAAAATCCACCATTTGCCCAGCCATGGTCACCATTGGATGGTGCTCCACATGTGTCCCACCTTCGGCACCACGACGCCAGGTCCTGCTACGTCTCTGCGGCAGCGTTGCGGCGTCCAAGGCCTTGCTGTCCTACCAGCTGTCGCCCAGGCGAAGCAACGAGGGGCGGATGGGGCGGATGAAGGGGTGAGGGGGTGGATGATTGGTTGGTGAAAGGGGTGGTGAAAGGGTGGGTGAATGGTGGATGAGTGGTGGATGAATGGTGGATGAATGGTGGATGAATGGTGGATTGATGGTGGATTTATGGGGTGATTGATGGTGGATAAATGGTGGTGAAATAGTGGTCAGTAAGCAGTTTTGATGGTTGATTGATGGGGGATTGATGGTGGATAAATGGTGGATGAATGGTGGATTGATGGTGGGTGAAACGGTGATAAATGGGGTGATGGTGGATGAATGGGTGATTGATGGGTGATTGATGGTGGGCAAATGATTGATGGTTGATTGATGGCTGTAAATGGCTGATATTCAAGTATAAGAATGGTTGATTGCTGATGGACTCACGATTGTTCATGAATGCTTGATGGTTCATTACTGCTCATAAACGGTGCTTTCATGTCAATAGTTAGTGGTGTATTCATGGCTAATTGATGTCTGTTGAATGGCGAAGGATGGTTAAAAATGATTGGTTTATTGATTGCTGATGGTCGACTATCAGTTGATAATTGTTTCATAGTGGGTGATAAGGGTGGAGAATAGCGATTTATGACGATTTAATATACAAGCAATAGTGTGTCAAGAATACCAAGTGTTTGCCGGTTGATAGCCAGTGGTCAACCAACGATGATATGTCAATGGGTCAAAACCCTGTACCCCTGGTTCCCCTATCATTAACCATTGTTTCCCTTAGTATTGTTGGAAATTATCCCCCAGTATTGGTTGGTTAATATTGACCCACAACCATATGATTCATGAGGGTTGAATGGTGGTTGAAAATGCTGCTCATCATCACCTGCCAAGTTTGTACCGTCGCCGGCGGGTCTTTCCATTGTTAGCTTTTTCCCAGCAGCTGCACTGATAACCAGGAATCGTACGGTTGACGATGGCGACCAACATTGTCATGATTGACAGCATCAATAGGCTTAGTGGTCGATAACCATCACATGAAAGACTACATACATGAAGATACAGTTGACGATGGCCATATTGTGCATGTTGATCGGCTGCTGGTTGACAACGATGAGTTTCCTGAAGGTGATTGAAAAACAGTCGGACGGTGGGCAAGCTGGAAGCTTTCCAGCCATGCAACTTGACCTGATCGGTTTCTCGATTCATGTAGTGGGTACCTGACAGCTGGAAATGGGACCCTCCGTGGTAGGAACGCCATGGAAAACACCTGTCATCCGTGCGGATCCAACGGTGCCGTGGGTTTCCCCCATGGCATTGAACTTTCGCCCAGGTTTCCGACGACCGAGGCGCGATGATGCGATGGTGTCCTCCGGGACTCGTTGAAGACACAAACTGAGGTCCCAAAGTTGGGTTCTCCTTGGGGAAATCAAGGTTTGCTCCTTGATCATTTGGATTTCTCCCTGTCATTTGGGTTTCTTCAGTTTGCCATGGTGGTACCTACGTACTAGCCATCCGGTAATGACTATCAATAGGGAAACTGCCAGTCTTGGGGGTAACATTTGGGGACAAAACCATTTGTTTCACCTTTTTTCTTGTGTGACCTGCCTCATTTATCAAGCCACCGATGAAGCTGTTTTTCTAAGTGATCATTTGATTGTTTGCCTATCTGAGGAAGGCTGTCATGTTTCAATCTGGGCTAACAACAACAACAACAACAACAACAACAACAACAACAACAACAACAACAACAACAACCGTCCGTTGAAGACTAGAGGAGACAAGAGTACCAACCATAACAATCAAAAATGAGAACAAGATCAGAACGTTGCAGCGCTGTTCCAAAGACTGTGGGCCTTTGTGCCTGCCACCTTTGATTTCCCTGCAATCTTTCCATAGTAATGGCTATTACCATTCATAGTTAACCATAGTTAGTCAGCCATCATTACCACCTGGGATTGTTGGTTATCAATCCCCATGATGCAGGATCACTCCCCACGGGCTGATTTTCGAACTCCCTGGTGCCAACCACCGGACCTCTGGGGCTGACCGTTGCACCGCGCATCAGGGTCTTGAGACTGGTGGTGTGCGTGCGGTGCAGCTGCTACTTGGTACGGGTTGATTCCTGGCAGATCCGTTGGATTAAATGGCTATGGGTCAAGCAGTTGACCAACCAAAAGTAGCTGGTTAATGGTTGATAATAGGGGATGATGACTAAGAATGATGGGGGATATATACCAGCTAGATATGGCTATGGGTCAAGCAGTTAACCATCAATATGAAGCAACAAAAATATAAGGAAAACAACCATTAATGATGGGAACCAGGGGGACTAAGGGTGAGCTGACCCACTGCCAACTATCAACCAATGATTAGTAGCCAACTAATAACTAATAGTCAACTGTCGATTCATGGACAACCCCCAACCCAATGATGTTGTTTTTGTGGATGGTGTGGGTGCGAATCTTCTTCAGCTTGGTGGTTTCCAGTACCACCGAGGGGAGCTTAGCCCAAACATTTTCAAAAGTGTAGCTCGGTTGCCATGTTGCGGGAGGTTTTCGTTTCCAGCTTGACCCATTAAAGCAGGAGCCTGTGTTGAACAGAATGTTCTCTGGCCTACCTTGTCAACAAGAAATAGCTCATTTACAAAATACCTATAGTATCAACTGCCAACCAGTCCGTGCCCATGTCTTCCTGGTTACATCTCGTCTTTGCCAATTTTTCATTTGACTTATTTTTCCATGCTACTAAGGCACTTCCTGGTTGTTTGTTGTCCTTGAACGATTAAACCATCATGATCGAAAGATATCGACAGTGTGTCCAATATCCCTATCCCAGATGCTCCATGTATGGTAAATATGCCTATATTTGGGTTATTTTCTAGGTAAATGTAGCTAAATATACCATACATGGAGCATCCAGGTATGTAGTGACTTTCGAACCAGGTGACACAACGATCCAAGACTAACACCTCAACCTTTATGAATGTCTCCATGACCCTCAAGGCTGAGCCACTGCCAAGGTTATTGCGCTTGGGGAAGCAAGCCAACTTCCAAGGGTACCGGAGACCCAGTCCAGGTGCTGTTGCAGGGACTGTGTACCAGCTCGATTTGACAATGGCAAGAACCAACAATAATGGTGGTTAATGGTTGCTAATGTAGGGGATCACAACCAACAAGTATAGGGGATATATGTCAACTATGTGGGGGTTTCTTGGGGACACCAAAAATGGTTGGTTGATGTCGGTTCATGACTAGAAATGATGAATAAACCGACATAAGCCAACCATTTAAATATGCAACCACCTATATTTAAATATGCAACCTTAAATTATTAAACGACATAGTGATGATAAATGATGAATATTTGAGAACCACCAAGCTTGTCGGTGTTAAAGTCATGGTCGACATTTTCACTGATCACCTTCTTGAATGGAGTGTGCAGGTGGTGTCGAGGCATTGGGCACCCACAGCATATACATAGCTTGTTTTTAAGACGTACTAGATAGATCTAGATAGCTCGTAGCAACTTCTTTTTGTGTTTTTATGATTCTGGATAGATGGCCGTGTTTGGACCTTAGCAAATTTGCTATTGTGCCGGAATGGATTTCATAGACACCGACGCCATGTTCTTAGACTATGTCTGTTGCTGATCTGGGTATGAGCTAAGGTGAACTGCAGCATATTGCAGATACTCCTCCCCAAGACAGCTAGACTCCACGGTCTACTACACCGCAAAGCAAGAGTGGCTGGTGATTCTGATGGTTCAGTTTTTGGATTCTTTGTTCCAACAGTTTTCCATGCAATTCACAGCCGCGACATCACCATGGGCGGTGAAGTGGCCATTTCTGGATGAGAGAACAACGGCGTGAACAACTGAGGCTCTTTCAGATGCTGGCAGAGTTCCTCTTGTTGCTGTTGGAAGATGGGTACGGAGCCACAGAGACCGAAATGGCGACCCTCAAAATCTGCATCAATATCACACAGACGGGGGGATCTGGTTGGGATATTGCAGGAGTATTCAACGATGATGATGATGATGATGATGATGACGACGTTTAATCTCTGATGATTGCAAACAGTGATGTCTTCAGTCTTCAGCTGTACAACAAGAAAAAGAAACGAAATGCCGTGCTCTTCTTCAGTGCATCGTCTACGACTAGCTGAATATGCCACTACCATTTGTTGGTTCTTGCAAGGTACCTGAAATCTAACAAAAATCAAAATTGTTTGCTCAGACTTCAGTAGTCAGTAGTCTTGCTGGGTCTTCAAAAAGTAGGACCTAGAGTCAGTGTTTAGCCGTACGACCTTCTACTGGGCCCCCAGATCCCTCGCTTAGTCTTTTTTTCAAAACCCGGTTCTCGGTGATTTCTACTAACAGAAAATAAAATCTGTAAAGGTTGCAGTGATACTTCGTTAACCGCCAAATCTGGCCAGTGATAGCTTATTATACTGCACGTTGATGCACACCTGACAGCATGTGACTCTCCGTTCCTCGCCCTATGCTAGAATTGTCTTGGCAGGAGTTTCGGCATTCCATATGATTGTAGTTGCATGTGGCTGTGGGTCAAAACCCCGTGCCCCTAGTTCCCCATCATCAATCATTGTTTTCCTTATTAGTGTTGGTTATCATCCCCCATTCTGGATGGTTAGTATTGACCCATAGCTACGTATCTGTAATCTATCACTGTTGCTTCTTGCACTTCACAGACATGCAAAGTGCAGTCCATCATGTGGCGTAGGCAAGAAGCTAGTGCAATTCTGTACCCATATGCTCCATGTATGGTATATTTAGCTACATTTACCTATAAAATGATCCAGTCATGTAGGCATATTCACCATACATGGAGCAGCTGAGGTACTGAATCCAATGCAATAGTCATCCATTTTGTACCTGATGTCATGATGTATGGTACAAATCCAATCAACTCCAGCACCCCTTTCTTGCCCCTCGAAATCGCAAAGCCCTGTCCTGACAGGGCCCTGTGGTACACCACCATCTTCGTCATGATGATCATGGCCATCGACACTATCACCCACATCATCATCATCATCATCATCATCATCATCATCATCATCATCATCATCATCATCATCATCATCCTCATCTTCATCCTCATCATCACCACCCATCATCACCCACCACCATGATCACCCACTATCACCACCATCACCACCATCATCCATCCTCCATCATCTGGTCCCTGGCTCCCCGTCGCAGGCAAGCGTTGCAACAGCGCATGGAGAACGAGATCCTTCAGACCATCGGTTCCCGGCGCGAAATGCCTGTGAGGCGAAGCGCCTATCGTCGTGCCCTGGTGGCGCCTGGCACCGGTTCCCACCGTGCCACGTGACCGGTTGGTATCTACCGCGGTAGATCCGGTGGATCTATGGGGATCTATGGGGATTTAGGGTGGTTTACAAGGGTTGATTCATGATATGATGGTTAATAATGATTGATTGGTGGTTAATTGATGGTTGCTCGGTCTCTGATCGGTGCACCCCCCGCTGCGCAGAGGCACACCCAGTCTTGTCCTTCGCTGTCCACCGATCCTTCCTGAAAGAAACAATAAAATTAATAGAATCACCCAGAGCCTTGCATCCATACTAGTTGATGACAACACCGGAAGGATCCGCAGACTCTAAGTAGCTGCATTCTTGCGCTCTTTAAGAGCTGTGATGCGCTTCAAATATCGTCTATGTCTTTGGTCAGGGGTATCTCCCTCCAAAGGAAAAAAACGTTGTGAAATCTCTGTGTCTCTCATCGGTATATCTGGCAGAACAGTTTTCCTCGCATTGTTGGTGGACTGTCTAGTAGCCGTCAGAAATTCGTCCACAAGATTCATAGTTTCAGGTTGGTGTTGCATTACGGGTCGCCGAGCAATGCCTCGATGTCCCGCCCCTGCTCCCAGTTGGTATACTGATCGAACCTTGGACTTTTCATCTGGCAGCAATGGAAGATCCAGCAACTTGCTCACATGTGAAATACTGGCCTGGAAAGAGTAAAGGTAATCATGCAAGTTACATTGACTTCTCGTCCATCCCAGAACGTCTGTGTAGTGCCGGTATTGCTTCCCAAACTCAGCGGTAGGGAAAAGCAGTGGCACTGTTTGTTGCGTTAGGTATTCAAAGTTAACCAGCAACTCCAACCATGAAATGCCGGGGTCTTCATCCTGAATGTCACCATCTGGCCACTGAAGTCCTTCCAACCATTGTAGCAAGCAATCTGTGTACATGACTCCCCATGCGCTGGCATGTACCGCATCTTCCAGTTCGAGAGTGTCAACCTGCTTGGTTTGATTAATTCGTGGATTAACTACAGTCCAATGTTGAAATTTGTGCAATGTAGAATGCGGAGGCTGGGCATCCTCAACAAACTGTGTATTCAAAAGCGCTTGCCGAAAGTTGCTAAGATCTGTGCGCATCTTAAATTGGTGATGCAAGGCCTGGGCATAGGAGCCCTGCTCATCATGAATTTGCTTCTGCAAAGCCAAATACTCCGGAGTCAGTGTGCGCAGAGTTTGTTTAGCTACCCAATCTGCCACTTCGTTTCCCATGGTCAGTCGAGTTACCTCTGGTGCAGATGTATGTCGCAGCTGGTGTGCTTTAACCTTATACGTCGGTGTTTGCATATGGTGGTTCCACACCACATCGTGCCAACGAAATAACAAGTCTGCATGTTTGTACTTGTGGAGGCGATGCTTGTTGGATGTTTTCAACACACGCCGATGGCAAGAAATCACATACGCACTGTCCGTGTATACCGGTTGTTCTGTATGCTGTTCATGTGCCAGTACCACCGCTTGAAGTTCTGCTCTATCAATGTTCGGAAATCCGGTCACAAAAGCAACCGCAACAACTTGAAAAAATTGTTCAAGCAAGGCCTGGGTTGGCCAAGACACATACTGGTCTAGGCTCTCAAGCGGAACCGTTGGTGCCACTATTGCATACGCTGAGCATCTGGCATTGCCATCCGCAGGGAATTGGCAAGATCCGTCTGTGAAAAAACACGACAACAATGGAGGCATGGTCGGTATGGGTTCAGGCATCATATGTTGCATGGTGAGCGAAAGACACTGAAAAGGATGTCGAAACACCACCGGCAAATGTGCATATATGGAGTCATGTTCACGCAGAAATTCCATGGCTTGAGGATGTTCATCGCGGATCACCTGTGTGGCAGGACACCACACCACTTGGTGAGGAACTGAATCGGGCTCCTGACAAAATTCACAGAGGAGGGATTGGTCAGCTGAAAAATGGTGCTTCTGATGGTTGGTCATATAACCCCCCACCATTTGCAACGCCAGGGCTTTCTGTGCCTTGCCAGGCTGGGCAAGCAGTGTCTTCACGGTAAGTGGCCTATCAATGACAGGTGCATGTCGCATGCCCTTCCTAGAAGAGATTTCTAAGCTAACCTTTTCCATCCATGAATGTTGCAAAGCAAGGTCCAAAACTTCAACGGGGGAATGCAAAAGGTGAATCGGAAAGTCCAAAGATGTGCTCAAGGCCCCCGCTCTGTCACAGAGCCACCCCAGTTTGGATATATAAAACTGCAAAGCAGCTGCTGGCCCCATTATGGAGGTTGGGTTGGCATTGCTGTGCGAAACCTTGGCTAAAAAGATCTGTCGAGTTTGATCCTCTGTCTGGTGAAGAAAATCCCTGGCGGTAAGCAAGGCCTGTCTAATGGCAAAGTATTCTGGGTCAATGATTTTCTTGGAAAGGATGGAACACGCCAAGTACGGATTGACGTTGTGATGATTGCCTACAAGAGCCCTTCCAATTTTTGCCCTAAGCTCATCGAACCATTTCTCACCTGCTGCATAAAGACAGGTACCGTAGAGTGCCTTGGGGAGGCAAGCTGTCATGATGATTACCGCCTTGGTCTGGAGATCAAATTCTTGTTTTTGGAGTTTGTTCAACCTTTCGAGTGTTTCCTGGTGACGTTGTGATTGAGGTTGTCGGAATTGTTTGCACCGGTAATGGAGTTTGAACCCCAAATCCTTAGCATGAAGCTGCTCAGGAATCCTGTCAAGGCTAACATGTTGGGAGGCCGCATCAACATAAGCCTGACGGTGAGCTGCAGATGTTGTCCAACACCAGGTCTTTGACCAGTCTATCTGCAACTTGAGGCTCTTGGTAAACTGCAATAAAACCTCAATGGCCTCCTGGTGAATGCTAGGATCGGATGCTCGATAGCTCCAGTTGTCTGCGAATAAGTGTGGTACCAGTGTTGGTAACTTGAGAAGGGCGTCTAACATTGCGTTGACTCCTACCATGATTGCAACCGACCACGGGTCTCCTTCCGGTACCCCCGTAGTTCCCGGGTCAAACTCCGTATATGTTTTTCCAATTTGCCAAGTGCGTGCAAGCTTGTTCAAGCTTTCATACCAGACATCAATCCATTGAGCTGGGACTCCTAGTTTGAGCATGATGTGTTTACATGGGAGCCTTGGTAGACAGTTAAATGCCTTCCGGATGTCGAGGGTAAGACCCCCCCAAGATACCGCTTCATGCCGGGCAACCGCCTGCTCTAACAGAAACTGTAGTTCGTATTGATGAAAAAGGGCGGATCTACCGGGTAGAAATCCTGAGATCGATCGTGGCATGACATCTGCCCAAGCTTCGAGAATGATGCTCGTAGTCACCTTTGCCCAAACTCTGTAGACCATTGCCATGATGGTGATGGGACGTGTTTTAGATGGATCCTGTGTTCCTGGCTCCTTAGCCAGTGCAATGACTCGGGCTCTCATTAGATGTGCTGGTAGGCCAAGGAAGTCTGATGCATTAAACACCTGCACAAGGCCAATGAGACACGAAGGTGGCAACATTTTCAATTCGTCTGCCGACCAACCGCAGACTCCTCGAGCCGTTCGAGAGCTTGTGTTGGAAATTGCCAACTGCCATCTGCTAACATCGCTAGCTTTATCACTAGGAATACTTGCCATGGGATCAAGTTTCTCAAGCAACACAAAGAAATCAAACCAGGGGTCCTGGTCCTGGAGCTCTGCATGAGTATCTCGATTCCAAAATTGTCCCCAATAGGACTGCAAATCACCTGCCACTTCTTCGGGCACAAAATGCAGTAATGTCTGTGTCAGGGTGCCTATGGGAGGCACGTCAACTGTTGCATCTTCGAGCATGAGCTCAAGATACGGTGGCTCATAGCTTACAATAGTAGCTGAATGGTCAGCTACTGCACAAGGGAGATGTGTGTGTATACAAGTGTCCGCAGGTAGCATGACTTTACACAGACCATGAGCAGGTTGTTCGACCAAATGATAAGCCGTCATCTGTTGATGTGTCGAATGTTGAAGAAGACCATTGGTCGGAGCACGAATGCTTGCATATGCTTGACGTTTTCCATACTTTTGAATATCCAATTCACGAAGATATTTGGCATGATCCTTTCTGCGTTGCACATGTTCGCGGGAACCCTGACGTTTGCCCGCGCTGCACCCGGGCCTCCCGACGACGAGCTGGATGATGATGATAATGATGATGATGGTGATGATGATGATGATGATCATGATGATGATCATGATGGTGCTGGTGGTGGTGGTTTTGCTACTGGCATGATGAGGATAGCAAGTGAGCAGCCAGTACCCGGAGACTCTTTTTATCTCTTGGCCGGATATGTGTAGGGAGTTGGTTGGCTACGGACCGTCTGTCTCTAGCCACTCATGATTCTCAAGGTTGAAAGTTTCTCGCGGGGACACTGACAGTGCGCCGTCCGCACAGGCAGTCCTGAAGCACGCGGCTGCTTCCAGCACTGTTGCCAGGCCAGCTCTCCGGAGTAATGCAGCGCTGCTCTGTGCAGTGACTGCAGCTCTCCGGGCTGTGGCACTGTCACGGCCTCCACGCAGCGAGCCCAAGCGTCGTGATGTATGTTTCACTGATGAAATCAGTCCTTCTGCTGTGTTGTCTCCAGCAGACAACACCCATTTTGTTTTGTAACGGGCGGCTGCCTTCACCGTAATGCCTTGGATGCCGTCTTCGATGATCTTTTCCAAGCTTTTGCTCCATCACCTGCAAGCACTGTCCCTGCTTTGAGCTTGGCAGAAATGGTCGGCTCGACCTCAGCCACTGTCTCCGGACCGCACCTCCCCGAGCTGGCGCCTCGGTTCGGCAAGCCCTTCAAGAGCCAGTTTTTTGCAAACCGACCCACAAGGACGAGGGAGCGGCCACAACTGATGACCTTTGGCGATCCACGTGGGTCTTCAGCTTTGCGCTTGCGCACGCCCCATCGGCCGCTGTCGGCTTCCACGACATCATCTTTGAAATCCACCCCGTGGTTGGTGACATGGTTCAACCAAGCCAGTGCGAGCTTGTATTTGCTATAGAGCGCATCCAGTTTATGTTTGGCTGCCTTCCATGTCTCCTGCGGATCTCGGCAGAAGTGAGCAGCGCTATCGTTTGGGACCTTGTTGCCAAGACAAAAGGCTGCTCGAACAGCTAAGCGGTAATCGACGCATTCGGCTCCTCCTGCGTGCTGATTGTAGAGGGGTGAGAAGCTGAGCTTTGTGTTGGTGATCCTGGCTCTTTTCACGCAAGGACGTGTAGTGCACCGCCACCCATTGTCCACGTCCAGCTTGCTCCCACAAGACCAGCAATGGAAGCACTGACCTTGGTCGCTGGACAAGATCACACCGGATTCCTCCAGCAGCTTGCGGCATTGATTCTGGCTCTTGGCACAGATCTCGGCGAAGCACGGCTGGACCACGTCTTTGAGAGCTTGTCCCCAAGGGATCCTTTTTTTCCTTTTGCCACTGTAGTGAACGCCATGTCTTGCCTTGGGTGCTCTGTTCTGTCTTCTCTTGAAACCGAATTTCTTCGGCTCAGCTCTCGTGAGTTTTTTTCGGTCTATGTGCTTTGCACCAGGCATCAGAAGCGAAAGTTGGCTCTGTCAATGCGCCGCTTCTGTGCCGGGGTCTCTGTCTGCACCTCCACGGAGCGCTTGGTCACCTGGTTGTCTCATACCCTCAACTACAAGCGAGGGACCTTGGGTATTCCATATTAGACCTTGTCAAGGGTCTAAAATGGGGGTCTAGAATGGTGTTACTATAGCATCTCCGTTCACAGATTTTTATCATTTTAGACCCCCCCCCGGGTACCAGCACCTAGGGTCTAGAATCAGTTTGTCGGTCCCAGTACTCGGCATAGACGATGCGCCTGCATGGGCGGCACATGTTGGAACACTTGGCACTTTTGATTTCTGTGACTCATGGGGTTGGCACATGTCATGATGATGTAGCATATAGTTCCATGGGGCTGGCACATTTTAAAATGATGTCACATATAGTTCCATGGGGCTGGCGCATTTGATTATGATGTAACATATAGTTCCGTGGGGCTGGCACATTTGATAATGATGTAACATGTAGTTCCATGGGGGTGGCACATTTGATAATGATGCAACATATATTTTTGATGGGGCTGGGACATTTGATCATGATTTAACATATAGTCCCATGGGGCTGGTACATTTGATAATGATGCAACATGTAGTTCCATGGGGCTGGCACATTTGGTAATGATGTAACATATAGTCCCATGGGGCTGGCACATTTGATCATGATGTAACATACAGTCCCATGGGGCAGGCACATTTGATAATGATGCAACATATAGTTCCATGGGGCTGGCACATTTGGTAATGATGTCACATATAATCCCATGGGGCTGGCACATTTGATAATGATGCAACATATATTTTTGATGGGGCTGGGACATTTGATCATGATGTAACATATAGTCCCATGGGGCTGGTACATTTGATAATGATGCAACATGTAGTTCCATGGGGCTGGCACATTTGGTAATGATGTAACATATAGTTCCATGGGGCTGGCGCATTTGATCATGATGTAACATACAGTCCCATGGGGCAGGCACATTTGATAATGATGCAACATGTAGTTCCATGGGGCTGGCACATTTGATAATGATGCCACATATAATTCCATGGGGCTGGCACATTTGGTAATGATGCAACATATAGTTCCATGGGGCTGGCACATTTGATAATGATGCAACATGTAGTTCCATGGGGCTGGCACATTTGATAATGATGCCACATATAATTCCATGGGGCTGGCACATTTGGTAATGATGTCACATATAGTCCCATGGGGCTGGCGCATTTCATAATGATGCAACATATAGTTCCATGGGGCTGGCACATTTGATCATTATGTCACATATCATACATTTCACAAGACCTGGCACCAGAAGCGAAAGTTGGCACATTTGAGTATGATGTAAGATACAACATCGCAGGCCCTTTCTAACATCCGGCCTGTGCTGAGTGCACAAGCTGAACCTCACTGCGCACGTGTTGAGCACGCGCAGCTCTGTCGGTGTCAACCCTGTCTGGCACCAGTACCAAAAACGCTGTGGGAGTTCTTGAGCCATGTCACAGGCTACGGTCCTCCAGGGTTCTGTCCCCTTCCCCTTCCAAGTGCATCTGGCTCATGCAGGATATGGCTGCAAATGTAAGTGTGGGCGAACGTCCGGGTTGGGGCGCACATGTTGCTCTGGAGATCTTCCAAAGTCCAACGAATGAGCATGGTCAAAGTACCCTCGTCAGGGAGTCTATTTGGTTGTAGATCTAAACACATCGGTTTATGGTGATCCTTGACCCAGTTGATGTATCCGGCTGGGTAACCAGTAGCTCGAATTGCTGACTTCCATTCAGTGAGTAGCTGAGTTCGATACTTGGCCGGATCTGAATGCTTGGTTAACCTTTCTTTGAGAGATTGCAATCTCCTCAACTGTTTGGTGCGCTGCCGGAGGAGCAACGAGGGTTGATCAATCCAAGGCTGATAATGCTGAGTCCATCCTCTACGAATGAGCTGTGTGCATGGCATCTTCTTGAGTTTGATAGGTGCACACCGTCCTCGATGTGCCTTTGACAAGTGCGAGACTGGATGTTTGTCAGGATCTTGGCGATGTTGATCTGCAAGTGCAAAATGAATTGCATCTTCAACCTGTTGTGCCCAAACATGAACAGAATCTCCGTCATAGTGGCGCTGCTGCGCTTGCTGAAAGTGTTCATGGACTAGTGACGGGTCGGGTTCAAAAGGCAACCATGTTTTGGGCAAGGGCCAATACGACACTTGCGAGGGGATGTCTGGCATCTGCAGAGCAATCATCAATGGATGGTGGCCAGCAAACATTTCCTGTTGATCTACCCAAACTTTACGAAGAAAAGGCACCATTCCAGCAGAAAATAACGCAACATCGTTTCGAGTTGACTGCTTGAAGGTGCAAGGCATGCTCTCCCCCATAGTGTTTTCATAAAAAGTTTCTGCTGACAGGCAGCCAGCTTGTTGCATCAAATCCCAGGTTGTGAGCGTGGCTGGGTGGTGGTTGAGGTCCCCAGCAATGACATAAGGGAAGTCACTTTGTCGCACTAGTTCAAGTGCAGTTGCAAGAAGGTCGTTTGAGAGACTCTTAGAGTTATTTAAACACGAAGGCAAGCCGTAAATGGCTACCAATTGCACTGTGGCCTGTCCAATTCGCACGAATGCATGAATCAACCTCCCTGACAAAAACCAATCCTGGGTATCTCCAAGTTGGGATTTTCTTAGAGGATATTGGGAGTGAATTGAAACACCTGTAGCTGCACCACGTAACGATTCATGTTCCATGGCGTGAACCTGATTGGCAGCTGGCGCGCCCCACGCTGATTGAAATCCATGGGACTGCAACTCCTGCTGTTCCAACTTCTGGACTCGATGGGTAGCACTCGTTTCGGATAACATGATGATGTTAGCTCCGAAGCTGGTCAAAATGGTAGATTTTTGATAAATGGTCGTAGGATTGGTAACCATGATGGTTACATCTTGAAGCACTCCCGGACCTGGACATTTTGCCTCTCCGATCCGAGTTGAATGCAGCGGGGAAAGTCTGTAGCCAAGAAGCTGATAAGGAACAAAATTGCGGTGCAGGTGAAAAGGACCAAAATTACCTACAACCAGTAAACAAAATTTGGTTTCGTGTTGATCCAATGCACACCAGCGGTCAAAGACATCGGCCACCAGATCACCACTCCACCGTACAACCATGGTCACCTTAGACAAAGGCAAGCAACCAAGATAAAATAGCCAAAACTTGGGTGTTACTAAAAGGTCACGGCCTCCACCCCTAAGACCGTGACTTGGCATTCTCTCATTTTTCAACTTCGGAGATCTCAACATCGGAGTCTTCTCCATTGTGATCCTTTTTGGCTTGGTTTTTGGCAGCTCTTTTGGTACCTCGATTAGCAAGAAAGATTTGCTTGAGTTCAGCAAAGTTAGATTGCATGCGTTGTTCCTGGCTGGCAATTGCTTCTGCCAGAGTTCGCTGAGTGGAAAGCTGCTCTCGATGAACATGTTCAAAACCTTGTTCGGTCTTTTGCATATGGTTGGTCATGGTTTGCTGGATTGCCAATTGATGCTGCTCAAGTGTAGCAACTTTGGCCGCCGTTGTTTCTTTCATCTGACTGACCATGGTTTCGACCGCTTGCAAGCGAGCATCTTGTTGTTCCATGCGTGCTGCAAATGGTCCTGTGAGTGGTTTCTGTTCCTGATTCTGAGTCGCCGGTTTGGCTCCGTCTGACATCACAGCAGTACCAGTGGTCGCCTGTTTCCAAGGATCAAGAAAAGGATCTCCAGTCTTGAAGATGTTCTCTTTGGCCGTCTTGTCTTTGATCTCTTTGTTTGGAAAATACTTTGGCCCAGCAGAAATGGTACTAGAGCTCTTGAGTCCTTTGTCCGGAAGCTGCTGCAACAGAAGCGGCTGCCCATTGAAAGTCAGGATCTTGTCTGGAATAGAGTCTGCTGCAATGAGCCACTGTCTGGCACCGGATGATTTCAATGGACGGATTGCCCAATCAAAGTTCTGTTGAGCCCATTGCTTGAGGGTTTCGGCCGACACTCCAAGTGGTAGCGGGTGCAGTTTGAACCGCCACTTGAATGTTGCATGGTCTGGAACCTCGGAGTCTGGCTTGAGTGTTGCCCAGGCCTTGGCAAAGTTCGTGGTATCAACACGTAGACCTAGTCCTTTTTTTGCCGTGACCAAACCGGCAGCACCGGCTATGGAATTGGCCTGTGATTCTAATTCCAGCACGTTCGTAGTAGTCGGCAGCCAAATGACTTTCCATCGTTTGTCTGGCATTCCTTGATCATCTTTTGGACACAAGTAGATTTTTGAAAATCCGCTTCGACGAAGAAGTGCTGTGAATCTGGGTCCTACCTGGAAAGTGGCATGGAATTGCACCGATGATGCCAAATGGGGGGAGACCGAAACTCCTTCATTGTGAAAAGCTCTGCCCCATGGTTGGCCTAGGATGCCCCCAAGACCTTCCAATGACAACAAGTGTTGCACTGTCTTCACCGGGGCAGCGAGGATGCGTTCCCAGGTGTCTTCATCATAGTCTTTCTTCCATAGGGTGACGCTTGCAATTTGGATTTCTTCTGTCTCAAAGTCTTGCAATTTCATGGCGGATGTCTGGAGGTTGCGGGATCCAAATTGAATGAGCAATCCTCTCAAAATGAGGTTTCGTCCCTGGTTGTCTGTGGCTGGTGCATCTACCTGCATGGTGGGAAATTGACTGGGAACATCAATGGCACCAAGCACGTAAACACCAAGTTCATCAATCGGTTTGGTAACCATAGACTTGATCCACAATTGAGCATCTTCAGCTTTGGCCAGCAAAACACCCGATGATTGTGGGCTGAACCCAGTCAAGACATTGGCAACAGATCCATCTGCATTGCAAAAGAATCCCGGTGTCAGCTTGAACATGGTTGGATCCGGCTGCAACAGAGTCCTCTGGGTTTGCTGGTCTTTCAACTTTTGGAATTTGCCTGTTGTCTTGGACCTGATAGGGCCACGAGCAGGCAAGTCAACACCAGCTGTTTTGCATAGCTGTCCAAAATCTTTGAACTTGGCCGGAGTGTGGGACATCTGCAGCAAATCATGCAACTTCGGGAAACCGGCATGTTGGATGATCTTGGTGACCAAAGTGGGAACTTGGGGAAGAGGAATGTCAAATTCCATCAACAAGGCAGCAACTCCCGTTTCAACCATCTTCTGAAAGTCCTGTTTTGCAGTGGGTTTTTGAGTGGGTCCCCCACCGTGGAGCGCTCCTACCAAGTGAATCTTGGGCGGTTTGGCGTCACGAGTCCTTTGCAGCAAAAGATCAAACTCAGTATGTGCCCAACATTGTTTGCCTGTTGCGATCATACGTGGTCCCATATGTGAGGCATGATTGGGTGAAATCCAGTGCCACCAAAGGTGTAATACCGCTTCAATTTTCCCCAGATCATCATCTGGATTAATTGCCACCTGTGCAAAACAGACACCCGCCTGCTTGATGATCACTGAGTGAGTTGCATCTCGATGCAGCAAAACAAAGCTCTTGGCGGCAAGGGCATGGAAAAGCATCGTGTCAAAAGTGCATTGTTGTTCCAAGGTCAAAGTGGCCAATTGCAAAACAACCTTGATCTGTTGGTGAGTTCTGGTAAGCACGTGCGGCACTCCGAATGTTTGCAGCAAGGAGTGAATGTCATGCGAACACCATACCTGTTGAATGTGATCCAAGCTAGCTTGTGAGGCTTGCATGACAACCTGACATTGATGAGTATACGGGTCTCGGTTGACCACCTTGGTGACCTGAAACAGTTCCAGGGGCGTCCAAGGGCAAGTTTCATCTGGTGTTGTTGGTTCCTCATCGGATGCTGCCGGCGACGCACTCTCCATGCACTCATCTGTCTCACTGCCTGTGTCATAGTCTCCCTTCGGGATGCAATCAATGCTAAAGGGAATGGGTTGTGCATCAAATGTGGCGAGATTGCGCAGTGGATCCGTGGCCCGAAGTTCGTCATTGTTCTCGGGTGCGATGGATGGCTCCGAGAAAAGCCTGCATTGACCTGCATGAATGACAATGGCCTGTAACATTCGAAATTCCATGTCAGGCGGCAAAATGGTATGGGCCAATGTGCGTTGCCTATGGTGGATGACACAGTCTAGGCCTGGGACCTGTTTCAATGAACTCACCATGACATGCAGAATTCGCACAAAGAGTTCTTCGACCAGAATTTTCACTGGTGTGGCTGTGACCGGCAGTTTCGGTCGCATCAGTAACCTCCATGTGTGGTCATCCATGTCTACAAAATTGGTTTGCCTTCCTTTGTGGCTTAACCACTGCTGCAAATCCTGTGAGTTCCACAGCTTCAAGAAGGCATCTTTGGACCCTGGTGGTCCTGAGCAGTCCATTGCAAGGATGTCTGTGTTGGGCAGAATGGCCGGGGTGATCATGACCTGAAGGATGTCTGGCAGAATGGCAAGAAATTGATCAATGGGCAACGGCGGTTCCCACACTGATGTTACCTCCCCAAAGATGTTGACCTCATCGGTTTCCAACTTGCCAAATGCATCATAGTACTTTTGGTCTGGCAACATGCATCTGGTAGCATATTCACTCCAGTGGGTTCCTTTGAGTGGTTCGTAGATGTGAAGCATGTCATCTTCTCTCAGCAAAATGGGGATATCCGTGGGGATGGGCACCTCAAAGTTGTCAGTGGGAAGCATGATCATCTTCAGTTCTGGCCACGTGGATTCGAAAGGCAAGTCATCACGATAATTGGCAATGTTCATGGGTTTCAGTCTTTGGTTCCAAAGTGGTTGCAATTGTTCCCATGTGAGTGCTGCATCAACCTTGTATGTTCCATATTCTCCCGGAATCAGTGCCAACTGAAATTCTGCCGTGAGTTGCATGGCCAAAGTGGGCGAAATCTGATGCATCTGAGGTGGCTTAGACTTGCCATCGAATGACAACAATCCTTGTTCAGGGTGGAAGAAAAATCCAACCGGCCATGAATTGTCCGCATGCGGTTTCCACTGGAGTTCATCCATGAAGAATGCCAAATGGTTCTTCAGTTTTCCAATGTGTTCCGGTACTCCCACAAACCATGCGCATTCGTTGTGTTCCACCTGGAGTTGAGATGCTTTCAGGCGTTGTTCAAGCAGTGAGGCTGCTACATCTTGGAATTTCAAATTGCTGGTCATAATCTTGTCCGATTGAAGCAACTCCAGCAACACTGAAATGGCGTGCAACGGGGCAATCATGTTTCCCAAGGAGCGGTAGGTCAGAGGGGCTGGTTTGAGCAACATCACTGTCTTGATTTGGCCATGCATGAGAAGAACCTCTGCTGGATGCACGTATCTGAATGTTGGCCCTTGTGACGGTGAGTTTTGCTTCACGAAAAAGCCCATCAACCCCCTTGCCTGCAGATCCTGTTTGTTGAGCAAGTGCTGCTGTGTGTATGCGGCCATCACTGTCGGAAAAGGCTCTGTCAGAGGCGGCAAACGGTAATTGGTGACCGCTGCTCGATCACGAGCTTTGCAAAATGGCGGCAAGTACTTTGGGTCAAAGTACACCGCAGCTTCAGTTGGCGATGGCTGGAAGTTCGGCAGTTCACTGTCATCCAACACCAACAGTGTGTCAAATCGGTTGGGGGAAACTGTTCCCAATGGCCATGCTTGTGGTTGGAAATCATCAAGCTGCACATCATCCCGAACAAGCAGGGCAAGCCACCTCCTGCGTCGGACTGGGACGAAAGCAGCAATTTCTTTGACATCTGCATTCACAAAACGGTATCCTGCCCATTTCACCAATGCAAGGAACACCGGGAAATGTGCATGATTCACCATACCTTCAACCTGCTCAAGTCCTACATAGCGTGGGCGATGTATCTTGCATGCTGAGAGTGCATGTGCCATGGACATGCCATCTGCGTTGTCAAATCCAGCACCGTGTCCAGCACCCGACCAGGATTGGCAGGGGGCCGAAATCGTCCAGTACTTTGCATACAGCCATTGCAGGCATTGCTGCCACTGAGGGCTTTTGATATCATCTCGAATCACCGTGTCAAAAGGAAATTGGTGCAAGAAATCTGCATGCAGTGAACTTGGATCATGAACAATCTGGAAAGCATGAGTGAGCGCATATTGAATCACAGCTTCAGTGGATGAATCAACAGCAATGGTTCGAAAAGACGGAGCTCCAAATTGTTGCAGGAATTCGAAGGCCTGTTGCCATCCTCCGTATCCTCCACAAAACAGTTCAGCTACCCACGTGTGAGTGTGCATGATGTCTCTTTCATCTTCGGTCAAGGGCAAAATCAGGGTTTCATCTGTGGATCGGATCAGGATTGGATCGGTTGTGACGACCTTCGCCTGATGAACATAGACCTCGCGTGCTCTGAAAATTCTAAGACGTGTGGTGTCATCAACGTCCAGTCGCACCTTGTGTCCCACAATGTTGTCAATGCACTGTCTGCCCGAGCTACCTAACATGAAGTTAGATGCCAAGGATCCATGGTCAAAAATCTCTCCCTCAATCAGTGTACCTCCTTCAACAATGAGGGGTACAAAATTCCTGAGTGCAAAGTTCCCCAAGTGGTCCACTCTTGGGCTCTTCGTCAAATCGAACCGTTCCAACATCTTCTGAAGAGGCAGCGGCAGCGGCTGCGGGATCACCATCCGTGAGAATACCATGGGCCAATTCGATGGCCGACCCGATCATACAAGGTCGCCCCGGGTAGGCTTGGTCCAAAACCTTGGTTAATTGATGGTTGATAATGTTTAATTGATAAACAATTATCGGTTAGTTGATGGTGAACTGATGGTTAACACTGCTTAATAATTGTCAAATACTGGTTGCTGAATGGTCAATAATGGTCAATTAAAGGTCAAGTAATGCTTACGTAACGGTTCATAATGGTCAACTAATGGCTTGACAATAGGGACAGTACCAACAAGAATAACTAATCACTGCTATGGTAGATCCGGTTGCTGATGCACCACCATTTGCTTTCCATAAATAGCCGGTGATTTACCATCAAGTATGATTAATAGGTTTATATATTAAGATCTAGCATTACCGAGTAAACAGGGGGTTCATCCATCCGGCCGAAAGATCAGTTAAAAGTTGGACAAGGCCTTTGACTTTGCAAGGCAATAACCAGCACAGCAAGGCTGTAGAAATTTACGCGCGCGATTTTACGAACGCGATTGGTGGTCAAAGTTCTGGTGGCAAGGATGGCCAGGTTTAACATGAATTTCTGTCCACACCCAACCAACATGAGGCAACATTGGCGCTTGCCGTTGCGTACATTTGTGTACCATAGCCAGTACCCAATGTGTTTTTTAGCGTTGATAACCCTCATAACCATCCAACCATCAACGTGTGATGTATCTTTTCGCACATGGCATGCATATGCGAGCCAACAGACGATGTTACGATATGCCACAATGAAGATGGCCCCCCCTTCGTGCGGATGATTGCTTTTTTTTTAAGTCTCTGATTCACAAGCAGTGAAACTGGACGCCATGCTGGAAACCTTTGCGCCCAAGCGCTGACCACAGTTGCTGCGCATGGATGGAAAACACCAATGCCTTGAAGGGACACCAGAGGTGCAACATCGACCACCTGCCACCTGCCAGGGACGTGTGCAAAGTGAACTTCCACCTGTTGAGCAGCTTGGAGAGTTCAACGAATTGGTTGGGGGCGTTTGGGTGACAGGTTGGCTACCCTAGCGATGCTTCATCCAACCATAGTGAATCACTGGTTGGATTTATGGTTGGAGGATGATCCTGGTGGACCAACCAGAGTGGTTTATGATTGTCCCGGTGGCTCATGGTGATTCACGCTGGTGGCCGCGTTTGGATGTTAGCACAGCACCCAGACGGGGAATCCAACATGACGGACACTGTGAGTCCGGCCCGTTTCAGAGGTGGGCCTCGGGGGTGCGGGTGCCATGGTGCTAGTACATTTACCTACAAAACTTGGTAATTGTATAGGTAGATAGAGGTAATCAAATATGCCATACATTGAGTACTTGGGATATAGAAAGAATCAATAGTGGAAATGATGTTCTCAGCAACTATGGATTCTGACGTTTATCTATCAGGTAGTGAGTAATGTTGGTTTCTGATTAGTATCTACCTGTTGGTTTCATGCCTATTTTCATTACTTTAGGGGGGGTTACACTAATCAGAAACCAACATATAGGGTTGAGATTCTACGATTGGTGATGACTATCTCGAGGATTGATGGAAGCCAGGGTTCTGACCGTTCACCAATCCAACCAATACAAAGAGCTGGCTTCTGGAAGTCACTTCTGTCGTGGGTGCAAGCGTCAGGTATTGCTGACCACGGACACCTACAGTAGCTGCTACGCCCAACATACTGAACCTTCCGTTCACTCCTATCCTTCATGATTGAAAGTACAGTCCTAGCACGTCCTATCAACAACCGGTGGGGAATCAACTAGTTGTCGTGGCCATAGCCGAACTTGCCGGTGGTAAGAAGAACACTTTGTAGGTGCACTGACCACAATAGTTAACCATTAATTGAGCATCATTAAGTATTGGTTAGCCTCTGCTGTTGTTGAACTAATACCTATAACTCATAGTTGCTACTAATTATTGATGATGATACTTTTTTTTGCATAGTAGCTAAGTTTCAACCATAGTGAAAACCCATGCGATCCCAGGATCAGATCCAGATCGGGTTGCGCAGGACACCCCACCGCAGTGTCGCATTTTTCAACGGCGCTCCCAGGTCGCAATCCGCACCTCTTCGAAGAAGCCTTGAAGTCCGTCACGCAGAAGGCGCGAGCGGCGAAACGTGCGAAACGCGATGGCCGCCTGGAGAGGAGCGGCGGATGGCAATGCCGAGGGTTACGGGGGGTTATATAATGGATACATATATATATATATATATATATATTTGTATATACATATATATATATATATATTTGTTTAAAAAAGTATAATATGCACTATATACATGTTATATATAGATAGCTACCTGTCAATGTTATAAGCCACAAAAAAGGAGAGTTACTAACCAGATACTTAGTGGGATGATCATCCAAGTAGGGCTTGGGATGGATCTTCATCCAGCACAAGTGCAGGTGAGCTCTGGTTCGTAAAATGTTTCGTTGCGGCTTGGTGACTCAGGATATCCCTCGGACAGTGAAGCTGTCAACAGATCCATGGGGAAGATGTTAGAATGGCTGACATATCAGCGATCGCAGATGGTTGCAACCTGGTCATCCACGGAGATAGCACTGTGACCCAACCGGACTCACGGTGCCTTGCCAGGCCCGTGAAGACATGAGCTTGCAGTTGGGGAACCAAGCACTGGGCAGCGTCCGTCAGTGCGCCGTTTTGTGACGATGAGAGGCACCTCTCGTGATGGTTGATGCACCACGTGGTGGAGCACTGGCCAGTGATGGACCTGGTTGACTATGAACTACTGGTTAAGAGATGTTAAGAGTGGTGAATGATGGCTGGTCATGCATAGTAATTCTTAATGACGGCTGTTGTGGTTGAGAATGGCTGGTGATGGTTTGTGGTAATGGTGAGTGGTGATATTGCTCAATTGATGATAATAGGGGACAATGTAGTCAAATAGAATCTGTACACCTACTTGAAAGTCTTTACTCAACCATCTTAACCACCCTCAGGAACCAATACTCTCCTAGGCTGATACCATCTAGACAGGGGTGTAGTATATGGTACGTGGGCATGTCGCCACGTCGTGGTTTTACGAATCAATGTCAACCATGCAAAGTCTGATGTACTGCTGATGTCTCGCAGCTCGAATATTCTGCAATCAACTAGAAAGGTGAATGTACGTCGGACAATCCAGTCCTGAGGGGAGGGAACTGGTCGAACTGGTCATTGGATACCTCTGAAGTCACCAATCTCTATTGTTTCCTTCTGCGGGAATCATGGTTTCTTTTGTTTGTTGCGCAGTCCATTTTTTTTTGAGAGACCCAGATATTTTGATACAAGCCATTCAAGAAAGAGCGAAAAGAGTGCATATGTGTGCCGTGTAAACATACAAGGACGACTGGAGTATCAACTTGTGAACAACAGACACATCACAAGCTGAACAGTGGTTTCCAACGTCGGCTTTCTATTGCCAATTCTTACTGTACCTCAATATTCAAACCACCGACCAATTTGGCTGCATGATGCGGATTGCTTTCAGAACCTACTTAGTTGATCCTACTGAGCGTGACTGGTCCTATAATGACCATGGTTCGTAACTACCCTTCTTCTGGGTCATGCAGGAGTCATACTAAGCAAGTGAACTAAACATAGTATCATAAAAGGTTAGTACCAAACATAACCAATGTTGAAATCTAAATCATAACCCCCTCTTCTGTACTTTCCCCCTAAATAACCTTATATAAAATTAGGGGGGGTAATAACCTAAATAATACCTTCTATCATGATCATTATCAACCATTATAACCATATATGACCATTATTAACCAATATAAACCACTAGTTAACCATGGGTGGTTCAACCACCAACCAGTTAGTATCACACCTGGTCAGGAACCAAGTTCCCTGGCATCACGACCAAGCTGAGGATCCAAGCAATTCCCGAAGGTGAACGGCCCTTGCGTCGGGCCCCCGCGTTGGGAAAGCGCTCACACCCTGGTGCGCGTTTGGTGACATGGGAAGGGATGCCGGGAGAAAATGGCTTGAAACTCGTGTATATAGATATAAATAAGAATATCTCATAATTATATTTAAATAGCAATATCATATATTTGAACAAGTAGCGAAGAATGGTGTCATATACTGTGGTGCAATATGAGATGGTATAGAAATGGATAGAATGCAATCATGAATGTCACACTATGATACGTGATAAAAAGTAGGATGAAACTACGTGTTCATTTGTTTTCATCTTTCTGTAGTATGTATATCTATAGTTGTTGGAATATATACATGATATATAATTATGTCTATATTTGTATGTATGTATGTATGTATGTATGTATGTATGCATGTATGTATGTATGTATGTATGTATGTATGTATGTATGTATGTATGTATGTATGTATGTGTGTATGTGTGTATGTGTGTATGTGTGTATGTATGTATGTATGTATGTAATGTATGTATGTATGTATGTAATGTATGTATGTATGTATGTAATGTATGTATGTATGTATGTAATGTATGTAATGTATGTAATGTATGTAATGTATGGAATGTATGGAATGTATGGAATGTATGTAATGTATGTAATGTATGTAATGTATGTAATGTATGTAATGTATGTAATGTATGTAATGTATGTAATGTATGTAATGTATGTAATGTATGTAATGTATGTAATGTATGTAATGTATGTAATGTATGTAATGTATGTAATGTATGTAATGTATGTAATGTATGTAATGTATGTAATGTATGTAATGTATGTAATGTATGTAATGTATGTAATGTATGTAATGTATGTAATGTATGTAATGTATGTAATGTATGGAATGTATGGAATGTATG
>VSDK01022665.1:205751-237921 GCA_009767595.1 Symbiodinium kawagutii
TATGTATGTATGTATGTATGTATGTATGTATGTATGTATGTATGTATGTATGTATGTATGTATGTATGTATGTATGGTATGTATGTATGTATGTATGTATGTATGTATGTATGTATGTATGTATGTATGTATGTATGTATTTATATATATATATATATGTACTAAGGTCTATTACATGCACATTGCATACGAAAATTCTATGCTTCACCGTTCCCGAGGATGTCCAGGACCGTGACGCGACACATCGCAGCGTAAGGTCAGCGCATGCGTTTCGGCGCCATGCCCGCGGCGCTGCCCATCTTGCAGCGCCTTGGCACTGCATGGGTGGCCGGCGCTGGTGGGTGGGCGCGGATGGATCCCCTTGGGAGACGCTGGAGGATGGGTGAAGAATGCGTAGGAATGGTTGGTTGATGGCTAGTTGATGGTCAATTGTTGCTTGATTCATGGCTAGTCGATGGTTACTTGATGGGTAGTTGATGGGTAATGCATGGTCAATAGGGTTGGTTGATGGTCAGTAACTGGTTAGTATACTTGGTTGGCTCATGTATTCGGATGGCGGATTGTGTTGAATCCATGATCAACGGTGCGTTGTCCAGTCAGTGAAGAACAATAGCCAACAACGACAAGAAGATGTACCATGAGTAAATATGAGCTATAGTTCCACACGCCCTGCTAACAGTTGCTTGCTGGTACAATCTGAAAGAGAAGGGGGGGTACACCCAGGTATGGACATTCCACTGACATAAACTGACAATCAAATGGTGGTTTCTCAAAATAGGGGTACCCCTAAATCATCCATTGATAGTCATTTTTTCATAATAATCCAACCATTTTGGGGTCCCCGTATTTTGGGAAATCACCAAATACAAAGGTCAGCAAACATTCGCTACATGTCATTGGACGGAAGAGTTGGTAATTTTCACAGACTTTTTCTGTGCCGAAAGGGCGTGTGAAAACACTCGACCATGTGCTGAAATCTTCGACGGATCATTTTTGAAGAAAGGCAATGTTGAGGTGGGTGCCAATTGTTGTAGACAACGTGCTGAATGAACAATTTCATGTCTGCAACTCTTCTGGTTCCACTCGTCAGTCCTTTTTTCATGTGTGAAGCCCATTGGGAGTTCATTCAGCCACATGGCTGTGGGTCAGTTCACCCGTAGTCCCCGTTGTTCCCCTTTCATTAACCATTGTTTTGCTTTGTTGCTAATTATCCACCATTATTGGTTGATTAACTGCTTTACCCATAGCCACATGGTTGATGGAAACTCCATGGAAACCCAACGATTCATGGATGGCCACAACCAGGCTTTCCAACGCATCGTAGGCGAACCCGGTCCATGGCAACATGTGCATGGCCTGGGGTTACTAGACGAGCTCACCATAGTAGCCCTTCTTTAGGTGGATAGCCTAAGCCTGTAAGGGGTAAACCAACCCCATCACTAGCTATCAATGGTGGATGTAAACAGCCTTTTGAAGGGGATCCTAGTTATGAATAGCCCTTCTTGATGTGTTTAAACCAAGCCCCGTAACGAACCATGGTGAATGTCACCAGTCACAAGCACGAGGGATGCCCAAGTCGGCACGCATAAGGAAGCCTAACCACAACGAGCAGCTGAGGACTTTAGTGAACGAGCTGTGCTTCGGAGTGGACGTTGGATGCAGGTGCGCCACCTGAACATTGCCACGGGGGCATGGCTGAGCGGTGAAACGTGGCTCATGGTGGTTCATGAATGATGGAGTTGCGATGCTTGATGCTGGTGAAAAATGGTTGATCATGAAAGTATGACTAATGATGGTCAATGATGGTTTATGATGGTGAGCGCTGGTCGAGAATACTTGTAGCGTGTCACCAATGATGAGGGGCCCCGATCTACAAATCTGAGCCGCCAGTCAGCGGTGAACTTGGCCAACTGGTCACACGGCTTCGGGCGGTGGATGATGCATTCCTGTCCTGCCATTGATGAGCACGCTCTGGTAGGGAAAGGGTCGCGCTACATGGGTAATTCTCATGATGATGGGCGTGATCCACAGTTGTTTTGCGTATATGGGTGTTTCTCAAAATAGGGATACCCCTAAATCATCCTTTTTCAATCATTTATAGTACTAAACCAGTCATTTTTTGGGGTCCGTATGGCTTAAGAACCCCCCCCCATATTCTCTTGCTTCTGCAGGGAACAACACCCCGATGCCCGATGCAGCAGAAATCTCATCCGCGTTGGCACTTTTTGTCCTCCTGGGCAGATCCGAAAAAGTGCCAAACATCTAGCTATGGCCGCAGGGAAAACATTGGAGGATACAGTCCAAAGTGATGACTAATATGGGAGTTTATGAACCTACCTGGCTTGTTGAGTGTAGTGCAAAACGCAAAATGCTATCACCGTAGCAGCAACTCTTTAGCCCTTTAATATCCTTTAATTTTCCCATTTGTGCCAGGCCACTCTTGTTGGTTGCACCCCCATATTCACCATCGTTGTCAGTAACCATGAGGACGCAAGACTCTTCACCAAACTAGACCTCTCAGCTCATTGTGAGCAGATCCCATTGTTGCTCAGTGTCGATCAGTCTTGTCATGGACCAATACTTCTTCCAAAGGTGGCTTCCACAGGTGGCAATATCTTTAGAGATAGGGCTGAACCATTGTGATGAAATACTGTCGCAACTTGGCAAAACTGATGCCGACCTCGGCTGGATCCCAGAAAATGGGCCATGCTAAGCAGTTGATCAACGGCACCTGCCCTTCTCAGGACATCTTTTACGAAGCTCTTTGAGGCAGCTGCCAACAAGGAGGCAGGGCGCAGCTGGAAATGCTTGGGTGTTCACCCAGAAAGGGCCGAAAGATAGATTGAACACTCCAAAGAAAGAGATACTAAAACAGATTTATTTTTTGGAATTTGGTCAATGCAACAGGCACAACAAGCACAACAAGAGGTTTGCAACCCCAGCATTTGGTTTGTGAGGCATGGGAGTGTCTATAGTGAGGAGTAGATGATAGGCTGATATTGCTCGGTATGACCCAGGAAATAGTTGACCGCTTGGTGGTTTCAAAACACAGTCTTTATATGTATTTCGTCCAATACTTGGGATGGGCGATTGACAAACATTTCCAGAGGGTTGTAGAAACCACCAAGTGCCATGGATCGAAACTTGGCCGTAGACATCTCAGGTTGTTGGGGTGTCAAGGTGAAGGATAGCCCTTGGTGTGTGCCAACTCAAAAAGTCCTTACCAAGGCCCCAGTCGCATCCCAAGCGCATCACCATGCGTCCCTCAGTTTCTGCACGTGGGGGAAACCTCACGTGATGCGCTGCCATCACTGCAAATGCGCATCCAGCAGCATGTTCAACTTGGCTCGTCGTTGCTTGTGTGATATGGCTATGGGTCAATATTAAACAACCAATAATGGGGGTAATGACCAACAAACTATAGGGAAAACAAAGGTTAATAGTAGGGGAACCAGGGGTACAGGGTTTTGACCCACAGCCATATCACGTTATTTTTGTAGAACCGCAGTTAGAAAATCAAATTTTGGACACCATGGAGTGATAAGCATCAAGTAACAACAAGGGTGGTTCAAAAAAGCCGTAGGGAACACCCCATGTTTTGTTTGGTTTATCATCTACAAAGGATGCTTTAGGGGTCCCCTACTTGAGAAACACCAACAAATAGAGCTTCATATACTTTTTCAATTTCCAATACTGCCCTTCGGATCGTTTGGCAGTATCACACATTTTCTCGCAGAAACTGCTGGGAGCCCATTGTGCTCTTGTGAAAAATACTTTTTCAAACAAATAAAGCAATGATCGAGATTCATTAAGCTATCCCAAGGGCCTTCCCAACAGGTTTCCCAATCATTTTCCCACCATTTCCCAATCATTTTTTTCCCAGCATTTCCCATGGCATTCCCATGGCATTTCCCAGCCTCGCCAGGAGGGCTCCGAGGTGTCGGGCCTTCCACCGCCCTATCCTTTGGCCTTAGGCGACGGGTTCCCGTGGCCGCGGGGGTCGCGGGCAGGTGCCCCTGGTCGTCCAGGGATGAACTGATGGATGGCTAAGCGCATGGCTGAGGATGGCGAAATTCTGGGCCGGCCATCTCAGGATGGCGAAGGAGAGTTGCTGACTGATGTCGAAATAATTTTCGTGAAATTGGGCGAATGCTGTGATCATGGATTGTTTATAAAGCATTGAAGGCTGCTTGTGCGAGCGGGTTTGTTGGAGTGATATGGTCTGGTGTCGATCTGTGTGTGCTTGTGGTCATCTGTTTTGCTGTCTAGCAGGCTGGTAGAGATACCCATTTGCATTATGTTGACACTTATGCATTGCGTGTTTGCTATGCATCATTTTGTTTTTATCTGTTGCACAGAATATTAGCTTGGTTTGGGCATATGTCCCATTATGCACAGACAAGCATATACTAGCCTTCATTTCCACGTTACTAGTTCATTACTTTAAAGCTACTTTTGGCTACGTAGGCCCAATCACTTCAAACTCACTTCTGTTAGCCACATCACTCTTTAATATATTTTGAAAATCTTTGAAATCACTTTTGGCTACATGATTAGCCCCAATCACTTTAAGAACACTTTCAAATCAGAAACAATAGTTTTTGATGATTCTCAGATTCTTGCTGTCTCAGAAGGTCCCAATAGCAATGATAGTCTTCGAGGACCCTGTCAGTTGTCCCCCAGTCGAAAGTGTTGGCTTCCCTGTCGTAGGGAAGATTCTGACACAGGTTCGAACTGGCACGAACTGAGCTCTGAAACTGAGAGTTTGTTGGCCACGGACAATCCAAAACGTGTACGTAGTGGACCCACATTAAGAAGGTCAAAGAGCAACGCGAACCACATATTTTTTCATAGGGGTGTTAGACATGTTCAAAAATCCACATGTTGATGGTTTTAGACATGCGGATTTTCCTACAGAGTTGAGAGATGGTAGGTTGATCAACCAAATAAGTTCTCATAGGGGTGGTTCAACCCCCCAGAGTTGGTACGCATCGCAACTCGTGGTTGAGTCTGACCCGCTCGCGCACGAACAAAAGAGTGCGTGAATGTGGTAGCTAACCAAATCGCCCACAGATGTGCCTGGTCATTGAGTGTCCTGTAGGATCTACGCTGATTTGATGTCGTCATTTCCAGTGTCCCATCCCCCTTGATCTCCGCACAACACAGGTCCCATCTCCATCCTTTGTGTCGCGCGCTCAGACTCGGAACCTGGGTGTACAGGTGCACATCTTGAAGGTTGAAGATCTGAAAGAAAGATCATTGAACCATTACACGATTCAGTTCTTGATTCTTGTTGGTTGTGACCTACTTCATCTATATTCTGCATAGGGGCAGTGATTGATGACAGTGGGAATTCAATGATTTACCAACGATACAAATGGTGGTTTCTCAAAATAGGGGTACGTACCCCCAAACCATCCATTGTTAATCATTCCTAGTAATAAACCAGCCATTTTTGGGGCTCCCTATTTTGAGAAACCACCATATCTCAGGGAGTGACTGGGTATGTTTGTTTCTCATGACGGGTGGTGAGGTTGAGTCAGAGCACGGCAGCCGCCTTTCTTCGCTGGTGCCAGGTTAGGGTTGGTGTTTCATGCTTCACTTCCATGCGCTGTTTTCGAACTACACTCTGGTAAACCAAGCATGAAGTGGAAACTCCACCAGTTATAAGAGTTTTACCTATCAAAACTGCAGACTTTCGGCTTCAAGGTTATTTTACCAGATTGTAAGTATGCCTTTCAGTAAAGGGATTGCAAAATGAAAGGGCCTCTGCAATTCCTCATGGATTGCGAGTATCCGTTCCTTCCCATTTGGCAAAAGGAAAGCATTCGGATCGTCAATGACTCGTCAAGGACGCCCAGAATCTCAGGAGTCAATCTCTGTGAGATTTCAAGTGGTGATGCTTCGTCCTGGATCCTTCGCAGGGGCAAGGGAATCAACCATCAACCAACCATTGATCAACCATTGATCAACCATGAATCAACCATGAATCAACCATGAATCAACCATGAATCATTGAAACCACTATCATTATTAACCACTATGAATCAACCATTCAGATGCTGAAAATCACCGGGTCCCAGAGATGGAGTCCAATGAGCCACGGGTCCCAGCCTCGCTCCCCGTGGAACTCTACCGAGGTCATGGACACGTTGCTGGGCCGTTCCCAGGGCCTTGCGTCCATGCTGCTGAAGCCGCCCATGGCGGTGCCGCCCGCGGAGACCCTGAAGGAGGCGGAGGCCGTTCCTCGGGGGCCGTGGGTGGTCAACATGGGAAACATCAGCAGGTGGTGCTTGAGGGTTGATGGTTGGGAATGGTGCATGGTTGATTAATAGTGGTGAATGGTGGTTGATAATGATAGTGGTTTCAAGATGGTTGATAGTGGTTGATATTATGCTTAATAGTGGTTAATGATGGTCAATCAATTGCCCACAATGGCTCATATATGGTTGATTAATAGTGGTTTATGTTGGTCTAGCATAGGTGAATTTATAGTGATTTGTGATGGTTGATAGTGGTTAAGAGTCGTTGATGATGGTTAATGATGCTGAATAATGGGTAATTCACAATGGTTGATACATTGGGCAACAACAACAAAAACAGCGGGGGTTAAGGATCAACCATTTTTACGAAGATAAAGATTGTTGATAAATCACCAACAACCAGCAATATTAGAGGTTCATGATGGTCATAGTGATGATGATTATATTTTTGCTATCTTAAGAAATTCTTTCGAGGGGACCGTTGGTCCAGTGAAACATATACTGGTTTTAGAATGATTTTCAACAAGTACGGCTTTACAACAGCTTTTCAAGAACCAAAATGACTATGGCAGGAAGATAGTTCTTTTTTTAGTGTGGTAAATATCAAAATAAGTTTTGGGTGATGATCTCTCAAGGGATCTAAGACTTGTACTGCAAGGTGCCTTATACCTCAAAATAGTTTTCAACACAATCATTTTGAGGGTTGGCTAAGTGGTCATGGGCATAAGTTTCTTTTTGCAAAACAATCCTTCGATGCAGTTTTTTTAACCGGGTACCCCTTAGTGCTGGATTTTTGCAAAAGGAGTCTACGATGCCGCGGTTCGGTTTGCACACCTCTTTCATTGGGTTTTCCTATAGATTTTCTGTTTATGCTGTCCTTCTTCTGCGGAAGTTTTGAATTTGGCGCCCTGTAGCATTTTATCTGCAAAGAAGGAGCCTGCGATGCTGCCGATCCGGAAATGATGAATTGGGGCTTGGAATGCTATCAGGGGACTCCAAATTAGTTAACCAGGAGCCTTAGCAGTCATCATGACCCAGCAATGACTTTCAATGATTTCGCATTGGTTCCATTGCCCTTGGTGCCCTCGCTGTCCTTGATTTTTTCATTGGAATGATGTTTGTTGCTTTGGGGGTTGCTTGGAACAATTAGTCGCCAATCCTGCTCATTCTATTGCACCCTTGCCCCTGAATGATCGAAAGCCGAATTGGCAAGAATTAGTTTATTGCCCAAAGCCACCCCATTGCAATCAAGTGCAGCTTTGTGCAGCCATCATCACATATCACCAAAAAACATTCTGGGGATGGAGGTACTAGCAGGGGACCCCACATTAATTGACTAGGGTCCCTGGCAATCATAATCAGCCAGCAAAACCCATCGTTGGAAATGGGGTACCAGGTACCACCTAGGAATGCTAGCTTCCGTATTGAGACTGGCAATGAACTTCGATGGTTCGAAGGTACTGGCATTGGAAATGCATGGCCGCATGGCTTTGTGATTGCATGGCTTGGTGACTTTTCGGACCTTGCATTTGGTATCCCATGATTTGGGTACCCACCGTCTGGCTGCTGGTTGGTAGGTAACCATCTCTCCAACAACTGGGAAGCCAAGGAAAGTACCAGGAGTGGTGTAACCAAATAGCAGGCATCTGAAAATCATTTGTGAACGATGTGATCCAAATGATTTCGAAGTCCATTGCTACCCAAAATTATCCCAGAGTACCTATAGCAGTATCTTTTGGGTATATTATTCTACTATACTATTTTGGGATATCATAACCCCAGTAGTATCATTCAGTTGTAGATACTCGTTGGACTACTGTTCCTGAACAAGTTGATTACTTGTAGTTTAATTTTGAGGTGGTCCCATGTGAAACTAGTATTTTTTGGAGGTGTTTACTGTTTAACATCTCTAAGGTCTTGAATTCTTTCAGTAGTGAGCATGCTGCACCACATATTGAAGACACCATAAACACACATATGTTAGGTGGGGGACTCCCTGGGGTGACTCCAAGGCAGGGAAGACATGATGATGATGGTGGTGATAGTGATGGTGATGATGATGGTGATGGTGATGGTGGCGAGCAACCAAATCTAGCTGATTTGAATGAGCTATGAGGGACTGGCAAGTGTGGATGCATAAGGACGTTCAGCGTTGGGATGATGTATGGTGTGTAGGAACCAGGCATGATTGTGTGACGGACGTAGCCCCAAAACGACCCCGAACTGCTAGCTGCGAGAGACATCAATGTCTTGGGTACTACCAAATCTGGAGATCAAGGGCGATCCATATGGCTGTGGGTCAAAACCCCGTACCCCTGGTTCCCCTAACATCAACCATTGTTTTCCCTATGAGTTTGTTGGTGAACTTATCCCCCATGAAAGGCTGGTTGGTTAACTGCTTGACCCAGCTCGCCATATCAGAAAACCCCTGTTGATGGTAAACCGCCAGCTCTTTGCAGTACGGTGATTGAAGCTGGACCAATTGACGTGGAGCCCAGTTGTGTAGCCCCTGAGTGGAAGATGGTGAGCGGCTGGTGCCGGGGGCGTGGGGTTTGGAGCGCCAGGAGAAGACAAAGAGCTTCATGGTCATTCCGTCTCCAATCCCTTCGCACAAGTGCGCCCGGGAGAGTGAAATGTTGCGGTGAAAAACTTGGGGCTGTTCAGGAGATGATATCCATGTTTTGCTATTTGGGTGTTTCTCAAAATAGGGGTACCCCAAATCATCCATTATGAACCATTTATTATAGCAATAAACCAACCATCTTTGGGTTTTCTTGAATGTTTCGGAATGGTTGACTTGCGCATACGTTTCATGGAAGTTATGACCACCAAGCAGTTGGTTGGGATGTCAACACTTCGATGACCCAGCCCACGAATCAACCAACCAGTGGGCTGGCTGTTGGGAGTGATTCGGAGCCGGGGGTGCCACATCTCCCGTATCAAATGGGAACTAGGGAGCGGTGTAACGAAGTGGGACTTGCAAGAAACGGTCAGAAGTCATGAAGTATGAAGCAAGAATGCTTAGCTGACACCTGAAAAATGATGCCGACTGGTTTGGTTGCTTCTGGTTGCTTCTGGTTCTAGGCTGGTTCACGTGAAGCTTGGTTGATTGAGGTTGGTTGGTTGAGATAGGTCGCTATGGGTTGGTTTGTTGGTTGATGCTGGTTGAGGGTGGTTGGTTGGTTGGTTGGTTGATGTTGGTCGCCATGGGTTGGTCGCCATGGGTTGGTCGCCATGGCCTCCCTGGCGCCAGGAGTTTGCTGCTGCTGATGATGCGACATCTCCTGCCGCAGGTCGCGCAACTCTCAGAGCACCTGGGGCAGCACCTGGGTGCGACCTGGTGGGGTGGAGACGTTTCCCTGGAGCTCAGCTGGTTATGGGTCAAGCAGTTAACCAACCAACTACTGGGGGATTTCCACCAACCAACTATAGTGAAAACAAGCTGGTTAATGATACGGGAACCAGGGGGACTAAGGGTTTTGACCCACTGCCAGCTGGTTATGGTGGACTCGTGAGGCGTTAGTTCGGCTGGTTATGGTGTTAGATGGCGGACTCGTGAGGCCTTTGCCACTTCAGTTTTCGAATCGTGAGATCGGATTATCCATGGAGTACACGAAAAGGCATGCCAATCATTTTGAAGAGAGAGACAGAGAGAGACACCACTAACTCTAATGCCCGTAAACTTGGTACCGGTATGTGTTGGCACTGAACAGGTGGTTTGGATGCGAAATCACTACTACGCCACCAGATTGGCAACAGTAGCGCCAAGCATGAAGAGAAAGCAGGTTGTGGACCGCTGCGGTAGCATGTTTTTTCAGATTTTTGAGACCGAAACTGGTTTTGCATGTCATACGTCATACCCCTTTAAAGCCTTCAAACATCTTCTAACGAGCCGGGGGTCTTGCGTCAGGATTATCATTTGTGATCAGACAGGGAAAACCAAGCTGCAGCGGTTTGAGTTGTACCCATGCTATGTCGGCATGTTTAGTTTTAGCTAAAACAAATGCAGCCGCATCTTTCGGATCCATGACAATGTCAATCTGAGTGCAGATCCTGGATATTCGAGTTGGGAAACAACCAGCCAGTCAATGGTTTCCGGATTAATTAGTCAGAGTCAGTATGAGTCTGTGTATATATATATATATGTATATATATATATATACAGTAATTTCAACATTTTGTTGGATGAATTAGTCACGACAATCCATACTTTGGCTAAGTCAAATCGTAGTCGGCTATCCCACTTCCAATCCCTGGAACTCAACGAGCATCTCAATTTGGTCCATTCTATCCCCACTTGGTTTGATGCACCGCACTCACTGTTCCACTGCTGAAGCTGCATGGTTTCCCACAATGAGGCTGTGGCCGAAGCAGCTGAACTTGTTGAAACCTGCTCAGAAGAGCTCCTTGCAGGGAAGCCAAGTTGTTTCATGGTAAGGTCTGCTGTTGAGTTCCGCATGGCCGGAGGGTTACTTGGGGGCATGGCCGAGCCGAGATGATTGTCGGTTTTTCGATGGGAATCACCAGGTAGTCAACCAGTCAATTAATAGAAAGAAATTGCACCTTCGGATTCGAATACCTTCAGTCGGGAGCACCATTTCGAACGGATTTTCTTGTGAAATGTGAGCAGTTGCCTGGTTTGTTGTTATTGTTGTTGTTAGTCTAATGGAAACAGTGAACAAGTCAGAACAAGCAATGGCAACCATGAACAACCAAAATGGAATCAATTAACAACCAGAAAGGATGAACTCCCTAAGCAAGCCTCAAAAGCCGCTTTGGGATCTTTCTTGGGAGCTGAAGCAGCGAACCACCTGCGGATCCACCTGAAGTGATCCATTGTCACTGACTTCGATGGACCAAGCTAGATCTTACAAGTTCGACACCATCCCCTTGCTATGGCTATGCGTCAATATGACCCATCCAAAAGAGGGGTGCAGAGTTTTGACCCCTGGCCATGTGGTGGTTTCTGAAAATAGGAGACCCCCCAAATCCTCCTGTATGAACCAGTTCTGGTACTAAAGCAACCAGTTTGGGGGTACCCCTAGCTATCAAGAATCACCATATGAACACTTTGCATCCCTGCTTGTCTTGATGACTTGGAGATGCCTTGGAATATCAACGCTAAACGGATGGACCAAGGTCCTACCACGCCTCACCCCTCCAAGAGCCCTTGGGCCCCGTAGACTCTAGGTGGAATAGGATCGCGATAATGTCAGGATCAACTGCTCAACCTTGTGGCACAGGGTGGTTTCGACCTCACCAGTTCGGGGACCCCACAGTCATGGATGGTTTCTTGCTACAAATGGTTAATAGTGAATGATAACTGGGGGTAACAATGTAGCTTGAGAAACACCCGCATGCTTGTTGACCACCTGCGATCAACTATCATTGACGATTATGTTGCCTATTGTTGCCATCAACTAACAAACATCAATGAATCGTTAACAACCATCATGATTTAACCATTGTCACCCATGAATAGTCAACCATCTTTATTGCTAATTCATCAGCCATCACTTCACCATCACTTCACCATCACTTCACCATCATTGAACCATCATTGAACCATCATTGAACCATCATTGAACCATCATTTAACCATCAATCGTTGCTCATTGTTGGTCATTCTTCCCCTGCCCTCCCTACACACCTCCGCAACAGGTCCTCTGCTGCCAACCCCGTGCAGAGGCAACAAGCTGTGCGTGTGAAGGGAAACTTTTATTTTTTCCGGGCGACTTATACCAAGAACTGCCAAGAAATGGTGGTTGGTACTACCAGTTGGTACATTCTTGTGCAAGAAATACCAAGACAAGGCTACTGGTCGTTTACAAAGAAGTAGGTGATCATAGTAACGGTGGATATTAATGGCATGGAAGTGTCTCGAAACTGTAATTGTTAGCTTTATGCGGCATATATGTACATATATTAAGCGTTCGGTTGTTCTTCATCCAGTTTTTGTCGGTTGGGATGTTGATGGGTTGTGGTCCGGGTCGCTGTCTTTTATCGATGTGCCGCTGACTCCTGTCCTTGGCACGTTTCCGTTCCCTCATCCATCCACAATGTCCAGAAAAAACACGTTTGAAACATCGCGAAACTCCATCCATGCGAATGTAGAAGAGAGCTATGGTCAATGTGTTACCAAAAGGGGTGGTGATCCAAACTGGTTGCCAAGGAGGATAATACCTCTTTATATCTACGTGGGCATGGATATGTGTATAAAGTCATAAACATAATCATATTATGTACAAGTATACTGTAATATATATACATGATATGATTTTATATGGCTGTCAATACCTATAGTATACTTGTATATTGACACATACATAGTACAAAGTCATAGGAAGTATACTATATCTATATCAGAATTTGTTGATATTCATCTATTGTTCATATAGTATACTTGTATATTAAGACTATCTATATCAGAATAAGAGTCATCGGACATCAAGTACCAGCAGTTCGAATACATCGGCACAGGTTGCTTCCTCACTTGGCAGCCCGGAAACCTGGCACTGGCGATTTGTCTCCCTGGTTCGTGATTTTTCCTCGGCGGCCAAGGACATCATAACAAGCTCATGTTCTTACACTGGTGGTTTTATAGGGGTTATAACCATTAATAATGGTTAATAATAGGGAATAGTAGGCAACAATAATGGTTAAACAGTTACACGAGAAATCATCAAACATCCACTTGCAATCATATCATCTCGTGATTTTGGATGTTTTGCGATCTACATTTCAGAGAAGCATTGGTACACATGATCATACGCCACACAAAATTCATTCCAGACACCACCTGCAGAGTTTCTTGGACCAGCTCATTGCTTCCACAGGTCATTGATTTTGCTATCAACATGTCGGGCTGATTGGCAGCTTCGCAGACAATTTCATCCCATTTTCTGCAAACGAAACTCCAATGCCCGTAGCACAGTGCATCTCTACCCTGCCAGTTGCCTTTGTAATCGGTAACCAACCCCAGTCACAAAAATGGTAGAAACCAGCTGGTTACCTGCTATTTCATGGTAACTGGAAGCATCAAGGTATGATTTTGACTTAAAATGAAATCAGCACCGAGACGAGTTTTGATTTATCCCTTGAGCATCGAGACGGGTCCAGCCGTGAGCAGTCGTTGAGAACTTCAATCTGTGACCCACATGCTGGCAATTCGTTGGTCTCCCCTCGCTTGGTTGCCTGGTCATGGAATTAGTTATGTGTGTTTATTCTTATCCCGTCAAGGTGCCTTGGGGCAAGGAAAATTCAAAGACGCTGGTGATTGAAGTGTATGAGGAACATATATCTGATGATGATTTATGATTTATGGTTAGTTATCTAGGATTTTGATCTCAATTTGCCTGCTGAAAACGAAGCCTGTGATTCTCTCACAGGCTTCCTGGCACTGCCTAGCCGTTTCGCTGATTGATCTCGGGTGACCAGCTGGACGATGGATGATCATCAAAATGCCGAGTGGTGCAACAGTAGCGGATCTCTGGGTATCCCAGAGTTACTGTCCGCAACGGTAGTTGTCCAAACAGACGATTTGGATCGTTTTTGGGTATAGGTTGTAAGGCGTTTTAAAGCCCACAATGGAAGATCCAGCTGTAAATGAACCAGTGAAAAAATCGAACATCATCAGCTGCTGAACTGCGGGTGGTAGCTGCACCTGCGGGTGGTAGCTGGATCTGTCAGGGAACTGCCACGGTTGGTGCTACCCATCCCACGCTCCCAGGCGGTGTTTTGCTCCCTGTCGCGCTACCCGGGTGAGCCGCGACGCGCGCTGGTGGCGGAGGCGACCCGGGGCGGCAGTGCGACCCGGGGAGTCACGGAGCCGTTCCGGTGGTTGATCCTCCATCGCCGGGGTTGGCAAAGTTATGATCACTTTTTCAGCTTTTTGACAGTTAACATGAGCAACCATTGATGGTTAAATGATGGTGAAGTTGACATTGGTGGAATCCACCGCAAGGACTTTTTTTTTCAGTTTTTGTCCTGCCTACCAGTGATGGATTAACCTATTAACCTTTGGGTCAGTTTCACACCAAGAAGTGTCGCTGGATGTCGCTGAACCATCAATAATTACACCGACGCAACTTGGCGCTGGAATTTTACGGATGCACCCTTTGGTTCAGACTGATGGTTGCTGATATTTGCTGATGGTCAATGACGATGGCTGGTTGTAGATGGTGAGGAGTGACGACAATCTCTGACCACAGCATGGTATTGCCACTGTGGTAACCACCCGCTGCCACCCGAGGGTCCCGAACCCGTGAAATGCCCCAGAGTAGCAGGGACACCCCCATGCAACTTTTTGCGTAGTTGAGCCACGGTCACTCTTTTCTAGACTGTAGCAGTGTTCCATGAATGACCAAAGTAGTTGACTTGAAGATATTATCTCTATATCTCTATATATATATATAAATATTTAATATAATATATATATATATATGTATATATATAGAGATGTATAGAGATGTATCATAATATAACCATCCAATTTTGGGATACTTGGCAGTGACCTATACCATACCTTTATGGATTCATTGGAATGCTTCCTGCAATCCCTACAGCGGTCTAGGAAGCCCACGTCCGATTGCAGTTTTCGGGGGCTGCGAAGGTTTGAACAGAGGTCCCAGTGACAGTAGTAGAAATTTGTAGCTTGGACGGTGGATTTGATAGCAGAGAGATGCAGATGCCGTTAAGTAATGACTATTTGTTTGTAACAATTTTCTTAGGATTGTCTGTAATAGCATCAACGATTATTTTCTTAAGAAACACTGTAACAAATTTTGTGATTATTTTTAGACATGACATGACATAATCATTTCTGTGATGATGATTTTGTTGAGATAATAGCCATGAACCATGAATGGGATCAGTTTATTTCAGAAAACAATGTGGTGAATGTGGTCAATAGTACGGAGGAATCCAAAACCGATGACGGGTACAGCCATGTAGCGAAGAGTTGAGAGATCATGGTTTATCCATAATTACCAACCATAGAAAGTAAAGTCAATATGAACTGATGGCTTATCCATGGACAAGAAGCAATACCATATGGCAGTGGGTCAAAATCCCGTACCCCTGGTTCCCAATCATTAACCATTGTTTTGCCTTATTATTGTTGGTTATTAACCCCCATGAAATTGGTCGGTAAATGTTGACCCATAGCCATATAAACCTCAACAAACTTCCAGTTCCTTTCCATTGAGAAATGGCCATAGCCTGCTGTTCCATGTGGTCATCGTCCGCAGCTGACGAAATGACAACATCTCCTTACGGCCCGCCAGGCCGTAGTGGCCCTCCGTTCACTGGCAGAAGGCGTTGCAATGCGGCAGTCGGTTGGTCGGTCGGTCGGTTGGTCGGTTGGTTGGTTAAACAGCATGAATCACTACTTGCCATTGTTAAATCATCATTAATTAAGCATCATGAACCTAATTGGTTGGTTGGTGACTGGTTAGATTTAGCGAGTTCTTCCGCGATCAGGTGGCAGCTGCGAACGAAAATTCTGTGGTTTTCGGTGCCTTAAATATTGGATGAGTAGTGTACAGTAATCTATGCGCAGGGTTATAGAGGTCGTTGCCGGCGTTGCCTGATGTACATCTCCAAAACGGCTGCGGTTTCGCTGTGAATCCGAGGATCTTTTGAAGGATGGTTGGTATCGTCAGTTGTTCATTGCCGGTTTGCGCGCCGGAGAGAGATGCGGTCAGGTCCCAAATCACCAGAGGAAGAAGGAGAATACGGTGCCCAGGCGAGGCGGTGAGTCGGAACCCCTCAAGATGGATGACTAAGGCGGGTGCACCATCAGTGGCAGTGGTTCATCCAGGGTTGAAAGTAGCAATGCCCATGTATTGCCCAAGCAATGCCCATGCAATCTTGTTGCTATCCGTACTCACACGGTTCATGGTCCCACGAATTCTGCTTCAGATATATACCATGCCTAAAAGCCAATGAAATATGATTAAAATGATTTATTGTTAATGAACCATCATTATTCACCATCATCATTTGATTGATAAATAGTCATGGTTGATTAAATTTACTGAATAATGAATATATATGATATTTATCAATGTTATCCAATGTTATCCAAGATTATCCATTACATTAATATGGATATCATGGTGAATACATCAATATTAGTTATCCAATGTTATCATCTGTTATAGATTTTAGATTGAGTAACATCACCAACCATCATGATGGTTGATAATGGTTAATAATGATGGCTAATGATGGTTTACTAGCCATCAACCATCTTTGACCGCACCAACCATCGCGCGAGGTCGCCACCACCTCAACCATCGTGGCACGCTTGCTGAGCGCCGTGCCTGCCGAGTCACGGAAGGACTAGGGGCTGATCATGGGATGATCATGAGATGTTCATAGTGATGGCTTATATCATTCATATACCGGTTAATAGGATAAGCAGTGGTTAGTGATGGTCAATGATATTAGTAGGTAGTAGTGACTAATGCTTCATACATTGTGCATACTTGACCATAGTAAAGGATAACAAATGACAATGATTTTGTAGTTTTTAGCTATTTATTCAATCATGATCAATCAATATGTTGATGATTGATAATGGTTGATGATTCATTTTCGTAGTCTGAAGCAAACTAGCGATTGATCACAGTGAGGATTTGTCAGTCTTAAGCAAACTAGCCCTTGATCAAAGTGAGGATACCAGATACGGAATGATTGTTAATATGGGTCTATCACAATGATTACCAGAATGATTAAGATGTGGTTCATGAGAATGATTAGTCAGAGGCATTGTAACCAACCAATACCTGCGTCCACTCGGATTCTTTGTGACAATCTGCCGCTGCTGTGGGTACTATCCAAGAAAGAATGGATATATGACGTGAACATCCCGATAGGTTGTTTGCATTTTTGACATGAACAGGATGCCACTGGTTGGTTGCCAGCAATTTTTATAGCCACAAAGTAGTGGACAGATCAAGGGCAGGATGCGGTACAAGGTTTCCACTCACGCAGACACACCTGTCCACATGTGGTCTTTTTTCGTTTTCGGGGACCACCCATTTGTACTCACCATTTGTATTCAAACTCATGGTGATAGGTCAAAACCCAAACGAGTTTGGCCAAAAGACTATCCAAGCAACCATTAACCAATCACTAGACTATCACGTTGCACCGCAAAGTGATCAATGGCCACTCTTGAGAATACTGATCCCAATAATGGTGGTTGATACACCCCTTGTGAGTGCTTTCGAAACTACTCACAATTGAATCAATTCTCCAAATCCAACCGAGCAGTTCTACTAAGGGATTGGTGGCTGTAAACCCTATCCTCAAGTGCCATGAGCATTCATATCCTCAGTCAATCGTTATGAAACGCATTTTCGGTGGTTAAGAGTTTCCAATGATTGGCTCTTGCCTGACTGTAATGCCACGGCCAACAGGTAGTAGCCATTGTTATTGATCTTTATTTGCGAGCTTATGTGGTAATTTCTCAAAATCCCTCAAGTAATCCAATATTATCCATTTATATTAACCAACCAATAAGATTGGGTTCCCAATCTTAAGAACCCCTCATTTAGTAGTAACTTTGGGTCACTGACCATGATCAACTGCTGGTTCTTAAACATTATCCCCTCCTTTCAAGCCATCCCTGGCAGCCTCGCAGGAAGAGAAGGAGAATGCTTCAGCCGCTGATGGGCAGGCCACTGTCGTGGAAAAGATCCGTTGCTTCATGAAGTCTGGGCATTGATGGCAGGCCAATACTCATAAAGATCATGGAAGGTTGGATATTGATGGTAGGCACAAGAAACCAGCACCAGTTTAAGCGAAGGTAGCTGGTGATCTTCCATCAACCATTGGGGGTTCAATCAATATGGATCTCCCACTATATTTTTTGTTTTAAAATGTTGGTCGGTGTCTTCGTTTCACTGGATGAGAACAGATGTGTGACGTCCCTTCCTATGAAAAAATAAAAATGTATATGTATATACATGAAAATATATAGATATATAGATAGATATTTATACAAAGCAATTACAAGTGGTCAAGTGGTTATTGTTTGGGGATACTAAGCACCCAGTTGTTCTGTATCATGATTGATTGTAGGGAAACTGACTATCATGGTACTATCAATAACTGGTATATTGATCATGGCTCTCGGGGGTAGAAAGCGACAATATGGGTTGGAATGCGATCATGATATTGGTTTGAACAATGGAAAATATCGGGTTATATCGGGTCAAACAGTTGAGAACTAAAAGGTGGTTTCCGAAGCCGATTTCTGGATCAGTGGCAGATCCTAGAAACCAAGATTCATATCAGTCAACATGAGGGGATGACATCACTGACAATCACCAAGAGCCTGCCTGCTGGTACCCCATGGCTGTTCCTCATATTGCATCTATACATACATTTGAACAAATACACCATTGCACTATGAATCGATGCACAAATGCCTCAGCAGGCAAAGGACATGATATCCCTTCATTGTACATTGTGTTCACCTGTGCAATGTATATGTACGCTTACAAATTGTGCAAATATGCATCCATATCTCTATCTACCTATCTACCTACCTATTAATCTACCTATCTACTCACCCACCTATCCACTTATCTACCTATCCACCAACATATATCTACCTAGCGATGTTCATCTCCTACCTACACACTTACCTACCTATATGGCAGTGGGTCAAAACCCTTAGTCCCCCTGGTTCCCCTAGCATTGACCATTGTTTGGTTGGTTGGTTATTTGCTTGACCCATAGCCATATGGTACATCTACATGGTGGACCGCGCTCCCCCCGCATCCATCCAGGATCACAGTAATGCGGCCTCTCCGCGTCTCAATGCTCTGGACCAGCCCAGCGGCATGGAAGCTCAGGGGCCACTCTGGTGATCCATATGACTCAGCGCCAAGCCATGGCTATTCACTAGGTAAGCTGCGCTAATGATGGTGGTGGTTACATATGGTTGATAATAGTTGATGGTTCAATATGGTTATGGGTCAAGCTCTTAATCAACCAACCAATGGAGGATTTTCACGAACAAACTCATAGGGAAAACAATGGTTGATGATAGGGGAACCAGGGGGACTAAGGGTTTTGACCCACTGCCATATGGTTGAATCGCCATGATAACCAGCTTGTGTTAACGGTTCAATAAGATGGTTAATGGTTGATATATCATGGTTCAATATGGTTGATAATGGGTAGTGGTTTCATGATAATGGTTCAACCATGAGCCATGGTGGTTAATTCTGGTTGACAATGAAATATGGTTGATAATGGTAACCAGCAGATGCTAGCTGCTGGGGATACTAACCAATGGTTGTCTCGACAAATCCCCAGCATGATCCACCACTTGGGCCGCCAATCATTGACCTGGTTAGTTGACCAGTAACTACTGGTTCTGGTAGAGATACCATATTGAAAATTGGTTTATTAATGAGTTATGAAACATAACTATAGTTTCATCTATACTATGATTGCATATATATGATTTTCACCGCCAACCAGAAAAACGGTCATTGGAAGTCATTGACTATTATCCACGCCTTCACCCACCAGGGACCACAAACAATCTATGTGGTGTTTCTCAAAATGGGGCATCCCAAAAAAATTGGTTGGTTTATTCCTAATAATGCTCAATATTGGATGATTTGGGGGTACCCCTATGACTTGAGAAACCAGCCTATGAATCAAGGGATGCAACCTGCCGAACCAGGCAGCAATGCTTCAGCTCCACCTGCCAAGAAGGCAGGAACTCAGCGACGAAAATCCCCATGTCAGCAGCCTTCTAAGCCGCTATATAAATGATGGTTTCTCAGAGTAGGGGACCCGGTTGACCACTATAAATGGTTAGTAATGGATGATTTGGGGGGTCCCTGTTTTTTCAGACACACCCAAATGTATCATACTGACAGATCAAACTGCATCATTAGTGGTTTGTTTCTGGTTGATCAATGGTTTGTTCATGGTTGGCTAATGGTTTTACAACGGTTGATTCATGGTTTTAGAATGCTTGATGATTGCTTTTTGACTGAAAATTGAAAGCTACTAACGAATCGTATCACATTCCCATTTGGGATCTTGTTTTTGTTCATGAAGGAAAATCATGGGATGGACGGTTACACGTTCCGGTTGTTGATTGATAGTTTGCCAAAGTCTTCTTGGGTTCTTTGCTAGCAATACTATTGGACTGTTTGTACTCGTCGCTGTGCTTTCTTTCAGCCATCCTATGCTAGCGCCTTGGCGCATTTCGGTCATGTTTTATTGATAATGATCGTTTGCACTTGATGATGGTTATGATTGGTGGTTATGGGCTGTTACAGTTATGATTAGTGATTAGGGATGGTTTCGGTCATGAGTTGTGGCTATGGATGATTAAGTATGAGCCAAATGGACAAACGATTTGCATGCGATTGCTCCATGAAGGGGATGAATAGTGCGGCTGCCGCGTTGAGCCTCAAAACAACAAGTAGCGCTACGCTGCGATGTAAGTGCCCTTCCTGGCAACATGACCCATGAGAAAGCCCTTGGTCGGTTGATTGCGAATACTGTGAATTACAAACCAAAGTGGTCCTCGTTCATATATGTATTTATTTATATATATACAAGGATTTTTGAGAAACGGTAATCTATACAAACAACTATGACCAACTGCACTCCGTATGTAGCTTCGGAAAGATCATTGGTTAAAACTCCACTACAGTGACTAGTTGATGAACCATCACAGTTTTCACTAGTTGATTGACCAACTCATCACTTTAGTGGAAAAAATGATCATGAAGTCATCCTAGTGACTAGTTGATGAACCATCACAATTTTCACTAGTTGATTGACCAACCAATGACTTTAGTGGAAAAATTATCATGAAGTCATCCTAGTGACTAGTTGATTAACCATCACAATTTTCACTAGTTGATTGACCAACTAATGACTTTAGTGGAAAAATGATCATGAAGTCATCCTAGTGACTAGTTGATTAACCATCACAATTTTCACTATACGATAAGCTTATTAATCACTTTAGCTTATTGTCTATTCTTATCGCCTACGAGCCATTTTCTGTCGCCAGCTTCTTGATCGTTGCGGTGTAAGTGGTGACCCATGCCCACCGGAGAGTTCACCATCAGCCAGTTCCGAACAGTCAGCTTCTTAGCTTAGCCATTCTTCACCATTATAACCATCATTAGCCAGCAATTGTTATTAGCAATTATAAGCTATTATGAACAATTATCAACCATTATCAACCATTTAACCCATTTTAACCATTATTCGCGAACCAGCTCCTGGTATATCATTAGCCATTATTAACCATTATTAACCATCTAATAGCTTATTATTAACAATTATAGTCGCTATTTTGCCATCAGTCTCCAGCTTCTTCGCCACCAAAAACCCCAGCTTTCCCACTACCAGCTGACCCATCCTTCACCGTCAGGCGAGAACTCGCAAGGATTCAGGGCACTTCACAACGGCCAGCGAGATGCATGCGTGGGCGCCCGGCGCTGGGCCCACGGCGCCAGCAGCCCTGGTGCTTTCTACCCGCACTGCCGGCCGCGTCCGTTGGTGAGTTCTCCAACAGAATCCCTGTGATATAAGACATAGCCATGGGATGCCATGGGTGGCTGATACTCCTACAGAGTGGTTTTCCCAAAAGTTGGTAAGCCACCATCCAGTAGTCAATCTCCACCCTAAGTGGTACCCTAGTTCTTCCAAGTTCACAGGCCCTGGGGGGTAGCCATCTCCCAGCTGTCCACGAATCCCCAGGCAGGGCAGCTCCCCCGCCACCGGGCCGCGCCCAGTCCTTGCGTGAAGCCTTCGTCCAAGTGTTGTCGCATCTACCGCTGCGCCGGGGCGAGTCCAGTATGGTGGCCACTACCGTGGTGAGGTGCACTCGGGATGTGAACCCAGAGGCATGGCCAAAGAAACTTGAAGATTTGGAACATGATGAGTTTGTGAGTGAAGATGATTAGTTTATTATTTGTCAATATGGTCTGTTATGATTGAAAACACTATGGTTTATTACTAGTAGTGTTGAGTTAGGACTTCATTAGTTTATTAGTACAGATGACTAGTTTATTATTGTCAATATGGTTTGTTCTCAAAACACATCAACTATGTTTTCTAATTATTAAGCACCATTGCCTTTGATGTTTTATTATTACCAATATGGTTTTTCTTTTTTTGCACCGTGGAAGCATTTTTTGGTTCCAGAGAATGCTGCCATACAAAGCTGGTACTGTCACAAAAAAATGCCATACTTTGCTGATCAAACCATTATCAACAATCATTAATAGTTAACTATCATTAACCATGATCGAGCCATCAATAATCACCACTAACGCTGATCAACCATAGTGAACAATCATGAACCATGATTAGCCGTCATTCACCGGCAGAAACCATCATTCACCATCATTTCAACCGTCATTAACCATCATATCAATTATCATTTCAAACATTATCAACCATCATTGACCATGATCAACCATCATCAACCATCATAAATCCCTACTATTGCTGGTTATTGCTGGTTTATCAACCAGATGTGATTTATGATGGTCTAGCCATACAACCTTTGATTGGTGGTCATGAATTCACCTACTTAAGGTTATCCGCCTATACCTATACCGCCATCAAAGGCAAACAACCATTATGGTTGATAACGCATCAATTCACCTACTATTGCTGGTTTATCACCCATAAAACATATAAAACCCCATAAAACATATAGAACCCTATTTATGAAGCCCTACTACTGCTGGTTCGTGCTGATTTATCACCCATAAAACCCCGTTATGATGGTGAATTCTCCAGGCAGTTGTGATGAGCACGTCCACCTGCCGCCCAGATGTATGGAGTTGCTGACTCGCCGGGAAGCTGCGGCAAACGCAGGTACGGCCCGCTGTGGGCCGCCAACATGGCCTTGTAGCCTTGCAAGGCCCTTGGAAATTGTGGTTCATAGTGGTTAATAGTACTGGTTCATAGTGGTTAATAGTAGTTGTTAATAGTGGTTAATAGTAGTGGTTAATAGTGGTTAATCACTACTAGTGGTTGAGAATAGTGATTTATAATTCTAGTGGCTAATGGTAGTTAATAATTGCATGCCTCTAGTAGTGGTTGATGATCAATGAGTCCACTAATATTGCCTGATTGTGGCAAATTATAGCTAGCGTCCTTGCATGCAGTTTCCAATCCATTTATGGTTGAGAAATGGTGTGTGTAGTCCACGAGATGGTTTCATCAACTTGGGGATATACGATGAAACCTAATTGTTTGTGCATATGTGTGTGTTTTTAGTTCAATTCAATTCACATCTCTAAATAAATGTTTATATATATTAAATATATACACAAACATGATTCAAACATGTAGACATAAAAATTTATTAAGGTATATAATATTTAGTTTATTCTTAAAATATGAATAAATTGTTCACGACTGTAAACAGTATACAGTATGCATATGTACGTATAGGTTTTCATGGTTCGGTCTCCGCCCCTTGGCTCAGTCAGTGGTACATGTCAAATTGCCGACCAACAAAATGTGTGTAGCGGTGGTTGAACCAGTGGTTCAATTAATGAACCAATGGTTTACTAGCAATTGTGAACCAATGATGACTAGCCATTACTAGCCGTTGTGAACCAATGATGACTAGCCATTACTAGCCATCATGAACCAGTACTAGCCATTATGAACCAGTGTTTTTTATTTTTCACTGCCGGTTTAACCACTGTAAACCATGATCAAACCCCGATTAGTAAATATTCACCGTCATTACATAAACCTTTCTTCTCATGAAACATGTCAAGATAGTGATTTGAGCACAATCTCAATCGTTATTAAACATGAAGAATCAATCATTGATGTTGGTTTCTGATGCTTGTGTAACCCCCCCAATCAAGTAATGAAAATAGGCATGAAACCAACAGGTAGGCATACGATCATCAGAAACCAACATTAACCATTGAGGATCAATCATTGTCAATCATCCGCACGAACTGACCCCCACCTGTCAGGCACAGCGGCCCCCGGCGTTGGTGCCGACCCGGCCTCCGCAGCAGCAGTGGGGAGACTCGGTGTGCGGCTGGATGGTTGGTTGCTGGCAGTTGATGATGAGCCGTAGTAACCAACAATGGTAGGTAACCAATACACATTAGGGGTAACAAGTGATGATGATGATGATGATGATGATGATGATGATGATGATGATGATGATGATGATGATGATGATGGGCCAGTTTCGAGGATTCACAGCTTTGCATGCGGCACCTAAGAGGAACATCTTCATTGCCCTCCTTCTTGTTTGGTTCAAATGTTCGATGTATCAAGAATATAAGAGGGACAAAAGACCATGGTGCTGACTCACTTCATCCAGTAGATCTGTGAGTTGCGGTACTTTGGTAGCCACAGACTGGAAAGCTGAATGTAGATGTTTTTCATTTTTTTGAGCATAGATTTGTCATGATTAATGATGAGGTATGCAGATATCCAGTCTTATTGGCTTTGTCAACACACAACCATGGCTAACCATGGTCACAACCAACCATCCCAAAAATCGATCGGTGAACATCCCAACAAAGACTGGGTTGGTCATTTCCTGGTATTTTCACCGCGAGTAAAGAAAGGGCATTGATCCACAGCCACATCAACCACACAATTACCCTCCTCCAGCAACCTTTGCATCAACCAATACCAAACTATGATGAATCATTGAATGACGTCTACCAACCATAACTATGATCATCACCTATGATACCAAATCAACTCAATGAAGCATCCACCATTTCAGTCAGCCATGGTCAAGAAACAGCAACACTGGTTGATGAATGGCTACCAGCCTCTTGCATCGGATGCTGCTGGTGGGCAGGAAAGCGCCATCCCTGCTGCTACCCATCTGGTGGACCCTCTCCAGGAGCGACGCCGAAGCGACCAAAGCAGGTTGAATGGTTTGGTGCTTCATGTCGATCATGTCGGGTGTAGATGTTTACCACACCATGTTGGGTGTTTAAGTAAGGATTAATAAGCAACAATAGTGATGAAACTGCTGGTTTGATCGACGTTTTTTGTTTTCCCTAGTAAGTATTAACAACTGGTTGGTTGACAAGCTTTTTTTTCATGGGGGTTGAAACCACCAACCAGTTAAGTGTTTAATTATTGGTGGTCTCATTACTTATGTCAGTGAACAAAACGGGGGGTACTAATTGAAGGGTAAATATTTTGAATTCTGATCGAACAGTTTTGTCATGTTTGATACTGTATCATGAGGGATAGGGATCGCAGCCAAACGATTGATTGATGATCATTGCTGATGATTATGGTTTCATCATAATTACGATCAGCCACAATTGTTTGTCACCCATCGTGAACCACGACCTATCATTGACACATTGCATGGGATGGCTGGTGGGGATAGCCAACCCTTCTTGGCTGATGCAAACCATCATAAATCATTACTAAGCATCACCAACCATGACTTTTCATCACCATTTGCTAGCAAACACCAGCTATGATCAACCACTAACCATCACTGATCATCATTAACCATCATGCATTCGCTCATGGTCATTTTCAGTCGCTCATCTTCACCTTTTGTTGTTGCCATTTTGTTCATGTCACGCAGCGGCTGGGCATGTACATAGCCATCCTTGGTAGCCAGTGTGAAAGTGCGAAAATTAATCATCATGAACCATCATCCATAAACCATCACTAACCATTATTACCCATTATTAACCTTCATTCCAACCATCATTGATCATCATTTCAACCATCATTGATCATCATTAACAGTCAGTAACCATCATTGACCATCATTAATTCCTACTACTTGGATGTGCACCCCACTTAGTAAGTGGGTACTAACCATGGTTTCTAGGGATTATAAGCTACCTTACAGGCCTTGTAACCATGGTTATAACCCCAGGTGCACATCCAAGTATTGCTGATTATTGGTGGTTACCCATCATTACCCATCATTAACCATGATTCCAACTATCATTGATCATCATTTCAACCATCATTTCAACCATCATTTCAACCATCATTTCAACCATCATTTCAACCATCATAAATCCCTACTATTGCTGGTTATTAATCATCATTCCAACCATCATTTCAATGGCCGCGTTTCAAGCATCATGAAGCACGGCTTGCCGCCCTACCGCGACCAACCATGGCGACTCGCCGGCCAACTCTACCAGCCAGGACTCCATTCAACGCACGGAGTCCTTAGGCACCAGGCGGAGCAGTGGGATTCCGATTGCATGGCACAGCCTGGTGGTTTCAAACATTTTTTCCTAAGCTAGAATTTTCAACAACTGGTTGGTTGACGAAACTGTTAATGTGAGTAGGTAACTGTGAGTAATGTTAGTAATGTTAGTATATATTTTTTCCCTACTAATTGTTAACACAAGGTGGGTTGACAAATATATTTCATAGGAGTTGAAACCACCAACCAGTATAAGTACTGATGTCTTGACCTCGCATTGATCGTGGATGGGCCGCCGGAGAGGAGAAACCACCAGCCAGTATAACATTGTTGGTTCAGCCATTAGTCAATTGTAAAACTGATGAGTTTTACTTTTATGGGAACATCCATGCAAGGAGAAGCCCTCAGACGCCAAAGGCGCTTGTTTTTCACACACACACACAGACACCACATCCAGATGGTGGTTTCTCAAAATAGGGGTACCCCCAAATCATCCTATATTAGTTATTGTTTATCCATCCATTAATAGTCATTTATAGTAATAAACCCAGCATTTTTTGGGTCCCCTATGGCTTGAGAAACACCATATATAGAAAACCACCCCTCCAGAAACGGATCGATGACCAGCCCGTCAACGCCACAGGGTGATGCGGTCCCTTGGTGAGGCCGGCGAGCGGAAGCCGGGAAGGGTTTGAAGCGATCACCAGATGTGTGGTCCCTTGGGGTGCCTCCAACCATCCATTTGGTAGTTTCTCAAGCCAGTTTGGGGACCCCAAAGTCATGATTATGAAAACTGGGGGTACCCGCAGCTATTTGGAAACCATCATTTTTGTTGATAGGGAACCCATCACCTTTTGTTTGTGCACCTATGGACGCCCCCAGAGACTTGGATGTCTCGCACGGAGGCTTGAATAAAAGCAGCAGTCTCTTGAGTTTGTTGTTGTGGAGCATATGACTCCGGCCCAAAGGGTATCACGTTATTGGCACCACAAAGTCTTATAATTTCTTGCGCTGTGCGCGGTTGAGAACATTGTTGGCGATTCCTGTTATATTCAGAAGGTGTCAAGTCTCAAGATAATGCCAAAGGTGGTATGAAACGATCAAGTTGGGTTTGTGATGATAAAAAACCATCCAGATGAAAGATGTGTTTCTTTTATTTATGATATCAACAAGGTCCATGCATTTAGTTTTCTTTTGTGGGTGTGAGCAGCAGGGGTACATGTGGGCTTTGACCCTATCCGGGCTGTTGGGAGGATTGCAGCACTTTGTGAGGTCAGAATGCCAATCTTAAGCGATGGTGAATCCAAAACGATGATTGGGTCCCAATTCTGGGACTCGTTTACAAGCCAAGCACTTCCAGGCCTTCTGAAAGAAAACAATGAAGACAATTTGGGCACGGAACAGAACCAAAGGTACTCGTACTTGTACTTTGGCCAAAAATTGGTCGATGCACATCCAATCAGTTTTCAGACACGTTGTCCGATTCTGACCACCTGGAGGTGATGAAGCTGAATATAGATAACAGGATTGCACTATAGACATTGTGCAGTTGACTACTTCAACGAACTGTGTCTGCGGAGCAGCAGTAACCATTGTTGCCACCGGGGAAAACTTACTCACACACTCAGATAAATCAACGCATTAATCAACCATCCATCCACCACTCAGCTGCCATGAAATTTCTTCTGCTAGGCCTTGAGACAGGAAGAGATGAGACGCGGTGGTGATGAGGTGCGATGCGGCAGTAGATGACGTTTCGGTGTACAGTTCAACCAGATGGTTGAGTAGTATAGTCCAACGAGATGGTATAAGTATGGTCAGTATGAGGTCAATGTTATAGTCAATGTCATATTTCTAGATAATCTATTAGGCCGATGTCATTTTACATGATGACTACGAATCATTGACCACCAATCAACCATGGTGAACTGCCATGGCCACCAAACATCATGGACCATGCGTCAAACCATACGCCAATGTCAGCTGTTTAGCCCGCTTTGTGAGGAAGACTCTGAAGTGGCCGGGGACGAAGAGGACGAGGACCGACCGGTCTCAGCTGAGGCAGTTGGCTTGCGAGTTTCATGGTGCGAGCCGCTTGTAGAATCAGCTAACTGCTGGGCTTGGCTGTGGATGGTGGTAACTCCAAGGGTCCCAAAAAATGGGTTGTGGTTCTGGATGATGGGGGCAAAGAGACCCCAAGAGCTGGATGGGCATTCACGTCCAGCTTGACTAGAAACTGATCATTGATGTGAACAGCTAGGATACCCACAGCCATGTAGCGCTGGGTGGGTCAATTGATTCGCCAATGATACTTGCACGACTTTCAAAATAGGGACATCCACAAATGGAGGCACCACCAAAAGCAATGAAAACCATCCAGAATTGTTCATGCCATCTACCAGGGAACCACTATATTTTTTGGGATGCTCGGATGCAGCCGGGGTGGTTCCCCCTAAGCTGGTGGCTTACCTCATGCTGCCCCACACATGACTGGCTCCCAAGATGACTGCCGGGAAGCAGCTAGCCAGCCGCACTAATGGAATCTTCGACGCAGGTCCTAAGTCAATCTCCGAAATTTGGGTTTCTTATTATGATTATGGAAACTAATGATTATGGAAACTAATTGTCTAAACCCATCTTGCAGTTTCTGGTGGTACTCAGTTTCTTCGGCTGAGGACCTAAACAAATGCATGTTTTATTACAATAATTACTGTTACTAGTCATGGATGATAACTGGAACTGGGTGGGGTATTGGTGGGCGATTCTAATTGATGGTGGGAAATGATTTGGCCATGGTAAGTGGTCAGCAAACTACGTCGGAACCAATGGCATGGCTGGTGACTCCGAGGGGTCAGCGGCTTGTTCGACGCTCAGGATGATGATGACATGGGGGAGAATGGTGATGAAGGGATGGAGGTGCTGCTATTGGGTCGCCGGGTCAAGCTGGTTGATGATTGATGGTTGTTGGTGGATGGTTCACGGTTGTCGCTTGATGCTTGTTGGTCGTGTCTGTTCATGGTTGATGGTTGCTCGTGAGACCTTGGATTAGGGAAATGTATGAATATATATATATATAGATATATATGAGCAACAGTGCAAACAGCTTTTATTTGCAAATGAATTGAGCCAGACAATAGATAAAATCCGTCGCTCATATATTTACGTATATATATATATATGCATCTATATGACTGTGGGTCGATACCCAGTACCCCAGCTATTCACATCCCATGACCAAACCACAGTCGTCAAGCCGTCGGGATGTGAAGAACGACCCATGGCTGGAGACGGTCTCGCCACCCCAGAATCAGCGAAAAGTGCCATGTGGCACCCCATATGATCCCTGGTGGTGTCCCACAAGCTTGTGATACCTCCCAGTTAACATAGGCTATAGGGCTATAGGTATATACCCCTGAAGCCTGTTGGATATAACTTTCAACTGTCAGCTGGTTTCTGAAGCAACTTATAACGGCTCGGGGTATCACGACTTGCAAGGCCAGGGCTCCGATTGTTGACACTTCCCAGCAGCCATCAGCGCCCAGGATGCTGAAGATGATGATGAAGGCGCTGCGGCATGGCAGTAGCTGGTCCATTGGTTGATGCCTTTTCTAGGGAACCTGTGATTGACAGTTTGAGCTCACTTACTTGTTTCATGGTCAACCAACTGCACGCACCATGGTAGCCTGTGATGCAACTGGCATAGCTTTTGCTTCTTGGTCCGTTGGTAACCCTGAACATAACCCCAGCGATGTGGGTGTTTCTCGAAATAGGGGAACCCTCAGTTATTATCCATGACATTGGTCATTTATGATAGTAAACCAAGCACGACTTTGGAGGTCGCCCATGGCTTAAGAAACCACCATATCATCAATCGTCATTAATCTACCATCATGTCCATGAAGGGTGATTGACCATCACGTATCAGCAATTCCCAACTCACGCGGCTGTCATCCCTACTGTCGTTGCTTACTATCCCGTATATCTAACCATTGACCAACCAACCAACCAACGAAACAACCAACCGACAACCAACCCCCAGCTATGTACCCATGGTGATCCCACTTCGGATCCGCAAGCCCTCGGCGGCTCAGGTGGAGAGATGGACCAAATGGACGGAGACGAGGCGTGGCAACGTGGCGCCGCGCTGCTTACCTGGTATAGCTTGGTGGGTCGAAGATGGTCGAAGGCATCCTTGTACATCCAGGCGGGTTGTTTTTCGAAGCCATGATTTAAGGATTTCACAATGTCAGGACGCTCAATGAGAGGCAAAGAACATGGATTTGGAATATCGCATTGCTGTGCACATGTGTATGGTGTCATTTATATAATATGATATTATATAATCTGATGTTTTGACATTATAGTCAGGTATCCCAGAGCCTTGCTATTTGTAGCGTTACATTGATGGTCTTTATTCATAGTTACTTTCTTTTCTCTGGCAGCAAGGCAAACTGTGGACCAGGCTTTGAACAAGATGCGCAGGCTTTGATTTCGACAGCCCCGGCCCATTGAATGTTTAAACATGTTTAAACACCATACATTCATGTCCCCTTACAGTTTCAAAGTTTGGAATATAGGGATTGGCGGGGTTTCAGAGCAACTGCCCTTGCCAAGCAATTTCAGAGTTTGGGATTTGAAACCGTTTTCGTTCAGATTTCTGAAGCAGTGACAATTTTCAAGGCAATCTTCAAAATGTGACGATTGGATTTCACCAAACTCTCAAAGCAAGTGACCGTCGCAAACCCATTCTTCGCAGACCTCAAAGCAACAAACGTTGTCGCAAAAAGAAAAACAACTTGTATGTCTTGATAGGGACCGATGGAATCTGATGACACTGTATGCCCAGCAAAGCCCTGCATTGAGTGCAGGGCTTTGCAGGGCTTAGTTTGCTGCCAAAGCTTTGTTGGGCGCTGCACGTGGGTTAGGCCAAGCGCAAAGGAATTCTGCGCTGCAAACACATGTTCTTTGTGCTTTGTGCTGTGCTTAGCCAACAGGACGGTGTACGTGCATCCCAGGTCACTATGTCCACACCAATTTGAGTTCATGAGATCATAAGCTGATGAGATGCGCCTCATGTCCTGAACATTCAGATGGCGCAGTCAAAAGACGTTGCGTGTCAGAAGATGTCAACCGATGCCCGCGACACGATGTCAGAAGATGCGCGCAACAGTCACAAGATGTCGCAACATTCACGCAAGAAAATGTGACATGATGCAAGGCACAGTCACAAGATATGTGTAAAACACAGCATATGTATGCATATGTGGTATTTCAGCTCGAACATGGGCTCGGATATAGGCTACTGGCTTGGAATGCACACTTTAACTACAGAAGGCAGTTCATTCACGTAGGTTGGCATGATGGCCACCTGTTTCAGCACTGGCTTGGAGAGTTCCATGGAAGAAGATAGGAGCTCTCCGAGATCACTGGCATCGTCGAGCTCGTCGGAAGGTGACGCAGAAGCGGACGAGGATGTGGTTGACAGGGTCAAGAAGTCATTGAGTCTTGGACAAACTAAGTGCGGAGACTAAGTATTAAGTTGAGAAGCTAAGCCACTCTTGATCTTTCTTGGAGTTTTTTCCCCACCTGTCAGGTGAGGGTTGTTAGATTTTATCAGAGTTGTCTTCTCCTCCTTCTTCTCCTCCTCCTCCTTCTCCGCCGGACCTCAACCACGACCATCCATGTCCAGTGGTCGCTGCCGGACCTC
>VSDK01022665.1:238029-261299 GCA_009767595.1 Symbiodinium kawagutii
CCTCAACCACGACCATCCGCGCTCAGTGGTCGCTGCAGGACCTCAACCAGGAGCATCCGCGCTCAGTGGTCGCTGGCGGGCCTCAACCACGACCATCCGCGCTCAGTGGTCGCTGCCGGACCTCAACCACGACCATCTGAGCTCAGTGGTCGCTGCCGGACCTCAACCGCGAGGAAAGAATGTCAGAAAGAATGTCAGAAGAAATGTCAGGATAGAATGCCAGAAGATATGTCAGAGAGAATGTCAAAAGATATGCCAGAAAGAATGTCAGAGAGAATGTCAGAAGAGATGCCAGAAAGAATGTCAGAGATAATGTCAGAAGATTTGTCAGAGAGAATGTCAAAAGATATGCCAGAAAGAATGTCAGAGAGAATGTCAGAAGATATGTCAGAAGACATGCCAGAAAGAATGTCAGAAGAGATGTCAGAAAAAATGTCAGAGAGAATGTCAAAAGAAATGCCTGAAAGAATGTCAGAAGAGATGTCAGAAAGAATGTCAGAAAGAATGTCAGAACAGATGTCAGAAAGAATGCCAAAAGATATGCCAGAAAGAATGTCAGAGATAATGTCAGAAGACATGTCAGAAAGAATGTCAGAAGAGATGTCAGAAAGAATGTCAGAGCGAATGTCAGAAGATATGTCAGAAAGAATGTCAGAAGAGATGGCAGAAACAATGTCAAAAGACATGTCAGGATAGAATGTCAGAGAGAATGTCAGAAGCAATGTCAGGATAGAATGTCAGAAGAAATGTCAGGATAGAATGCCAGAAGATATGTCAGAGAGAATGTCAAAAGATATGCCAGAAAGAATGTCAGAAGATTTGTCAGAGAGAATGTCAAAAGATATGCCAGAAAGAATGTCAGAAGATTTGTCAGAGAGAATGTCAAAAGATATGCCAGAAAGAATGTCAGAAGATTTGTCAGAGAGAATGTCAAAAGATATGCCAGAAAGAATGTCAGAAGATTTGTCAGAGAGAATGTCAAAAGATATGCCAGAAAGAATGTCAGAAGATTTGTCAGAGAGAATGTCAAAAGATATGCCAGAAAGAATGTCAGAAGATTTGTCAGAGAGAATGTCAAAAGATATGCCAGAAAGAATGTCAGAAGATTTGTCAGAGAGAATGTCAAAAGATATGCCAGAAAGAATGTCAGAGAGAATGTCAGAAGAGATGTCAGAAAGAATGTCAGAAGATATGTCGGAGAGAATGTCAGACAAAAGTGGAGTCAACAAGCGGTGTTGAAATGACATGGCGGGGATCACTCGAAGTAAAGTATTTTCGTACAGAGTCTGAGAGGCCCGCAGTGATCTAAGGATGCAGTCGAAGATACACCCTCACAATTGCGAGCCGAGACTGACCAAGAAGCAGAAGGAGCATTTGGCTGGATGGGGACAGCGCTTTGTGGAGTGGTCAGGTGTCTTGACTGCTGGCTAGTTTTGAACATTTGTTCCTTCAACGATCTTGCCGTATAGAAGTGCAGATTCTTTTCTGCTTGCTTTCGACCAAGGAACTAGCTCGTTGCTCTGAATAATGAGCAATCAAAGAAAGGTCACCTGGACCTTAATAATATCTGACGGTTCCTTGGCTTTTCACCTTGAGAGTTTTAACGCGCATCGTTTGAATTATTAACATGTGTTCTCAGGCGCAGGAGCGCTGGCTGAGTTCTGGGCTCTAAAGGAGGTCTTGGGTGGTCAGGCCAGGCATCCATGACTGACGCAATAGTCTGTGAACAGCTGACATCATTGTCCAGGTAAAACTGACAGCCGAGACAGAGCGAGCCCATGCGCCTCTGAAGTTCATTCTTGCCCAAGAGGTGGAACCGGAAAGGCAGATTGGCGCGCAAAAGTTACACAAAATTACGCAAATCATTCGTACCATGCCCAAAGCTATTCTTAGATTCTGTAGCCAAGACAATAGCAAAGAGTTTTCTTTGCAGGCTCTTTTGCGACATGAACAGGGAGGCGGATCTGAACAGTTTGCGGCGCGCCCTGCTCTCCGCTGCAGGGGTGCCGTGCAAGCCGCTGCTTGGCTCTGAAGTTAGTTGACATAGAAGCGAAACAGATGATTCAATGACTCTGTGAGTCCCTTGGTTTTGGCGGCTCCATGTGATTGACCTACAGCAGTCACTCATCTCACAAGCGCTCTGCGGCATACTTTAGGTTCAGCAAGCTTCGAAAAAACAACATTTTCTTTGCCGATTCCGACCTTTCGATGCAACATTGTGTGGAGTTGCAATAGATAGAGTAGATATAGATGGATAAATACAGACCTGCGCCAACCGTCTATACCCACATGTATTTGTTTGATGGTCCTTCAATGCTTTGAGTCAAAAACACAACTACAGGGCCATCAAGATACGGCCCTTCAAAAACCCAGATGTGCAAAATAGAAATTTCAGGCAACTTCTAAACTACATATAGTTGATAGTGCACACAAAATCAAAATAAACATAACCCACTGGCTCACCCCCCGTGTCTCTTTCCAATATTTGCAATATTTATATTCTTGCCAAAAAAGCAAAGACACAAGTATATGTATATATATATTTATATTTAGTCTTTTATTTCAACATATAAATATTTATATATATATATTTTTTGACTTGGTTTTTTTTGATTTAGATTTATACATATATATATATCTATGTATATGTATTTTTTTACATACACATGCAAGTATCAAAAAAATATATATCAATATATAGATTTATATATTTATCAATTGTTATATTTTTAAATATAGATGTATCTATATATACATATATGTTTTCATATTTTAAAATTTTTCATATATGCACGAAAACATGCCTATCTATAGTTTTTCGTACTTTGGACCCCAACAAACCGAAATGCTTTGACCCATGGCAGCAACTGCCCAGCTTGAACCGTTGTGACGCCTGCGCCGGTTGACATCAGGGGATCCCAGCGGTGTCCCTTGCAGGAAGAACACCATGTGCGTGTCGACGAGGGTGAAGAGGTCCCTGTGAGGGCAGGATCGTTGTTACCAGCGGTGTCATGTTGGGCATGCCACGTTTCCCCCATGCTGCCTTTGTCATGGATCATGTCCCAAATCTGGGAGCGGGGGGCATATGAGAGCACTTTGATTTGCTTCTCCCACCAAATGGACTACCTGTGCCCAACTTCCACCTGTGTCCATCATGGCATTTCAGACCATTGTTTCATAGCATTTCAAACCACTGTTTCCATTATCTCCGGTGTAAAGCTGCATTCATTGTTGTTTTCTGTGCTACGGCGATGGCTCTGTGGGACCAGAATTTGAGGTTCCTTAGTTCCTTGGTGTCCTGTTCTTGAAATGGCTGATTTGAAGGGTACCACGTAGGCATTGAAATACTTGTCAACGTCCGGAGGTTTGTGAAAGCACTTGACAGGACGACGAAGATGAGGAAGGAGAGTACGATGACGTAGAAGAGGAGAGAGCCGGCTGACGAGGGATGGCCGCTTTCCAGTGATCATTGCATTTTTTGAGGCACACAACTTGTGTTCATAAAGGAGGATAGCTTTCGCATCCCCGTGGGTTTGGAAATGCCTTTATCATCATACATGGGTTACTCAGACTCAGATGCGCAACATGATGCTGCCATTCCTTTTGATTCCATGAAAACACCAATTTTAATTCATTAGTTGTTCCAGCCCAGCTGTCCCATACTCCACGTTCTCACATGAATCAGAAGGGAACATCAATGGTCACAGATTTCTCAGATGCCCGATATTTGTTTATTGGTTGACTGTCCATGGTTGATGTATTGATTGCTTGGTTGGTTAGTGGTTCTGTTGGGGGAGCACAGGAGCATTCCAAGAAGTGTTGGCATTGTGCTTGATGTTCATAGCCGGTGGTAGGATTCCCTCTGGTATATCTTGCAAGGGAACAGATGAATCATCGAAGATTGTGTGACTAAATGACATCCAGTGAAGGGATTTAAAGCGATTTGATTGCATGGTGGTGATTTTATGTGGACATTTTCTCTCGGCTTCATATATGGCGGTCTGGATAAGTTTGGTCACGTACCCCTGGCTGGGAACCCATCCCAAAAATGGCCAGTCACTGGGTACTAGGAACTTTATTGGGATGTGGACCGCTACCAATTCTTGTGGCGGGTCGGTCATGACATGATATGACCCACAGACACCCAGAGTATCCCATAGTTGCATGAAATTCTATGCTTTGATGTTCCAAATCTATGCGCAGGCTGCGACTATCCCTCCTTCACAGGAGTACGACGTCACAGCAGAGTTTGGACAAGACGCTCAGGGCATTGAAAGTGTCACCTGGCTTTAACGTCGACTGCAAATCAGGGCAGCCTGGCTAGCCAGGCGAAAGATAGAACGCATCTCCAACGAACATCTGGGTTTTGCTGGTTCTTCATGGTTCTTACTCGTACTTGGAAGGTCGTTGAGCGGCATTCTGTTGGCATGGAAGAGCTCTGAACTATCCATGACTCAGCAATTCTGGCATTCCACAACTTACAACACTGATCAGGTCTTCAGGGTATGTTCGCATGCCCGGTTGTTCTTGGTGGTGGTTGTGTTGCGGGCATCACAAAAGTCACTTGCAAAGTTACAACCATCAAGCACAAGGAATCTATCAAGGATGAAAGTAATTGTACATCCAATAATCGTAATACTTACTAAACTACCATCACTTGCTCACCATAAATAGTTTGTGATCTGCAATCAAATGTCTGGGGTTTATGAACCGCTGGATCTTCACAGGGGTTTTCCGCTGGAGGTGCTGCAGAATGCCATCCAAGTGCATGGGAACCCAGGACGGAGTGAAGGATGGTGAAGGGCATGGGTGGATCTTGGATCAGTTGGATGGGTTCCAGTGACGGATCCTAGTGGCACAGTGCCTGGCATCATCGGGGATCAGCCGGTGCCTGGGAGTATCGGCCAAGGCGGTCAGCCTCCCGTTGTTAGGGATCTTTTTGAAGTGACCAGAGGACATCCCCAAGCCGGTCACAGCCTCACATCGTTGGCACCATGAGTTTTTGATGAAGCTGAGAAGCCGGTGCATAGGGTGTATCAACCAACGTTGTTCTCTCAAAACGGACCGCTTGGCCATACTACGAAGGTTCCAACCCCGTGTTGCCACAACTCGTGGTGCAACCATCGTGGTGCAGCCTCGTCTCGCGTTGAGCTCGCTAAGGTTCGACCAGGAACATCCTCGAGTTGAGGGCGAGAGTATGACCTTCAGGGTGCTCGGGGGCTGCAGCGATGCCGAGGTCAATGCGCATTAACCAATGGGTGAAGCCTGGCTGGTTAGTGGTTGCTGGGGATACCAACAATCATAGGGGAAAATCACCAAGCATCAAGCGTTCAAAACCAATGGTTAAGTGGCTGGTTGATGATTGATAATAGTGCGTAGACTAAGCAACAATAATAGGGGATAGATATACCAACTAGATAGCTATGGAACCATATCAACCAACAAACTGGTAGGTGAACATCCCAAACGCAGACCAATTAGTGGGGTCCTTTGGCGGATGTTCACGGACGGGTATCGACCCAAAGGCGTATATCAATTCCAGCCCAAACCCGAAGTTGTCCATGAATTTTCATTTCCTCTAATCAAGCGCCAACAAATATGCCTTTGAGAAATTCTGTGGAGCAGCCCCCTTGAATCAGTGAGGGTTTCTTTGGTTGGTGATGTGGGCCATGGTTTCTACATTGTCATTTATGAAGAGTCCCACATAAGTATCCCTTCTGCTCATTTGTCATGTGCGTTCCAGTCAATTTTGACTTTTGCGGTTGTTAAACTTCCAATCTTTGTTGGGATCAAACTCCTAAAGGATTGCCGTTGTTTGGGTCTTGAGTCGTGCAACAGTGGGCAGGGTCCTTCTTGGAGACTATTGGTGATATCACCATCATGTGTCGACCGTGCAGCCACAGCTCATACCATAGCTGGTGGTCGCTTCCCTACGTTTCCTTGGTGGTGTTTTGGTGCGATACTTCCAGAATTCACCTGGACCCGACATGAAATACCTTGTGAGTAGTATTCACAGTGGATCATGTTGGTTGTCAGAGGATTCAGAAGAGAAATCGATTTCTGGTTGTTCAGCTCATGTACTTTTCGTTGGTTCAGCATGCAAGTTCTGTGTTCGGCATTGCTTCATTTTGGTGCTGTTGAACTTTGATAGTTTCAGGGTTGTGACAATTTCGGCATGGAAGAAAGACACCAACAAGACCGACAACACCAACAAAACCACCACCAACAACGACACCAACAAACAACACCAACAACACCACCGCCACCGCCACTTCCAACAACAGCAACAACATGAACATCACCAACCACCACAATGTGACAATGATGCTGACAACGACAAAAAAACACCACCAGCTTCAATTGCAACATCATCAAGAAAGACATCAAGAACAACATCAACAGCAACATCATCAAGAACAACATCATCATTTATGACATGTATAGCACATGTGATGAAATGTGCAAAATCTCGATGGTCAATCGTTCCCAGCAACATCAACGTACATCAAATCCGCCATCACGTCAGCACCATGGCGCTGGAGGTGGACATCGACCTTGGAGAAGCTGGAGTAGCTTAGCCGAAGCAGAGTCCTGGGAACTTGTTCAACTAAGCATCAGTAAGGCACATCAGGCAGCTGGTTTTTTACGATCATGGACCATAGCTACATATAGCTACCATTCATTGATAATAAGATTATGCTACACTTACAACCTTTATGAGCTGGTGAAGCAAACCAATGACTGTTGGCAATGGGTTATGAAAGTATTTAACCAGAAAACCTAGGAGTATTGTAGGAGTTAAAGATGACTGGTAAATGTCGCGTTGACAATAGTCTATATTTGTATAATCACAATTGATGAATACCCATGGTGGTTGATGATGGATGACGATGGTTTAGGGTTGGATACATGGATGATTATTGAGGTGCAACTTGTTCGCCGAGGTCAACATGTAAAGCTCTCGACGCATGGCGCCCCCCAATTTTTCATGAGTTATTTCACATTTAATCTGGCTAACGGTTCACAAACAAGTATGATTATTGGTTCACAAACAATCAGGAACATCATTAATCATGGATGATAATGGTCAATTATATCTTAATATTCCTGCATTATTTTTTTTGACAACCATGAACATAAGGATTAATTAACTACGGTCAATCATATTTCAATACACACTCATCGTCAATGTTTCATGCCGTGCGTTCTCTTTTGGAGCTTCACCACATAGGGTGCCATGTTTCTGCATTGACGTGGTGCCGGCACAGCGGTCCTTAGATCATGTTGGTTTCAGCATGCTTGTCGTGTTTCTCAGAATAGGAGTACCCCCAAATCATCCTTTGTATTAACTATTTTTCTAGTAAACCCTGATTGACACTGATTTTTGTCCCTAATTTACTGTTTATTGCATTGGTAGCAAGGGATTGACCCTTTCATGCCTGAAATGGAAAAAAATAAACAAACCATTTTGGGGGTTCGCTATTTCCAGAAACCCACCCTTCGCCATAATGATGTTCTCCACCTATTCACAGGGACTGTTGCAAAACCATCCCCCATGACTTTCCGCTTGATCAGCTGTCGGTTATCGTGGATGCACTGTTGCACGCTGAGCAGCTGATTATTAAGTCTTATCAGCTAAGTATACAATTAAGATTGGGTTGATTGATGATTAGCAGTAAACCCTAAAGGAGCTGATTAATCCTTTTGCTGATCAGAATATTCGAACCTGTCGTACCGACCAACTAAAACCATCAACCACGATGGATTCAATCCCACAGATGGGCATGCATGCACGACATTAACCAATCCATCGATATCTACGGCGATATCCGATAGATTGAGTGGTTGATTATCATTGTCCGAAGAATGGAATTAATGATCCATGTTGGTGAACCCTGACTGACCATAGATCATGGTAAGAAGAATAAGCTGAATATGGTTTCACGATTATCACCGATTATGGTTAATAGTGGTGGTGACTATGGTTGTAATCCATAGCTATTTTAGCTAGTACCAGAATTATGACCATGATTAATTGCATTATCATGCATTATCAATAGTTGAAGCCATTTATAAGCATAGTTACCATAGTTATATCATTGTCTTTACTATCATCAACTGATTATAGTTGTAGCCATGGCCATGGCTATGAATTGACACGATACAACTACGGTTATTAAAAAAACTGGCAAATTGGTTGTTGTAGCCATAAGTTAACCTACTGAACAACGGTTATAGCCATTAATTAACATTTACCATAAGTAGTTATAACCATTGGTAATCAACAATTTACCATTGTGAATTAAGATTTACCTTTGGTTCCATTCATTAAACATAGTTACAATCATAGTTATAGCCAGCAATTAACATTTACCATAGTTAAAGGCATTGGGATAGCCCAAGCCGCCATAAATTCACACTGGTTCCACCTCTCCTGGTCAGTTGCCGCCCGTTGTGTCCAGGTGATCCAAGGGCTTCACAGGGGTGGTCAGTCCAGGGGCCCAGCATGGTACAGCGGAGGCACAGGCTTCGCTTCGGCCGAAACTTAGCGTAGCTGGTGAATGAAGTTTTGTTTTTTGGATTTGTTTCGTTTCTTTTTTTGTTCACCAGCTAGGCTAAGTATCGTTTTTTTAGTTGGTTGTTCGTTTTTTGTTCGTTTCATTTTTTTGTTTTTTTTCGAATGGACGAGCAACTATATATAGAGTGATATCAAGTTATAATGATTCGGAATGTTAGAATCATGTTATTGATTATTTTCAATAGCTTTCTTAGGAGTTGAAGCCTGTAATGATGGTTACAACAGATGATAGCAACCAACCAGTATTTGATAATCCTCTCATTCTGCGTTGGTAGGTAGGCAGGTTAATATGATAATCACGAGGGTGAATGATTATCAAAGGGTTTCGGGAGATAGTGCTGATAACATACTTGATGGTTTCAAGATCAGTTTGAACTTTCAGCCGTACGTTTTGGGATAATGGTTTCTAATTGAAAAGCCTATGCTTCGGATGGCGTAGCTAACCACCAACGAAACAATAATAGTAGGGCATCGTGCGTTAAGTGATGGTAAATCATTGCGCAGTCCAACCAAAATGGCTCTAATAAGAATGGCCATCTTTAGTGTGCTGTAACACTTTTGTGAGGCAATGCTTAGCTATGGAGAATGATAAGCAACAACAAAAGGATTATAGTCCATGGATAATGATTATTCATGGGTACTCATCCTTATAAAACCAAGAACCTGCCAATAGTTTATAAACAACCATAAACAACCATAACCCGTTTACTTGAAGATGGGTACTTTGACTCATTTTCGAGGTCAACAGCTTTGTTTCTAGTAAAATGATGTCCAACGAGTACCCTGATAAAATCATGATGGCCAGCAATCATCTCCGAATAGATGCATTGTGTTTCAATGAGCTAGTTGATGTACCGAGGTTGAATACAAATACGACTGTAAACGAAGACACAATAATTATAAGATTTCAACATGCATAACATCAATCATATTTGGAAGATGTAGGTTTCCATACTAATTCCTTGTATTTTCATAACAATCCATATCATCTAGTTCAAATATTAGATACTGCAAACACATCTACTGCATATAAATATCTAACATTTACATGTGCATCCTGTAGATCTCAGTGATCCTGTACGCACTTGTGTTTCTAAAGATAGGCGTGCTCCAGGTTCTCATCCTTTATTAACCATCTGTAGAGTAACAAGCCAGCCACAAGTTTGGTGGTTCCCAAGCTGGCTCAAGAACCATCATGTAGTGGTTGTCTCACCATAACTTTTCTATTAGCCCCTATCATTAATCATTTGTGGTAATGAACCAACCATCGTAGTTGGTATATTCCCTAGTATTGCTTGTTATTTCTTTGTTACTAACCATTGTTGATTCACTCATAAAGACCACCCCTCAAGGCCCCATATTTTCGGGGGGGGGGGTACCCCCGGGCCACATCACACGAATCGAACCATGCGTGCCGACTCCCCCCCCCCCCCGTTGTTCGAAACCCGTGCGATGCGAAACCACGGTGAGGTTTCGACGCATGGCGATGCCGCCACCTCCAGGCGCTGGTGAAGAAAAATTGATGCTTCAGAATGGTCGCTTATAGTGTTATGGGGTTTATTAATGGTTTACTAACAACCTCATAACACTATCGCTATTATGGTTATTGCTAAATTACACTAATGATAACTAACATAATATCATTAGTGTACTAAAGATTATGGGCAGCTACAATAGAACACTAGTAGTTATCAGTAATACACTAGAATGGTCGAGGTTTTGGCTGATTGTGATACGGCTATGGGACAAGGCTTTAACCAACCAATAATAGGGATAATGACCAACAATTTCATAGGGAAAACAATCGTGAATGGTAGGGGAACCAATGATTATCGCTGATTTTCACTAAGAATCATTATGAATCAGTGAATCATTATAATAGCTGATTATAGCTGATTATAGCTGATTATAGCTGATTATAGCGGATTATAGCTGATTATAGCTGATTATAGCTGATTTTAGCTGATTGTAGCTGATTATAGCTGATTGTAGCTGATTATAGCTGATAATAGCTGATTATAGCTGCTTATAGCTGCTTATAGCTGATAATAGCTGATTATGGCTGATTATAGCTGATTATAGCTGATTATAGCTGATTATGATACTGATCTTGGGTTATTAGTTCAGCTGATAAACCAGTATAACCAGTCCTCAAGGATAACTGTGATTTTGATTATGAACCATTATTGATGCGAATAGTCATATTGCCAGTTGCTCATTTTTTGGTTGACGATGATCTTGCTGACAACAACTGATACTCGTGAAGAATAGATATCCAACGCAGGAGACAAATTGTCAACACATGTTGCTGAGAAGTGATGATGGTCGATAATACGGTCCACACTAGTTAAGGATGGTAAAAACATGCTCAACACTGGTTCCCAGTGGTGATATCCCAATGGTCAATTCTGGAAACTGTACTCTTGATAACCTAGTGGTGGACCATCCATCATTTGTTCGGCCCGCGCTTTACGATGAGGAATTATCAACAACAACACTGGGTCACAGTTCAGCACAGATCCAGTTCAGCTGGTCACCACTGATCACTGCACGTGCGGTTGGCATCTTTTTACCATCACTGGTTGGTGGTTTGAAACATTTTTTATTTCCCTAGTAACAATTAACCAATGGTTGCTTGACTAATGTTCTTCACAGGGGTTGAAACCACCAACCAGATCACGGCCTGGTCATTTGGGCTTCGTCATTGCCCCAATGACCATGGTGAACCCAAGCCACCAACCGGCGCTGCCCTGCTACAAAGGTGTACCCCCAAGTTGCTGCCAGGGAACCGCCAATACCGCTGCTCTTGCATCAGGATTTGGCCCGTTGCCAACTTAAGCAAATCTGTGACTGTATGGATGATAAACGCCAGTATCTCGATGATGCATTGGGAAAGATCGTGAGTGTCTTGCTGATTGATCGCCGAAGAGAGCGAAGCCAAAGGCTCCAAAACCTTTGATGGAAAATCACCAGCTTGCTTTTTCCACTGGTGCAGTTCAACAGCTGAATCGACCATCATTATTGTCATTGCCAATCATTGATTACCATGAAGCAAACATTCTTAGTTTTTGATTACCAATCTTAACCACTGTTACATAACTACTATCATCCACTATGTTGACCACCTGTAACCACCATCAATCACCATTGACCACCATTTAATTCATTCAACATCCATTAGCCATCATCAACCATACCACCATTTACAATCATTACCCATAAATCACCATCAGCCGCCATCAACCACCATCGACCACCATCGACCACCATTGACCATTATTAATCATTGTTACATTACTACTATCCACTATAGTAACCACTATTATCCACTATAAAGACCGCCATCAATCAGCCACCGCCACTTCTATCCACGATCAACCATAATCACAATCAGTACCCTTAAAATGGGGTTAGCCACCATTAACCACCATTACTATACCATGATTGACCACCAGCAACCATCATCAACCACTACTATCCACGATTCAACAGCCATCATCAAGCACCATGAACTCACCACCTATCACTAGCCCACCATGAACCCACCATGATACCACCAACAACCAGCACCCAGCCATGAATCAAAGCGGTGGTGCTTAGTCTAAGCATCATCCCAGGCCTTCGTGGCAGTGGACCCAGCTTCAGTGGTCCTGCGGCCGGGGAGCTTGGGGACGGACGACCCGACGGGGTGAAGCCTGCGACCAGGGAGGTAGCGCAAGGTTTCTCCAAGATTGGGAACCCCAATTCTGAGATTTATTGGGTTTATACACATGTTTATACTGTCAGAATAAGGTTTCTACTATCACTACTTCAAATACTATAATTTGTGGTTGGAGTTTATTGGTATAGATAGTTCATAATTCGACCAATCATGTCGTCAAATAGTTTGAGAAGTTGTCGCTAATCCAGTTTTGCTTTGATGGATAAGTAAGGAACTCAGGAGGCTTGGAAGTCCCGTCACAATGCCACGCATTTTGGGGATCTCACTTCGGTTTTCCCCTTCATTTTCATTTTTCGCAGTTACAATTGATACTAAGATTCCGCACTGACTGTGACAAGTACCTTGCAATGTTCGAAAAATACTGTTGAACCTTCATGTGCTTGACAATTGTGAAACTTCCGAGAATTCTGAGGTGTCAACGTTCCCAATCAGTTTTGAGGAAGCATCATTCGCACATCATTAGCCCACATTTAATTAGCTATTAACCAGCCATGTTTTTTGCCAAAATTTATCAGTGACTTAACCATTATTCAATCATAATTTCATCCTGACTTCACCTTCGTTTACTCGCCATTGATTCATCATTGAGTCATCATTTGCATAGCCATTGTCAACCATCATCAACCATTGTACTAATTGACCACTATAAATCATCCCCTTATATATAACATATGTCGATATTGACATACACAACTACATGCTAATTTAACCATAAGTTATGATCATTATCAACCATCATCTAAACATCATGAAATCATCATTCAGCAGCTTAACCATCATTGACCACTACTAACTATCATGAATCATGAATCATGAATTAATTAATCACTAAATAACCATGTTCAACCGTCAATGAACCATTTCCCTGTCATGGTTCACTCATGTTGACCCATGTGGGTGTTTCTCAAGTCAAAGGGCCCCCGCATTTGTCATCCAGCTTATCAACCATTTATAGCAATAGATTCGAACCTTTTTTTTGCCTGTACCCCAAACTGGCTTCGTCGAAACTTCCAGATTGGTATTGTTGTTGGTAATCATCCCACTATAATGATTTTATATTCGCCTTACACCATATAAATGGTTGCCCCAAACTGGCGGCTCGGTAACGAAACACCCGAATCTTGACCCATTTGCCACCATAAAACCAACATTTTTCCCCTATAAAAACCACCATTTTTTCAATTTTTCCACCATTTTTCTCTCTAAAAAACCACCATTTCAGGTGGTTGACCCATCTTGACCCACCAGCGCACGACTGACCAATCCATCTTGGACCAGGCCATGAGTTGGGAGTCCGGGGAGTTGGAGCAACCCACGGAGCATCCCTTGCTGCGACGCGAGTGCCTCGTTGGTGAACGAACGGGCGACCTGGGCATGGACCGTTACGCGGTTGGATGGGGTAGCACCAAGCAGTAGGATCTGATCGGATTCCGTGAGCAACCATGGTCTAATTAATGGTCAATTAATGGTCAATGAGCCTATAAGGTAGCTAAACCAACCCCTATAGCATCCTATAGCCATTGTTAGTTACCTCATTTGTGTGCACATCCAAGTAACCAGCCAGTTGAAAGGTAAGGAGCAAGCAAAAAGTGATGGGGCCAGAAATGACAAGTAGTGGGGATTTGTCCGTGGTTGGCGTGGTTAGAATATGGTTAGCCTGGTTGCATTGATTAGAAAGCTCCAAGCACCCCAGAAAGATTGTGACTTTTACAGAAGAAACCGCAACTTTTTGTGGTAAGGTATGGTACGGTGCAACGATCAATCACTCACTAGCTTTCAATGGATAGCTGGACATGAATTGCTGATGGCTCATAGTTCATCATGGTGTTTGATGGTGAATTTGGGTCAACTAGGGTCAATGGTGGTTGACTGCTGATTGATGTTAGTTGTGAATGATCATCACTCAAGTCAATGATCATCAACGATTATGTTTTGTTTACAATTGACAATCAAGTCAATGATCATAAACAATGATCCTTAAGCATCAGCAAGCCATTGACGATTATTTAGCATCCATACTATCGCCCTTAACCACCATGAACCAGGAATAGACTATTTTGGTCAAACAATCATCAATTGGTTGCTGGTTCTAAACATGTTTTTATTTCCACGCATATTTAGGGAAAGTCGGTCAGTTGACAAGCTCACATGTTTCAAGACGAGTTCGTTCAACCACCAATCAGTGTATGATTATTATCAACCACTCTTAACCATTCTTAACCACTAGTTAGAATCAGTATCAACCATGATTAATCATCATGGTGACCATCATAAGCCACTGTTTATATGATGTTTAACCATCATAACCATCATTATGACCATCATCATAACCATCATTATAACATGGCAGTGGGTCAAAACCCTGTACCCCTGGTTCCCCATCATTAACCACTGTTTTCCTTTATTATTGGTTGGTCATCCCCCATAATATTGGTTGGTTAATATTGATCCATGGCCACATTGAGACCATTGCTTCATCCTCCTGAGTCGCATCTTGGGACTCACATCTTGGGACCAACTTAGGCAAGCCTTGCAGCACGACGATCGCACCACCTGGATGCCTGCAGGGTGGGGCCGCCGAGGGAATAGGGCAGCGGTTGAGAGGTCCTCGAAGTGAGATCTTACCAAGTAGATTCCTAGAATTTATGATGTTTAGTGATGGCTAGTGAGGGTTAGTGATGGTTAATTAGTGATGGTTGGTGATGGTTAGTGATGGTTAATTAGCGATGGTTAGTGATGGTTAGTGATGTTTAGTGATGGTTAGCGATGGTTAGTGATGGTCAGATGGTAGTAAGGTGGTTAGATTCCATAGATTTTTAACAAGAACCACTAAGATAAGTTGTGAATGATGGTTAGTGATAATGCAAATGATGCTTAGACAGGGCTAATGAATGGCTAATGATTGTGAATGATGGCTGATAGATGGTGAATGAATGGTTAAATGATGGCCAACGATGGTTGAGTGACTCAACTAGTGGTTTTATGATGGTTGATGATAATGGTGAATGATGCTGAAGGCTATTTGCCAATGATGGTTGATAGTGGTTAGCAATAAATACCGTTTGGTAAGCCATGGTGACTCACCCACCGTTTTAGTGTTACTCACCGACTGCGGTTCAGGATGGTGAAATGGTGGTGATCCATGGTACTGGTGACAGCTACTGGTACAGCAAATGGTTGTTAATGGCCTTTTGATGTTAAGACTCTTACACTCAATTCTTTATCACTCATTGACCACCATTCTGAGCTCCTTGGATCAACAGATGTGAGTAGTGGTCAACGACCATACTTGATTGCGCCACATTTTGAACAGGTAGCTGTTAGCAGTTCCTGCAGGTTGAGACCGATGGTTAAGAACGTCTAATGACGCTCAGAAATGATTTCATGATGGTGCATATGTATAGTCAACGCTGGTATTTGTTTGATCCTCCGCCACTTGTTGACATCTTCGCTTGGCCATATCGCCAGCCGCGATTTCCCAGCAAGCCATGGATGGTTACATCCCCAGCTGCCATGGATGCGAACAGCTGGAAACCATGGTGGGACCCACAAACCTGCCACCCCAGAGTTGGGCGGCTGGGCTCCATGCAACATCAATCAAGTTACCAATCGTAGCAAATAGTGATACAAATTACTATAGCAACATTCAGGATTTGCAATTAGGTGATTCTTGTTTCCTCATACCAACTAGCGGTCATGAAACCAATGGTATCCAATGGAACCACTATTTTGCCCATCAATGAATCATCAACCATGAATGTGCCATCAGTATGTGCAGCTTTCCCCCCATGGTAAAGAGCCTTCGGCATTTGGTAATTCAGGCTGAGCTTTCTATGCCCCTCTGACCATCTCGAACTTTTGTCAACCCGCCCTGAACCATCATCAACCATGGTAGCCGCCCGTGCATAGTAAAATCGATCGTTTCACTATCATTGTAGCTGCTTATGAAGCATCAAGAGACCAAGAACCGACCTTTAATCAACCATGAGCCACTCTAAAGCCCAAAATCATCAGCTGATACCACTGCTGGAGCAGCTGAGGAGTCTCCGGCAGTACATGAACACCTTGGATACCTTGGAGCCCATCATCCGAAACTCCTCGGCTTCTCAGCCACACAGGGGGGGCCCAGCCATTCATCCGCGGATTCGTCGACACGTTGGTGAAGGGTTGATCAAGGCTTGGTAATGGTTGATGGTTGGTTGGTTGGTTGATTAATGCTTGGTAAGGATTGATGGTTGGTTGGTTGAGTATTGTTTGATGTTGTGTACTATCGGTTGAATGGTTGATACAACGACTAGAATCTCTGCGAAAAATGGTTAACAATCGTGAATGATCACCAACAGCACTGACGAATAAATGATGGCTGCATGATCGTAAGTGGTGGCCATGGTGAAGTATTTGCCAATCATTTGTCACTAAATGTCATCAAATCTGGTCAATTTAAGATGCCATCACTGGGTAGATTTACCAGTCGTTCATTTGCTTGATGTGAAGGGAAGTTTGATCCGAGGTTTTTTTGTCAATTTTCTGGTGTGAAAATGCTCATCACACTAGGTGCACACCAAATAAGCAGCTCAGTGGCGCCAAAGCTCCAAACATTTTGGCAGCGAAAATTATGTTTTTTTCATTCATAGAAGATCCAGAATTGCCAACAAATCACATATTTGATGGTGAATCATCAGTTGGTTAAACTGGTACCTTTTTGACGGATGGATTTGCAATTGCTCGGTTTGCCCTCTTGGGCTGCAAATAACGGTACTGATCCATACCAGGTACTTCAATCCACTTGGGTTGTCCGCAAACATCGGAATCCTCAAAACTCCGAACATGTGGGACATTTGTCATACAATCTCATTTATGTAATCATGTATATCTCAAACTCCCAACATTAATCATCAATCATATGATAAATGAGATGCTAGTATAGTAACTACTGCATGCCATTGATTTACATTGATATAGCTATTGACTAAGCACATACAGTAGTATGTACAGTATAATACAAAATCAAAAATATACTAGGGTGGTGATCATTAATCCACTACAATAGCAGCAATATGGCTCATGATGAGAGTTTAGTGCTTATTAGTCACCATAATTAATAGTAGTCATATGGGTGTTTCTCAAAATAGGGGACCCCCAAATCAGCCAGCTTATAAGCTATTTATAGTATCCGTTACTTTGGGGTTCCCAATTATAAGAAACCATCATATGGCTGGTATATCACCTATAATTCTTGGTTATCATCCCCTATAAATCATTACAGAGAAGTACCGCCTGGTTAGAAGTTGGTTTATAACATGGCTATGGGTCAAAACCCTTAGTCCCCCTGGTTCCCCACTATTAACCATTGTTTTCCCTATAGTTTGGTTGGTTATTAACCCCCAACATTGGTTGATTAAAGGCTTGACCCATAGCCACATTTATAACCCAACTGCAGCGGCCTCACGTTTTTGCTCGGCAACAAAGGCCTCCTCGTCGCCACAGAACACCACGAATGGCGGAAATGGCAGCGGAAACGAGGTGCGCATAGAAAAGATCAAAGGGCGCTGCCAGGATGATGATTGGTTGGTGAATTGTTTGGGTGATCAATTGGTGAATGGTTGATGATTGGTTGGTTAATGGTTGGATAGGTGGCTTCTATGGGTTGGTTAATGGTTGGATAGGTTAATGGTTGGATAGGTTGGTTGGTTGCTCGTGCTACGTTGGTAAATAGCTTGTGAAATTTTGATTATACCACAACAACGCCCTCGGCCCTCGTGATAAAAAACACTTAATAATATGAAATGATTAATTAGATTAGATGGTTGGTTATTGGTTATTGGCACCTTGATTTTATGATACCTATACCATAGTTGGTTGTAATTGTATCTGTAGGTTGGTTTCCTATGGCGTAATTACTATGATGCCTATTGTCTATTGTTGTTACTTTTGCTTTCTCATCACAAACTTGGATAGTTTTATATACATATTTAACATGCGACCAGTTGAGTTCTCGCCACTTTGTTACAACAATTTTCTAGGTTTTACAGGTCTTAACTTGTGGTCAATCAAATCTTACCACCTACAAACTTACAAATAGAGCCAGTACCCAGATGCTCCATGTATAGTAAATATGCCTACATGACTGGGTCATTTTATAGCTAAATGACGGGGTAAATGTAGCTAAATATACCATACATGGAGCATCTGGGGCATCCAACGGGTGACCACAACTCGTTGGTCGGTAGCAACCACGATCGCGCTACCACCGGCCTCGCTGGTCACGGTGCTTCCCCAGGATTTGGATGCCATTTTCCAGGAGCTGGCTCCACGTGCCCTGGCGCCGGTGATCCATTGGGTAAGGTAACACCTGAGGGATCAACAGCTACCAGTGGTTGGTTGATGGATGAACCAACTAGTGGATGAGCCAACTAATGGATGAACCAGCTAGTGGATGAACCAGCTAGTGGATGAACCAACCAGTGGATGAACCAACTACTGGATCAAAGTGTGGTTCATCCATTGGTTGGTTCATCCGTTGGTTGTTTCCAGTTTCAAGTTGGTGAAGATTCGCCAATTGACCTATGGCTGCTTGGACCATAGTTGGGGGTTGGTTCACAGCCTATGAGCATTGAACGGCGGCTGGGGCGGACGACCACTCGCTTGTACACTTGAGTTGTCACTCGCTTGTACACTTGAGGTATCACTCGCTTGTACACTTGTGACATGTGCATGACCTCCCAGCTTCCTCCCCATCTTCCATCCCCATGTCGCACCCCATGTCCCACCCCCCCATGTCCTGCCCTGCATGTCCGCAGTGAAGTCTTTGTGCGATGCATCTCCTGCCCACCCCATGTCCCACCCCATGTCCCACCCCATGTCCTGCCCTGCATGTCCCCAATGAAGTCTTTGGGCTATGCATCTCGTGCCCAGCCCTTCTCCGACCCCATGTCCCCACCCCATGTCCCCACCCCATGTCCCCACCCCATGTCCCCACCCCATGTCCCACCCCATGTCCCAGCCCATGTCCCACCCCATGTCCCACCCCATGTCCTGCCCTGCATGTGCCTAGGGCAGGCTTTGGGTGTTGAAGTGCGCAAGTGAGTGACCAGTGGTGGGTGAAGTGCGCAAGTGAGTGAGAGTGCGCAAGTGAGTGACAAGTGAGGTGCGCAAGTGAGGGTATGGCCGCTGGGGCATTCTTTGCAAGGCTTCTTCTTCAAGCATGCTATCTTGAAGGATTATACGTCCTTCAAGAAGTTAACCTGTCCATGCATTCACCAAGTATTTGACCTGGATCGCTATGGCTTTCAAAGGCCACCCATTTTTCGGTATCAAAAAGTCCTGCGAATCGATACCTACTTTCAAATCAACCAAGTGAAGACAAGTACAGCCATACCTAGTGTCAAATCAGCAGACTTAGATTATGTACAACCCCAAGTACCTGGTGTTAGATCAACCGAGCTTCTTTCACAACAAATCTCCAGTGACAGAAGCCACGGCACCATCAACAGGCAACCATGGGGGCACCCAGCAAGTTGCGCTGGTAGAACTGCCTCCTGCTGATTGATCCACCAGTGGCGGTTGTGTTAACGTTATTTATTAGCATGGTATTGATACCCTCTTGGTTGGTAAACCATTGGTATCAAGGTGTGCTGTTTGGTATTTTTTGATACCCTCATGGTTGGTAAACCACTGGTATGAAGGTGTGTTGTTACTTGTGAGTACTAAAGTGTATCGATATCAGAAACGGTGGTAAATCATCAGCGGAAAACCAGCAGGACACTGGCGCACTACCGTAGGTAACAAGGACTCATAACCGGCTGGTTGATGCTACGGAAAAACTCATCGGAAAGCCATATTGCTAAGCAGCACCAACGAAGGAGACCCGGAACTCAAGAGAACAAAACGGCGGTGTATCTATTCATGACAATTGTAGTTGTAAGTTGGCCATGTACAGCCTGCAGGTACCACTATTGGTAGTTAATGGTCAACAGATTGATTGTCAATAGTTCATAGTCAGTAAATAGTTGATGAACAGTCATGAGCGGCACATATTCTCAACTACGGTTGACAAACCAACAGTCACCCAACCATACTCTGGTATAACATGATTTGATTTCCCATGATTTACCATGATTTACCTATCTTTTTCAACCTCCACCAAATCATTGACCATCATTCATCACTATTGACTAGAACCATTGTCCATTATTGACATGGGGAACCATCCCTAACCATCCCCAACCATCACCAACCATCACCAACCATCCCTAACCATCCCCAACCATCACCAACCATCACCAACCATCCCTAACCATCACCAACCATCCCCAACCATCACCAACCATCCCTAACCATCCCCAACCATCACTCATCATCATCACTGAACCATCATCAACCATGGATATCATCCACCTACGGCCATCACCGGCGCTTGATGACCCACCGCGGCGAGGTCTGAACCGCCAGCTGCGCGTGGCGCGCACGGCCACGGAAGTTCCCGTGGAACGAGCTCCGCCAGTTGGGTGGCTCAGGGGAGAACATAAGCGACTAGGAGGCATCTAGGAATGTATGAAATTTCATTTATATATATTTTAAATATATTATGTACATATTTCTATCCAGGAACTATATGAAACTACATGAAACAATATGTAGAAACTAGGTAGAAACTTTTAAGAAATATTTATGTTTACATGCATACAGAGAATGATAGGTATAGATATTTTTTCATGTGCGTTACCTCTGCGCAGTTGCGTATGAGCATGCGCATGTATCTATTCAGGTGATGTAGATTTCACGAAAGTCCAGAGCATCAACTGTTGCCACAGCCTGGGTTTTGATATGACAACGCAGCTGGGTGAGCTGCACTGGTGCGGAATGAGGATTTGAGGGGTGGAGATGGGTGGAGCTCTGGTTAGAGCTAGGGCCGGTGCTGACCGCTGGACCGCCAATGATTGCTTGAGTTGTTTCTCAAAATAGGGGGTACCCACAAATCATCCAATATTACTCATTTCATTTCATTTCTATGACTTTACCAACCGTTTTTTTTGGGCCCCCTATTTTGAAAAACACCTGCTTGAGTCACTTAGTTGGGATCATCAGTGACACCTCTCATGACCTGTAGATGAACTCCCTGTGGTGGCTGTCAAGCTGTGGACAAGACGCTGCAGTGGTTGTCAGCATCGGGACCACGGCGGCCGCCACCAGTTTGCAGGGCATGTTTTATCATGTTTTATCTATTAATTAGCATTTATATGTTACTCAAACTAGCTGGCTTCCTTCCAGCTTGTTTGAGCCCGTTCAAAACCTGGTCCAGCATGCTTGTGGATAGTAGTCCGATGGCGACACCTCATGTTTGGTTCTTCCCCTCTTAGACTGTTCGATACTGTTAGTACTACGGTTCTCAGTGCCATTTTCCTACTATGAGCTTTGATCATCCATCATCGCAGCAACATAAGCAAACACATATACATAATCATATACTTTGTGCAAATCTTGTGATACATATGCGGATGCGGTATATGTTCATATCTATTATGTATGGCCGCATGGCCATGTAATTTTTTGTCCCTACCATATACTGCCGCCATGCTGGTGTTCCAGCCGCCTTTTCTCGCGCCCAGGTTCCACTAACTCCAAGTGGTCCCATTCCACTAACTCCAGGTGGTCCCGTTCCACTAACTCCAGGTGGTCCCATTGCCAGTGCGGCTGCGCCATGCCGGGCTTGAGGAAGCATGGATTATTTTATCACAGTGACAATGATTATGAATGGTTATTTAGCTGTTGGTTATTTAGCTGTTCATATATAGCTATTATCAATTCTAGTAATCAAGAATAGCATTCATAGCTATAATTCATCAATGGTTATTTAGCTGTTGGTTGGGAGGGAGCGGCGAGGCTGGAATATGCCCATGCCACCTTTGATGGGGCTTTGGAGCTACCATTATTGGTGTAACCATGGTAACTCGTCAATGTTATATTGAGTGGTCATGACCCGTAGGTCACACACGGAATAACCGTCAATAAGCATTTGTTGATTTTCTATTCATAGCCAGGATTGTTGGATAACAACTGATGGTTATAGTTGGCCGCCCTCGTATAATCGTAAATAACCATGATTAGTCAACAGCCATCAATGACCATCAATTGGGAACCAACTATAGGCATCAATAAGCGATAGTGACTTGAAAATGCTGGCCAACCATCCCATTGCAGCTGGTCGGTGATAGAGTGTTGTCATGTTGGAGACATCATCTATCGATTTATTGATTTTATTAATACTGTTATAGATATTAGCCTACACATCTTCTGTAGTATCAGCATCAACTAGTAAATCTTCATAGATTGTTTACAGTACCAACTCATATAACTTAATCAATTGAGTATTCTGAAGTACACCATTTCTGTAAATTTACATCACCACCTTCCCAAGTTAATCTCAATAAATTGGATGATCACCACCTTCCACTAATCTATTGGAAGGTGATCCTCCAACCCTATGATATCCACCATTATATCCACTAATTATATTCCAATCATATCAATCAATCAATTGAAGGTAGCCCTATGACAACCACTATTTAAAGTGATTCATGTTCATTATAGTCGTTACCATAGGGTTAAGCTGGTTATCATGGTGAAATTAAAGCTTAATCATAACAACTATTAGAACAGCTATCATTCATTAACAATGATCCAAGTTAATGGTCAACAACTATTATAACAACTATTATACATTATAACAACTATTATAACAACTATTATACCTCTCGCGGACATTGGTCGGACTCAAATAATGATTCATTAAACATTCACCACAACTATCTCTCCACCCCTTGGCTCAAGCTGCACTGATGGAGCTCAGCCTGGCCCCTCGCCTCACCGCGCTGTGCGCGCCCAGCGCCTCGGCACCCAGCCGACCCCAGCGGCGCCCGCCATGGCGCGCCGCCCCGGCAGCCGCGCTGGCGGCCTGTGCGGCAGGGGCCG
>VSDK01022665.1:261427-283686 GCA_009767595.1 Symbiodinium kawagutii
GGCGCCCTGTGCGGCGGCGCTCGGCGCTCGGCGGCGCGGAACGGGACGGCCGTGTCGGGCGGAAGCCAAGAGCCTGGGGACCAGGCGAAGCCACGGCAGATGCCACGGGGGATGCCATGGGGGATGGCATGGGGAGCTGATGATGAGCTGCTTGGGGTGCTGAAATGTTTGGGGAGCTGAGGGGGAGGCTGTGATATCTCAGCTGTTGAGTGCAAGCTATGAAGGAGTGATGGTGTCAGCTGACTTTTGAGCTATTGTAGGATGCAAAATGTGTGGAGAACGGAGGGTTTTGGGGGAAGCTACTTTGTGGACACTTTCTGGCAAACCGACTTGGATGTAGGATTATTGCTGGGCCAGAATGACTGAACATTTCCTCCAATCGACCATCAAGAAGGGTCATCCAAGCGGCAAATAGGCATGAAAATAGCTGTGATAGCTCATATCCACCGAGCTATGCGGCAACTGCCATAACTTCTGAACCAGCTCAAAGGTGCTTGGTAGCATGAGGTAGTGACACCATGGTTCTTTTTCCTGTCATATAACCAGGGGCCTTCAAAGAGTTGTGAGACTTTACACAAACAATCCCTGATTATAGCAAATATCATCCAAGTCCGACCACGCATAGTTGACCATAATTAACAATAGTTGACCCACATTAGCCACTATTGACACTGGCAATAAACCATGAATAGCCAATATTGACACTAGTCAACCCTGATCAGCCTTTTTGCAACCCTAAGCCATGATTATCAAACTGTTATCAACCCTTATAAGCCATATGCACATCAACCACTATTAGCCATATATGTGAACCAATATTTGAAATATACGTCCATATACATCAATATATGTTTGTTCATATAAGTAAGTAAATACATAGATAGATAAATAAATAAGCATATATATATAGATATCTAAATTATAGTTAAACAACATATATATATATATATACAAATATAAATACTAAGATATATTATATAACTATGAACAAATAAATCAATATATATTCAATAAACCGAAAACAAATATGTCAACCCATCATGGCCATACTCAGCCCCCATCCACCACTACGGAGGTTCCTTCGCAGCTCACAGGTCGACGCCGGATCCGCACGACCTGCTGCTGCGCGTGGCCAAAGGCGAAGTGGGACACCACACGCCTGTGTGGCTCATGCGACAAGCTGGGCGCTACATGAGCCATGGCACGGCATTGGATGTGTGGCTTTTTGTTGATTTATGATTCATGATTTATTTCTAGATGTTGGGTGTCTGAGTTGTTTTTTTGATTTATGAATTAGGTGGTTTCTTGATAAAATGTAGATGACAGGTATGAGAATAAGAATATATAACAGCTACTGGTGTCTAGGTGATAAGAGCCACAACGATGTTGTTGTACATGGTTATCATCTAGACACCTAGCTGAGGTGTCAACAAACACCCAAAGGGGATGTGTGTATGCCAGTGTGCTGACCGTGGAGCTACAGCCGAGAGATCACAGGAACATGGCTATCAACAAATGGGGACCGACTGTAGCAGGGTGGCTGCGTTGGTATTCTCACACCAGGTTGCTTACATCTTGCATGGATCGTTTTCCCATCCTCAACCAAACAGGATCGAGATGGCAGAGCACTGCCAGTGAATGCCAATTAGGGGCTTGAGCTGGTTCAAAGGCTTTCGGAGCTAAGGGGATGGGTCAAAGAAGTGGAACAAAAATGGTATACCCAAAGTGATGTGGGGGAACATCATGAAACATCCAAACTTAGCATCTTCCAGGTTGGCGTTTTCGGTTGATTGGATGGACGATCAACGAACGTCTCAGCAAAGGTTCTGCCATGGAAAACGATCTTCTGCAGATAAACGCCTGGAGATGATGATGATGATGATGATGATGATGATGATGATGATGATGATGATGACGACCTGAGATTCCCAGCGATCACCAAAGGTTGGATGTTCAACTCCCAGAGATTCCCAGCACTTGGAGCATTGCATGTTGATCGCCTTGGGGTTGGAGCCATGCCCCGACGCATCCCAGCACCAAGGAGAGCTTTCAGAGCCTACTCTGTTGCTCGGCTGGCGAAGATTTGCTGCAAGGGAATGAACCGCGTATGCCTATGTAAACACAACCGAAACATACCGAAACTATCCTAACCTCTCAAATATCAATGGATGGGCGACACCTCGGTTTTGAAACAAGTCATGTGCCAAGGATTGAAAGTTGTTTTTACATTGTTTTGCTTGAGTGCTCCCATTGGGGATACAGGCTGACTAGCGCATTTTTGATGATTTTTGCATGATGTTTGGATCGGATGAACTGAAACCCACAACACTAGAGAGGTGCCCCGTCATGCACTCATGAAATGTGTTCTGGCCTGCTTCTGGTCGAGTTGAGAACATTTTTTCTGTCTTTGGCAAGCTGGAGCGAATTGGTATCAAGATCCGGTAGGTTCTGCGTGTGTGTGTGTGTGTAATTTGTTTGATGCAAAACTGCTCTCAATCCGGTCACTATCTGAACTCAACCGTGGTCCATAGGTTTAGCTCCGAAGTTTTGATCTGAAGCAGAAACGTCCAGTCTAGTAACCTCACCCTTTGGTAATATAACATAAGACGGCTGGAAAGTAACCATTCGCAGTATTCAAGTAGTATACCAATGATGGCTGGCTTATCATGCTTATCCAGCCATCTATCTGAGATTACCAACACCATAGCACTGACGATAATAATCATCATACTATTTGTCAAAAGTTATATACTATTTTTGCTTGTTCTGCTGATTGTTAAGCCAATTCTGAACCATGATAATAACCATTGGTTGAATCAGGATGATGTAGCAATGCAGTTGTTAACCCAAATATGACCAATCAAACTGCATTTTTGAGCCTAAAATTTTCAGACCCCCCCGTAAACTGGCTGGTTAACCAATAAGCCAAAACTGCAGCAGTTTCGGCCCCCAATTACTTGATCTTCTTTTTTGCAAGCGGGTAGCCAGTGGTGGTACCTCCAAATGGCCCAAACATCAAAGCCTCAAGGGAATCCTCACCAAAGAATGGCTAATGAGTTGGAGACCGACCTGAATTTGGCTCGCTAACCCCATATATGATTTCTGCACCAAGCAATACCTTGGAACATGGCCGCCGTGGCACCAGTCGTGGCACTCAGGAACGATACCCTTTCAGGCCCTGCGATGGGTGTGCCATTCCACAAGGCTTTGAGGACCTGAGATTCATTTACAGTAATAAATCGAGATAAATCAACCATTTCTATCCATTTTGGGGTTAAGACTTGAGAATCCACCAGATGGTCAACCCTTATTTCCACCACTGACCATCAACCCGAGGTGTCCCGGGTTCGCAGCTTCGATGGACGGCAAGGGATCCAGTACGACGAGTTGGTACCAGCAGTGAGATTTACCCTTTGGGAAACCAACCTGGAGCTAAACGTAGCTGAAAATCACCAGTCTTTATGGGAAAACCCAGCTATTTCTATGGTGAAAATATCTCAATATTGAGATCACCAGTGTTTACTGGACAAAAAAGACAGCTATTTCATTTGCCCACTTCCAGGTTAAAGTTTGACAGAGAGCACCCATGATAATTGCTGCAAAATGGTTGTGAAGCCTACCCCACATCCTTTAATCGTTGGTATATCCCCACTATGGTTGGTTCTTATCGCCCCCCCATGATCGTTGCACTGATGCACAAATGACCCAACTCATTGATTCTTGCGAGTAGAAGCAGCTTTATGTCCACTTGGGATTGCTATTCAGTTTTTTCTGATTGAACTGGTATTATTAGTAGCCACAGAATAACCAACCACAATCGGATAGTTGGTCATAATCTGTCCATTCAGTTGGGTTACTACAAATAGTTGGTGGATTATGTTGGTTGGATTTTTTGGTTGGTTTTGTTGGTTGGTTCTGTTGGTTGGTTTTGTTGGTTGGTTCTATTGGTTGGTTCTCTTGGTTGGTTTTGTTGGTTGGTTCTGTTGGTTAGTAACATCTGAAAATTGGTCATTCTGGTTAGTTCTTGTTGTATCCTTTGCCTTGATTGACCATAGCCTAGTTGTTGAATCATTTTCTTGGCCAACTGTCATTCTCAGCCATCATAACGTTCTTGTTTCGTGATAGTCAGCCATCTTTTAACGCCTTGGACAAGCGCCATTGTTGAGCGGTATCGAGCATTGGCAAATATCAAATGACAGTAGTTACCACCCTGATCAGCTATTATTATTTATTGTAATGCACACAATCACTGTACCTTTCGCATCCTTTCGCCATGGATTTTGACCATTCACCATTATGAAGTATACAGGACAGTATTGTGGTATTACAACCTTATATCCATCCTCAACCATTCTTAACTTCATAGTAAACATTATATTAACCATTGAAACCATTGCTAACCACTACTAGCCATTCTTAACCATCATGAACCATCATTAATAATCATTATTAAACCATCATATTAACCATTTATTTCCTATGATTTGAGGCACTTCCCAACTTGAGACTTACCATATCCCACTGCCGTGGCTACTGCCATTGGTTAATGGCTTGGTACGGCGGCAGAGCCGTGGCGCTCGTAGGCAACGTTCCGAGACGCCCAGCATGGCCACGGAACTGTCGTTGCAGTGCTGGCACCAGTGCCGTGGCCGTGACTGGTGGGTGGTTTGAAACATGTTTTGTTAGGGGATAGGGGATGATAGTGGTTCAGAATAGGAACATAAGAGTGGCTCAGATATGGTGATTTCTCAAAATAGGGGTACTCCTAAATCATCCATTATTAATCATGTATAGTGATAAACCAACCATTTTGGGGGTCCCCTATTTTGAGAAACAGCTATATGGGATTATATAATATGGTGGTTTTGTAGGTCTCATAAGGGTAGGTCTTAGTACTTGGATGTGCACCCCCACGGCTCGTAAGTGGTTGATGATGGTTGAGAATGGCTAGTAATGGATCATAGTGGTTGATGCGTAAACAACTCCTATACTATAGGGTTGGTTTATAAGGGTTGAAAATTGGTGTTGGAGTGGTTGATAGGGGATAATGACCAACAATAATGCTTAAACAACTACTGGTTGGTGGTTTCAAACATGTCTAATTGTCCTCAATGTTTGGGATGGTTGATTGACCAATATTTTTTCAGATGCGTTGAAACCACCAACCAGATGATGGTTGGGTTGAGATGATGGTTTGCAAGGGTTGCTTTACACAAGTCTCACCATTGGCCAATGATTAGCAACTAATGTTACGATGGTTATGATGATTACCGATTACCGTTCATAGTGATTAACAACTAATGTCAATAAAAATGAATTACTGTAATATGTTGGTTAAGAGTGTTTTACAGTGGTCCATTAAATGGTGTTCTCAGACAATTCTGAACTATGGATGGTTGACAATCGATAGTGCTGGTAGTTGATGACAATAGCAGATGATACCAGCAGCTCAAAGTAGATGCTTATAGACCGTCTATGTTTCAATACGAGATGGGAAGTGATATATGACTGAAATTGGTGGAACCTGATATCTGCAAGTATTTGTACTAGTCTGAGGCACGTGCCAAACCCCTATGACATTGGGATCCTACAGGTTTCACACTACTTGGAAGATCACCATCCCCAATTGATGAGTGCCAGTTGGAAATGGGCACAACAACTTGGTAGCCACTAAGACCGTGAACTAACCACGGTTACTTTCACCTGCGTTAGATCATGATTTAGCTCCCCCCTTCATGTGCACACTGGTCGAGTTGATACTTACAGCAAACAACATGCAAGGGCCATGGCGGCTAAGGTACACCAACTGTTTATGGCCTTACATTAATAAGCAACCACAAGCAATGTGAGGCAGTCATCAATGGTGACTATGGCTCTCAGGGGTCAGTAGAGGATAGTCGTCCAATTGGTCAATGGGGATCATACCTAACATTAGATTAGCTTTCGCATTTTTTGCTATCATTGATTTGATTACTGTATCTTTATCCTTTTATTAGGGAAAATTAGGCAATCTATCCAACCATTGTAGTGAATCCCACAAATGGTAGCATCCGCAAACCCCCAGCGGTTTCTTTTGCTTTCTAGGATTTTTCCTGGAGAAGGTGCTAGGAGAGGGCCCAATTTCATTTCAATCAATGGATGCGTGTGCATTGGCACATTCCCAGAGCTAATCACGCTGAAGTAGCGGATCCTTACCCATCTCCTACGAAAGCTGGTATACGGTTGCATCTTCCAAGAACAACATAGCTGTAGGTCTACTACAGTTGATTGGTACCTATCTTAAATTACTCAAATCACGACCCTTGATTGGTACACCGACAAATCAACAAACTACCAATGATTTGCATACCGAAGTACAACCATATTCAACTACATATACAAACTTCTACCATCGGTTGCTATAGTAACCCACCAACAAGCTTGAATATCATTGGATAGCTGGGTCTTGCGATCCGAAGGTATGGCATGGACGGGGTCATTGCCGCTTGGCTACAACTGGAGCGGCCCGTGGGTGCCAACGGTGACGTTGAGATCAGTAGGAAAGAACGGTCACCAACGACAAGAGCTGAGGCAACAATCATCAGCCACTGGTCCGTTAGTGGTTTGTTGGTTCAAGTTGGTTCACCATCATTCTCTATCACCATACCGTATACCTTTCAAGCTGTTCCTCAACCGCATCGCCCAGCATTTGTCTGCTCAGTTCATGGACTCACCCTGGTAGGTTGGTGGTCAATGATAGCGGTGATAGCTGGTCGTTAATGCTTGGAAGCAGGGGATGTGATCATCGCGGAAGGGCGCGAACGTTGGCACAAGCGGACCCTGAGTTCTATTTGGTGTATGGGGATGGGATGGGATGGGATGGGGCAATATTGGCTAAGAAATGGTGAGGTGGACATCCAAACAGTTGAACTATAGTTTGTTTTTTGAGGGATGTGAACAGAAGAGGTACAGAGTATTGCCCACAAGTATGTTATTGAAAATGTTTGTATGAAGGCAACCTGCCGACCATTCAAGTGGGGGTTGAAATGCCAAAAAATGCTGGGAGACGTCTTGCCAATCCCAGGATGATAACCTGATCATCATTAGCCAGTTTATGAACCTTTCTTGATCATCATTACAATAGGCCTAGAATCAACCACTCCTACTTCCTTACCGCTTACAAATTATTACCTCGTGTGACCCATACCAACCATGATCATCAATTCATAAACCAGGCTTGTCCAACCATGATATACCCTTCCGAGCATCATCAACCATCAGTAAGTAAGCATCATCAAACATCGCCAGTACACTCTGGTGATCTAACATGGCAATGGAAAATCACCATTTCCAATAGGTAAGTAATCTACAAATGGTGGATTATCCATTGCAAACTGCAATCGTTGATTTGCCAAAGCATCGTTTACTCGCAGTCAACCCTCAGTAACCACCATGTTAGCACGATTCACAGTTGGAACCACAGGTAGCACTGATTATATACCGGTCGTCAAGTCAATCAACCGCCATTTAAGCATCATATTAACCACCATTTAAAAAACAAAGTCGTTTTAGCCATCATTAGTAATATCAGTAAGCATTATAAGCGTTGTTTATAGAACGATGTTAGTAAATCATTACCGTTTACCGCTATGAATCACTATCATGTTGGTTACGGTAATAGCTGATCAACCATTACTAACATGGTTCATTAACCACTATTCACCGCTAATCAACCATCATTAATCATCAACTCATCGCATCTCCTCAGGTGTTCTCGGACATTCTCACGCCCTTGCCTGCCATGGGCATCGAGTTCGACGTGATCCGCGGGCGAGGTCCGGTGGTCATGGGTGACCTTGCAAGGACCTTGAAGGACGCGGGAGCGGCCTGGGAAGCTACAGGACGTCTAGGTCAGGTGTAAAGTCGATGGATGTAGCTGTACCATATATGGTGGTGTCTCAAGCCATAGGGAATACCAAACATAGTTGGTTTATGAATGTTTATGACTATAAGTGTGGTTAACACAGTTAAGACCTCATTATAAGTGGTTTCTCAAAAATTTGGGTCTAATGGCTGGTTAATGGTTAAGAATAAGGGGATAACAACCAACAATCATAGGGATATGCCAGCTATATATATATATGGCAAAGGGTCGAGCAGTGAACCCAGCAATAATGGGGGATGATACCCAACAATTTCATAGGGGAAACAATGTTAATAGTGGGGGAACCAGGGGTACAGGGTTTTAAGCCACTGCCATATGGACTTATTTTTTTGTTACATGTATTTGTAAAATGCATGTATGTGAGATGTAGTTATTTTACTGGGTTGTTTGAATTTTGTTTTGATGGATTATACATTTTCATGTTTTATATGTGTATATGTTTATATTTGTATTCTATATATGCATATATACATGTTTCTGCAGACATATATGTACTTTTCGTAAACACAAATAGATCTCTCTCACATGTACTACCAATATTTTGACAGAGCCTTTCAAGCAGCCCTGTAATTGTGTCACTTGAACCTTGGCCGGGGCCGGAGATTGATTTCACAATGGTTTCGCTCACTGAGAAAGGCAAAACACGATGAAGTGGATCAGACCATTGCAGCAAGTTGAGACTCTTGTAGTGTCTATAGTAGTTGGAGCGCCAACTTCTTAGTGGGGCAAGGGGTGTGTTGGTGTGCAATGAGCTGACATTCCATAGCTAATCCATGCATTACAATGACTGATGTTTTGCAAAGCGACCAGGAAAAGTATTCTGGCTGGCTTTTGGGCTGCATTGAAGTTTGACCATGCTCAATGTGAATGCTCATCTTGCGACCTTTAGTACTGTATCGTTTCTGCTGCATATTTGCTCAATTTGGTTGTGACCCATAGCCCACACAACTACGATCGTGTCAATTGTTGGTCTTCAGGACCGGCTCAAAGAGGGTCCAAGATGCATCAGGCCCAGCTGATCTGGAACAATTTACGTCGTTTGTCCGAGTGCGATGTTTGGTCATTCATGAATTCCACAAAACTCCGAAGCCAAACCTCCCAGGTATTGATAAAGTTTGGTCAATCTCGCAGGCATAGGGGCTGTGAATTAGGAACCATCGATGCTTCCCAAGTCAGCACTCCTTTGGCGTGGGAGTTATCTCATTGACTTTCGACCTCATCAAGCCCCTGGGGGCGGTACCAAGCTGGCAGCCGTGGTCGTTGCTGGGGCGCCATGGAAACCATGTTGGGCGCTGTCGTTTTGATTGGGTCGATTCTGTCGGGATGTTCCAATTGGTCAATGGCTTCCGAGATTTGCTATACTCCAGTGGGACGGTGGAGCATGGTGGAGCATTCGTGCCATGCAGGTCCCCGTTTGTTGGATGTTTGACGAACCATTGTTGGTCCATATTGCACCTCACATCCTGTCGGCCATTCCATTTGCGATGTGCATCCCCGCTTCGTCACTGGTTACTAGCCAATGTTGTAGGCGTCATGGCCCATCTTATAGGATCATGGGACCATGATTATATTCCAGTTGCAATTCCCAAGCCCCAGGGGCCCCAACCAAATCCAACCCCCAACCCCCAACCCACAACCCCCAACCCCCAACCCCCAACCCCCAACCCACAACCCCCAACTCCCAACTGCCTTCCATTTGTTACTTCTCATGGGGGTTTCCCCGTTGCAGGACCTCACCCTCCGTTCGCTCCCGGGCTCCTCCCAGGGCTGTTGAGAGCAGCAAAGCCTTTGAGGAGAGCCACGATTTCTTACGAGAGACCTTGAAGGTGGGAGACCGATGGAGACCGGGGAAACGATGGCAGTGGTGAATGGTTGTAGGGGTCGCCAGGGACTGGGAACCCCTATATAAGCCCTTATGGTTGGTTTATTACTGTGAAGATGGTGTGTAATGGATGATTTGGGGGTACCCCCTATGACTTGAAAAACACCCAGATGTGAAGAGATTGGTGATCGATGTTAGTAATGGTTGGTTAACGGCTACTGCAGTCAGTAACGTACAGTTCCCTGGTTGAAAGATTGGGGTGATTGATAAATGTTAAGAACTGGTTGATTGATGGCTTGTGAATATAGCTGATGAATGGCTTTGGAATGAATTGCTGATTCATGGCTTGCTGATGGTTGGTTGATGTTTTGAGTAAAGTGTATCAATGTCAATATGTTTTATCAATCCTTGATTGATCACTTGTGAGTACAGTTGATCAATGGCCTACAAGTGGTCGATTGATGGCTTGTGAGCACTGTTGATCAATGGCTTTGTAATGGTTGATGGTTGTTGATGGTCGTTGAAAAATATGGTCAGTAATTTGTTACCATAAAATTTGTTGGTGAATCTTCTTTATATATTAGTTGCCATCTAGTAAAATGTTCTTCAACCAAAAAAACATAATTATTGTTCATCAATGCCTTCTGGTCATTTTGATGGTGGTATTGTCAGGTCACCGCAGATGAGGGATAGCAGATCCATCAACGATTGAGACAGGGGTGGTTTCGGCGTCAGACCTTAGCGGTTGGGAGGTGCCGCCGCGTATAAACACGCCCATTGGGTGAGCTTCCCAATTCTATTGGTGGTATCAACTAGTTGATACTGGCATTGGATATTTGTCAGTTTTTTTTGCTAGTTGATACTAGTTGATACTAGTCAATATCATCATTACGTTTTAGCTTCTCAATATTATCAACTAGTATCAACCCAACGATCATGACAAACCTGGGATCACCGGGGCTGTTGATATGGGATTCTGAGTGGTGATGGCCTTCAGGTTTCAACACATAATCTGTTGGGATGCGTATTGATGAGCAATGATCATGTGTTTCGGTGTCTTTATTGGTATCCGATACTGCTACTGTCGTTCTTTGTTATCAATTGTTGGTTATTGACATCAGTCATGATCCAAGCCAGTGAGAAATCATACGACGAGGTGATCATTCAGAGCAAGTTTTATATGACCAGGCTATTGAATGGAATGATGTGGCTCCAATGTCTTGGCATGTCTTGACCCTCATGTGGTTGGTGACAGTTTGGTCGAACCCCACGACCATATCGGTTGGTTGTACCCCATGTCATGAGGAACTGAGTACCCAACCGCCCCGACGACGCTGGTTGTTTAATCTGTTATATCACTTCGTCGATTTGATGGTTCTGGACAACCAAAGTTCATCAAATGTTTGGACTGCTGTTTTCCTTTTTATTCATTTGCCACAAACAGGTGGGCGGGTATCCCCACTGGGGCATGTGGGATTGATGAGTACGAATAGATATGTCATCACGGTTAAGATGGCTAATGATGATTAACCATGGTTAATAGATGGTTAATAGCGTGTCGACCTGTGGTTTGCTTCTCGTTTATGGCTGGATGTTTGTCAGAATTGCCACTGTGGATTCTTGTCACTGCGCTGCAGAGGTTCTCCGTTCGGAAACTGAGGGCAAGTGCAGTTTGCTAGGTCCGCGGTCTTGGGGGTCCTTGGGGTATCACAAGTGTGTCCTTGTTTTGCTAGTTGGTCATTCTAGTTCATCATGAACGTTATTTTTTCCACTGCAGCAGTGATTCTTTATGATTCTTTATTTGCTAAGATTGTTTGTTTGGAATCTCATTGAATTTGGGTGAATTCCACACACTTCTATTATTAGTATCATCATTGATGATCATTGATGATCATTACAGTGAAAAGCACTTGGAAACCTAACCAAGGTTTGTACCTTGTGTTGTCTCCCCCACTGGAAAGTATTGTTACATACTGGTGATTGGACCCCAATCTGTCAATAGGATTTGTTTCAATAAGAGAAACTGTTACAGAAGCTCCTCATCCAATCACTTACTCTCCAGTGATTGAAGATGCAGATATTTTTTTCCAAGATGAATTATAGAGTTCAATGCTGAATTCCAACACTGCTGGTTCACGCAGTTTTTGATGCCATCATTTTCATTGGTCATATATCATTGCTGACTAATCCTGTATGATCAATGACATCCTATTGTTGTTACACAGGCTAGGCCAAACGGTAGTAGCTATGAGTAGTAGCCCTGAGTATTGTGTTGTGTTATACATGGCCATTTTCGGAAAAGGGGGTATGCACCTAAACCAAGAGAATGATAAATTAGATAAGGAAATGACAGACTTCGAGCTTTCCCAAGAGACGCACCTCTTGTATGTCCTGATGGCACTGTTGGCTTCTGATCATCACTATAAACCTATTAATGGTCAATTAATGGTATCAATCAGCAGATTGCATGGGCACTCTTGCTGGTACGTATCGCTGTGGCGTTGCAGTTCAAGATCGACCAACCATCAACCAACCAGCCAAGCATCGACCAAGCATTCTTGTTATATACATCAATTTTCATCAGCTCAGCGGGCACAGGCTTTGTAGGCGCCCCATGGACGCTGGCAGCCTATGCCGTTGAGGTGCAATGGCTGCCGAATAGTGGGCTGGTGTTTATGGTGGATTATATTGGTTTACAATAATTAATTTAGCCACCCATCCTTGTCGGAAAAAAACAGTGAACAGCCAGAATCAAATATGGTTAGCAGATACTGGCTTGCAGCGAATGATTCACAACGATTGTCAATGATTGTCATGTCACTTGCTTTTATCATGTCTTGGGGATCCGGCAATACCAAACTACTATTTGTGACTTGAGAATCCATGTCACGGAACACAGATTTGGAGCTGGTAAAATTTAGTCGCAACCATCTTTCCGGAGAGCGTTGAGCAGATTTTTGCCAGCCAGTGTACCTATGTTTACGTATGAACAAATGGGCGTTTCTCAAAATAGGGGACCCCCAAATCATCCATTATCAACAACCATTTATGGTAGTAGACCAACCATTTTGGGGGTCCCCTATTCTGAGAAACACCCAAATGGTTTCGAATTTCGTATATCTTCGTTCTTGTTCTTGGATTTGATGTGGCTAGTCTTCTGGTTTGATAGATCGTTTCTTTTTTTATTAGATGAGCACAATAACACCTAGATGACCCTAGACCCTAGATGAATAGACAATGAATTGATGCACACATTACTCAAGTACATACGTTCTGACCCATCTTATCACCCAGATTTCCTGGTAGCCCTACATCTTTCTTCAGCTCGACAGGCTGGAAGCACCAAAGAGGCGGCCATCTTCAAGAAGTGGATGTATGGCAAGCCGGAGGCCGTCAACACCAATGATCCTCCAGACACGGTCGGCTTCACATCCCATGGAGCACGGTGCTCCCTAGGGGTACAACTAAGCAGCCACCTGCGAGCCACCAGATCTCCTGAAGAAATGCACTGCCAGGTGGTCGATGAGTTTCTGAAGCGCATGACTGAGACCATCAGCAACTATGCTATCTACCAGGCGAAGCTTCGCTGTGGTAGACCAGGCCCAAGCAAAGAAACAACATCAACAAGTGGGGGAGTTCTTATAATAGGGAACCCCAAAGTTACCCCCAAAGTGATGGTTACTTCATTGCTATAAATGACTGATATTGGATGATTTAGGGGTAGCCCTATGTTAAGAAACCACCATTTGCATGGAAGAATCTGCTCGGAAATGACCCTCTTTAGAGTTCTTCTACTGTCCCGCCATCTCTTCTTAAGCGAGGGAAACTGTATTACTCGGCGGCATAAATTTTGAACTGCCAGATCGCATGTTTTACTATACCTATACAACCAACTCAACTACTTATTGCAAGTGTTGCGATATCCATGGCATTTATGCTGACGTATTCGCATATATACGTTTGATCTGGACATGCCTTGATATGTGCCTTAGGATTTGCACCGGTATATTTTGCAGACATCTATTCTGAAATGTGTACTGACATGCATTCTCACATGCAACATGATTGCGTTCTGATATGTTCTGCCATATGTACTGGTAAGTCGTGTAGCACGCTGCTGAATGACAGATATCATAGGGCTACTGTTCAGGCATAATTTCACGTGGTGCACTGTGGAATATAGCTTTTGCTGGAGTTTGGTGCGGGACAGGCAATATGCGGCACTGCTATGTGGGTGTGATATTGAAATCTAGGCATACGAGACGAGACAACTAGAAGATACTATATAGAGGGAAGAAAGAGGAGAGGGAAGGAAGAGAAGCCACTGACATCAATTCTCGACCAACCACAACTGACTAACCATCATTCGCCAGCTTAATTGATAACCATCAAGGATCATCAATATTCAGCATTGACCATGATCAAGTAGCTTGAATCAGCTTGACAACCATCATTAAGCATTAACTATCCTGAATCATCAAGCATCATCAGTCAGCTTAACCATATTTTTCCCAGGATCAAGTGTTCCAGAGGTGGTTCCCTTTTTGTACATTCTTGGGACCATAGCAGGCATCGTTGCTTCATGAGATTTGATTGATTATTGGAGAGATGTTTGCTATTTATATGATGCCTGGGTCCCATATTGATACCACTCATGGCATAGTAAGCCATTTGAGAGTTTCTCAAAATAGGGGTGCCCCCAAATCATCTAGTTATTAACCATCTATACCAGTAAACCAGCCATTTTTAGGGCTCCCTATTTTGAGAAATCACCATTTGGCGATATTGCTTTGATCCACCGCTGGACATAGCTGGTAGTTGTACACCCTGAAGGATGAGTGGCAACCGAGAACAGGTGGAGAGCGGTGCTCAATGCATTCAGATTTTTGAGTCAGGGAACTCAGCAGGGACTCGGGTGGACTACCCTAGTTTGCTGAGCCGGCTTGGTGGCTCAATACACACCCTACATTGGCTGTTCATAACAACAGTATGACTCCACTTGCTCTAGATTTCAAGTTATGAGCAGCCGGAGCTGTCGGATATGATGGAACTGCTCATCCGATGGCGATTCGTTTGTTGGCAGGGTTGAAATGTCACCGCTACGGATGACCCTTCAGAATCCGCGAGTCTTTGGATGCAATCATCATCATCATCATCATCATCATCATCATCATCATCATCACCAACTCAAAGGAGACCAATGATCTAAGCTTTAAACATGCCATCAGAAGCCTGTGGATGACGCGGTGTCACGCAGTTGCTTCCTTGTTTTGATGAACTCAGGGTTCTGGGGACCATGTCTTGTCTCGGTCCTCCTTGTTTCTGCTGCAAAGTCAGTGGGGCTTTCGCTACTCGCGTTTTGATAAATTGGCCTATGTTTGCTTCGTTCGCTTTGTTCGGAATCATTCGCTATGCGCCATCGTTATTTCTTCAAACATCACAAGGTCTCTCATGGATTCTGCTGGCACGGATTAAGTTTGGCCCGGGTTGAAGCAACCGGTGGTTTATGAGAGTTGAACCAGGACCATGTCTCAGTACAGTCCATCACCAGGGATTTAGCTCGATCTAGGCTGTACCATGATAAAGCCATTGTTAATCACCACGTCGACGGTCATTCACCAATCATTTCACCACAATCAGAAAGCCATGATCAACCGTTTGAATTATGACTACCATCACATCATCCAACTTGAGAATATGTAGATTTACCACATCCAAGCCATTCTTCATGTCTATACATACATCATCATATTATATACGCGTATATATATATATATATATATTTATTTACATACATATCATCATCCAACTTAGATAATGTATATTTATATACACATCATCATATCATATACATATAATATGTCATCATCCAACTTAAAAAATGTATATACATTAATAATGTTAACATATTAATGAATAGCATTTCTATATACATTATATATAGTATATTCACCACATCATGATTGCACCCCGGCGCCGGTTCGCTGGGCGGCGGTGAGAGGTCCTGGGCGCATTGTCTCACTCCGGAGCTCTGGAAACGCTTCGCCGCGCCCTGTGCCATCAAGGCACCACGGGGGAGGCCGACATGGCACGGTGATGGGTCATCGATGCTACGGTTGGGTTACTAAGAATAGGCTTACTGAGGTTTGACTACTAGGGTTGGGTTACTAAGATGAGGCTTGACTTCTATAGAGATGACTACTGGGCATGACTGATCTTGGTTGCCAGGATGGCTGAAAGATGTTGAAAGATGTTTGGATTTACTTAAGAAATACTCAAATAGTTGATTTGCGCTTGGTGGTTGCTAGGGAATGTTCAAGGAGACTACAGTATACCGTAGCAGTATAGTGGGGAGGTCATGGTGGAATCTTTAGTTTCCATAGGTATGGCGCTAGGAAAGCCACAGAGGAGTGTGGGGGACGCTGTCCAGGGACAAACTCACGTTGGGGGTTCCCTTGGAGATTCAACGAATTCTTGGAGTTTAGAGGACAAGTGATCAAAACAAAATCTTGTGCATCAGAAGTTTTGGCCCGAGTTTCATGAAGTGATTTGTTGAGGCCCAGCAAAAACTATAGAATAACAGCTTTTGGGTTCTTCTCAGTCCTTCAAGTTCCAGATTTGGCTGTGGGTCAAAACCCCGTACCCCTGGTTCCCCTGTCATTAACCATTGTTTCCCTTATTATTGTTGGTGGAAATCCTCCATTAGTTGGTTGGTTGATATTGACCCATAGCCATTTGATCGCATGGGTTTTCCACCACTATGGTTTTCCTCTGATGGAGCGCGCCGTCCCGGTCCGTCCCTGGGCAACTCCGCAGTTGTGTTGCTCGTGGGGGCCTACGAAATGTTGCTCAATAGCCCCACCGCCGCTTATGCGATGCTCTCATGCAAGGATTTTACAACGTGATGTCCCACAGATATGGCTGTTGGTCAAAACTCGTACCCCTGGTTCCCCATCATGAACGATTTTCTTCCCAATTGTATAATATTGACCCATGACCATAGCCATTTAAGTTTTTTGAAAAGCCAGTTAACCAGCTGGTTACATCTATCATCATATCCTGGTATATTACTGTAGGCCTACATTCATGTGTGTATTGTTTTGATCAAATACACTCAGCAAAGTTATTCATCGCACTCTGTCCATTTTTTGGGACAGTTGATGACAGTTGGATGATTGTGGATATGGCTGGCGCAGCACCACTGGCCAAGGCAAGTGGACACGCTCAACGAATTAAGCCTTGTATCATTTCTATGGGTTCTCAAAGGGCATGAAGGGGTTTGAAGACACAACAGTTGAGGCTTTTTCCCCTTGTTGTTGGCATCCCTATCATTGCAAAGACGCTCCGAGCCACCGGTGGTGAGTTTTTTTGCTGGGCATTTTGTCTAATAAAGCACGAGGGTCATTCAGATAAATTGCCCATCATGAAGATGCATCATCAAACATTAAGCATCTAAGACCTTCATGACCGAACATTGGCCAAACCTTCATGACGTATGACTGATCATTATTAACCAGCTTCTTCACCAGATTGCTGACCGACATACGGGTGTTTCTCAAAATAGGGGGCACCTAAATTTTTCATCATCCAGTTTATTAACCTTTTACTATTACAGAACCAAACCTAACCATAAACAAACCATAAAAAATCCAGAAATAAAAATTCCAGAAACAAACTAACCATACCTTTGGGTGTTCCCTATGGCTACCACCATTTGGTTGGTACATCCCCAGCTGCTGGTTGTTCTCCCCGCCAGGTGGCTGAGAAGCTGCGGAAGGCGGCAGGGCTAGCAATGCGGCGGCAGAGGTAGCAACCAGCAACGGTTTTGTGGCTTATTATGGTTATTGTGGTTTAATATGATTTATTGTGGCTTACTCCCTGGTTAATGTGGTTTATTATGATTTATTGTGGCTTACTATGGTTATTGTGGTTTATTATGATTTATTGTGGCTTACTATGGTTATTGTGGTTTATTATGATTTATTGTGGCTTACTATGGTTATTGTGGTTTATTATGATTTATTGTGGCTTACTCTGGTTATTGTGGTTTATTATGATTTATTGTGGCTTACTATGGTTATTGTGGTTTATTATGATTGATTGTGGCTTACTATGGTTATTGTGGTTTATTATGATTTATTGTGGCTTACTATGGTTATCATGGTTTATTATGATTTATTGGGGCTTACTATGGTTATCATGATTTATTATGATTTATTGTGGCTTACTATGGTTATTGTGGTTTATTATGATTTATTGTGGCTTACTATGCTTATTGTGGTTTATTATGATTTATTGTGGCTTACTATGGTTATTGTGGTTTATTATGATTTATTGTGGCTTACTATGGTTATTGTGGTTTATTATGATTTATTGTGGCTTTCTATGGTTATTGTGGTTTATTATGATTTATTGTGGCTTACTATGGTTATCATGGTTTATTATGATTTATTGTGGCTTACTATGGTTATTGTGGTTTATTATGATTTATTGTGGCTTACTATGGTTATTGTGGTTTATTATGATTTATTGTGGCTTACTATGGTTATCATGGTTTATTATGATTTATTGTGGCTTACTATGGTTATTGTGGTTTATTATGATTTATTGTGGCTTACTATGGTTATTGTGGTTTATTATGGTTTATTGTGGCTTACTATGGTTATTGTGGTTTATTATGTTATTTTTGTTCTTCTGGGTCCATCATGCTTATCATGGTTAGCAATAATGGACATTATGGTTATTGCAATAGTATGGCCTTTGAAGGTATGTTCATACCGTGAACTGAAGGATTAGTTTTCTTGAACAAATCTCGTATGAACATGTAGTATGAGCCTTTGAAATTGGGTCTAAGGTTTTTCTGAAGAAAAACGGTTAGCATTGACAATACGAATTCAGGCATCGAAACAAGATACATGAACGAGTGGTTGGCAGTTGTTGGTGGCATCCTGCATGCCATAGTAATGCGAATCATGATGGCATAATGAATGGTAGATGAAAAATCCCTGATAAGAAACCTGGCACCAAATGATTGTATCATATACTAGCTAGCGGGTGGAAAACCGCGCGTGTAGTCGTTGCAATTTTAAGAAATGGTGATTTCACGTGAAGGATGGGTTGGGTTGGGTGGGGGGGTGGGGTGCTGTTGGCGTTCATGTTAACTTGCACACCAGGTTGATGCTACGTGAAGGATGGGTTAGATTGGATGGGGGGGCGGGGTGCTGTTGGCGTTCATGTTAGGTTGCACCCCATGTTGATGCTACGTGAAGGATTTATTGGGTTGGGTGGGGGGTTGGGGTGATGTTGAAGTTCATGTTAACTGGCACACAAGAAACTTGGATTTAAGTTTAATGGGAAATGTAAGATTCAAATCTGAAAAAAATAGTTCAGGATTTGAAATCCCAAAAGAAAAGCTGAAATTTGAATATGTTTCAATTTGGGGTTATTAATTGTAAAATTTCAATATAAAAACATTATTCATTGAATTGAAATAGAATATTTTTCATGTTGGAAAAAAGTAAATAGCCGGAAAAGTAGCAATTGAATTTTGTTCCATGTGTACGTAGTACTGGGAAGAAAAAGTACTGGGGCTGAAGAAAAAATATAGCTATTACCTATCGTGATGGGGAATAATTGAGACAATGGAAGCTATGCTCACCTATTTGGTATTGGCTATTGGGTTTCGCGATGCGGTACTTTATATAATCAAATAGTAGTTTAATTTTGTCCAGTTTCCTTGAAACTCGTTGAAATATTGTCATTTTTTTGCTGTCTATTTAGTCAAGTACGATATCTTTGCTTTGCATGGTTATTTTTTCAAACATTTACCGTTTTTACCAGTTATTCAATCAAAATCGGCATGATCCATTTAATTTTGAACCCATTGAATATAGCCTTTAGTTGGCCCCTAATTTCGAGGAACCAAAGCAAACAAACAAAAAAACAACAAATCAAAAAACATCAGAAAAGAACAAAGAACATTATTTCCGGTTTCTCGGCCAGGCCCCCTGACCTTCATTTTCGCCAAGGCACCTGGAATATTTTGTTTGTTTTCTCGTTTCCCTGCAAATAAAGTAATGGTTTTTTTAAGTACCGGCCATCATTGCAAAACTTCAAACAAATTTGTATGAGCATTCTTGCTCTTGCTACAAATGTCTTGGATAGAAGAACATTTGGTATTGAAACTGTTCATATTTAAGGCCCATATTGTCCATACTTCTTGCGTCGTTGTGAGAAAGCTGAATTGCCAGGAACTCCTGTTCTAAAAGTGCTGAGCTGTATTCACATTTCCAAATCAAGACGCCCGCGTCGGAATAGAAGGCACACATTGTAGGCCATGTCATCTTCTTTGCATTCCCTCTCTGAAAATTAGGTCACCTGTTTTCTGGCTGGTTTCAGGATACACTTCCTCCCAATTGTCTTCAAAGCGTTCGGATAACAAGATAGAATTTGTTCTCATTTCCGGGCATTGTCAGACAACATGGGCGATGCTATAAGGATACAACATGTAGAAATAGTATTCCAGTTTTTCTTCCAGGCTTTCTTCTGAGGCCTGGGGCACCTATACCTGGCACTGAGCAAGGGCTCGCCCTCCTTCTCGGAAAATAGATGGGGCAATCACAAAGTCGAATTGTTGAAAGGGATGGAGCCATAATTCCCCCAACAGGAGACCTGTTGGGGTTCTATTGGGCTTTCACGAGTTGGAGCCTGTAACGAAAAGATTTTGGATTGGCTAAATCGTCTCCCACTTTGTCTCCCGCTTTGTTTTTCGCTCTGTTGTGGGATCTTGTCACGGGATGGATCTTGCTTTATCCCCCGCTTTGTTTCCCACTTTGTCTCTTGCTCTGCCGTGAGATCTTGCCGCGCGGTGGATTTGGCTTTGTCTCCCACTTTGTCTCCCGCTCTGCTGTGGGATCTTGTCAGGGGATGGACCTGGCTTTGTCTCCGACTCTGTCTCCCGCTGTGTCGCCCACTTTGTTTCCCACTTTGTCCCTTGCTCTGCTGTGAGATCTTGTCACGCGATGGATTTGGCTTTGTCTCCCGCTTTGTCTCCCACTTTGTCTCCCGCTTTGTCTCTCACTTTGTCTCCCTGCAGCGCTGTAAGATCTTGTCACAGGATGGATCTGGCTTTGTCTCCCACTTTGTCGTCCGCTCTGCTTCTTGGGAGATCTTGTCACTGGATGGATCCGGCTTTGTCTCTCGGTTTGTCTTCCACTTTGTCCCCCGCCTCTCTGTTGCTCATTGGGTTGAGGGTAACATGATCCTACATCTCGTTTCTCAAATTTCCTTGTTTGACTCCAGCTTCTCCCTGGCTCCATATACGTTGCGGGCCAACACCACTCGACTCAAACATCACCACAACACAGCACAACGCCTCAAAGGCTATGCGCCACCAGAACACCACACACCACTTCCACAACTAAAACACCACGACGAATCAAAACACCACAGGCACGAAAACATCACCACAAAAGCACAAACACGAAGCCGTCAAGACAGTGCCAGCGCGACCATTTCACCCAATGGCGCCAAAGCGCAATGCTCGCTACCGGAATCAGCCCGGGGCCGGCCCCCTTCCAGGGGCCGGCCACGCGGCAGATCTCCCACTTTGTCTTTCACTTTGTCTCCGGCTCTGCTGTGAGATCTAGCGCTGTACATCTTGCAGCGCCATCGCGCCAACGAGCCACCAAACCAACTTGTGGGTTCTTTGTTGCAAACGATTGTGTGCACAACCGCTTGTTTGGGGTCGATGCTGGTGTAATTTCTTCACCCCAACGCTGATGAACATGTTCTCATTTTTCTTTTGGAGGAAAAGACTGCGCGACCAAAGTTGACCAAATCTGGCATTCGCTGCCGTCTGCAAGCTGTGAAGCGGCATGTGTCCGGCTGTGTTTGCGCGTCTGTGTGCGTTTGACGCTTAATAATATGGGAGTGGACGGGGATACTTCAAGACGACCGTCGTTAAATAAGTCGTTAGTTGAAGAGCTTATTGGTCTACTGTTGTTGTTGTTGTTGTTGTTGTTGTTGTTGTTGCTGTTGTTGTTGTTGTTGTTGTTGTTGTTGTTGTTGTTCTTGTAGTTGCTGTTGCTGTTGTTGTTGTAGTTGCTGTTGTTGTTGGTTGTTGGTTGTTGGTTGTTGGTCGTTGGTTGTTAATTGTTGGTTGTTACTTGTTGGTTGTTGTTGTTGTTGTCGTTGTCGTTGTCGTTGTCGTTGTCGTTCTCGTTGTCGTTGTCGTTCTCGTTGTCGTTGTTGTTGTTGTTGTTGTTGTTGTAGTTGCTGTTGTTGTTGTTGTTGTTGCTGCTGTTGTTGTTGTTGTTGCTGCTGTTGTTGTTGTTGCTGCTGTTGTTGTTGATGTTGTTGTTGTTGTTGTTGTCGTTGTGGTTCTCGTTGTCGTTGTTGTTGTTGTTGTTGTTGTTGTAGTTGCTGTTGTTGTTGTTGTTGCTGCTGCTGTTGTTGTTGTTGAGGTTGTTGTTGTTGTTGTTGTTGTTGCTGCTGTTGTTGTTGTTTTTGTTT
>VSDK01022665.1:283839-311649 GCA_009767595.1 Symbiodinium kawagutii
TTGTTGTTGCTGTTGTTGTTGTTGTTGTTGTTGTTGTTGTTGTTGTTGTTGTTGTTGTTGTTGTTGTTGTTTTGTTCAATGGCCCAGAGAATGGCCCCTCAGGAGGCGCGAGCGGTGCCAGAAGAAGATGAAAAGCAAGACCTCCGGGGGGTGGGTGCCAGAGGGTGCAGAGAAGTTGCAGGAAGCGTGGGAAGAAGAACAGGAATGGGAACGGGAGGAGGCGGATGATCTCGAAAGACTTCGGGAAGAGCTGGCAATGTCGCAAGAGCCATGGGAGTACCCCTGGGATTGTTCTCCATGGGCTGGGAGAGCAAAAAGTCAAACCCGGGTAACCCGGCCTCCTCTGCCGCTTGGGGGATGGAGACGGGCCACCGGCTTTCCAAGTTGCATTGGTGAAGGCGCCGGGGCGCCATTATGTAACTACAGGTATGTATTTGTGTGTTCACGTTGAAAATTTAAGATAGGAACATAGAGACATCAGAACTAAAATCTATATGTACATCATGGAAGAAAGCTAGGAAATTCAATGAAAAATCGTCACGGCACTTTAGCGTCAGATATGTTTTCTTGAAAAACGCTACAACGCTAGCGCGGTTATCCACCCGCAGGGATATACTAGGCATCATGAATGGCATAGAAAAATGGTAGAACTGAACCTCTGGTTAACGATGCTTTCCGAAATTGGCTTTAACCATTGGTAGTCATCATGTCCGGGGCTATAGTGATGAATGTCCACTCACATTTATCATGACGGGTAGAACGTGGCCACTGTATCATGGCATGGTGGTTCATAATGTGTTGCTGGTTGAGGGCCGGGGGTTTTGCTTCAGCCATGAACATTGGGTTGACATGCTGAGAATAGCAAGCTGTTGATGGCAGCCCTGGTTTCAGCCCGACGTTCAAATGCGTTACCTGCCTGGTTGTTAAGCAGGCACTTTATGAGATTTTCCGGGTTTTCTATTTTCCCCAATGTTCAGAATGGTTCTTTGATTGACAAGGAGTATTTTGTCGGACCACAATGTTTTATCATGATCGAGCCAAGAACTGGGGGGAACAACCGTGGTTTTCCGGAGCAGCTCGTCATTTTTCGACAGCTGTGGGAAGGGGGTTGACCATCAATGATTAATCGTTACTAACATGTAAAAATGACTTAAAACAAACGTTTGCTAACTACTCGTAGAAGATTGATAAAAGATAAGAGCTCATATACAACAATGGTCACGAACGAAGTATCAGTGGGAGTGGAATAATCGATGTCCTATTGATGACTAACCATAAATGTTGGTGGTTCGTGTTGACCAAAAATGATTAAGCATGATTTTACATATGAACCAGCATTAGCAATCTTTGATACGGCTACATAAACAAACCAGTCTTTGTCGTCACACTGCTCCTTCTAAGACACTACCACCTTGAGATGTCCACATAGGCGTGTAACCAACAAATAACCAGCTACAGCTGGAACTCAACAAGTTCCCCATTTTGTTTGTTGTTAATACCAATTCTATTGGACACTTTGATATCAACAGCTATCACCAACATTGGGGAATGGCCAGCAACATTCAGCATGGAAGGTGAATATACGGTGACGAACTGCATATCAAGTGGTTTGCAGCTGCTTGTTTCCATGAAGAGTTTTAGCCGTCAGCAACAGGGAATCTTGTTGTTTCAACCACTTCAAAGAATTATCATTGCTAAGCCAAATTGTCAATGGCTGGTTGAAACACGCATATATCCTAATCAACATAGCCAGTCCTTGCTTGCTCCCGTTGATTAAGCTGGTGACGCAACCATTCAGCATGCATGTGACTAAGTTGCATCCAGCCAGCTGTAGGGATGACTGCAGCATGAGCGCTCGTATCAGAATCCGAGCCACCCAAGGTCTTTCCCGAAGAGATAGCTAGCTGAGAAGCATTGATAAGTTATGGATTCCAGGTCATGTTCTCACGACTGCTCCGGGTCGCCACGCCATGCGAACCGCTGCGTGTCCAGGCGTATCCCGATGTGCCCATCATCTACTTTGCCAACGGTGGCTCTCCATATTTCTCAGAGCAGGCGCGGCTTTTTCGTGTGGTGCTGATCCCTGTCATGTTTAATTGATCTTCAGAGGGATCACAGCCGACATGGCTGTAGATTATACACAAAATATTTGTGGAGAAACTGCTAAAACCATGACGATCAACAGTGCTAGATGGACAATACACTAAGCAGCGACAAATTTGTTGTTTGACATCTGATTTCTACAGCAATTTGAACTGAACGAAGTACAATTCCAATGATCTGCTGCGGTGAAGACATTGCCCGCTGGAGGTGGAAACGCTGTCTGGCTACATTGATGTCATTGGCGTTGACGCGCCACTCAGCAGCCATAGACTGCGTGAAGCCTTCAGGGTTGAAGGAAGCGGAGGCTCTCAGGTTCAGCCAGAAACCTCGGACGCGTCGCATGGGTTTGCTGCCTCCATTTTTCCAGTCAACCAGCTGATTCTTTGGGTTCCCCATCTCCTTCCCATCATTGCACTCTTGTTCTTGATACCAAGTGGGTGCCATTGCTGCCATGAATTTTTAGCAGTGCGGCAGTGGCTCTGCCAGTAGCTGGCTGGCCTTCACCGGTGGACTGTTGGGGGCAGAGAAACCCAGGAGGTTTTGCAAGCTGCAGTGACTGAAGTCGCAATCATTGAAATCATTCATTACTGGGAGATGTGAATAAACATGAACGAACCAGAATGATGTCTGATATCTGTATTTATTTATATATATATATATGTATACATTTATCTTTTTATAAAGGTGTATGTATATATATATATATATATATGATGATAAACTTATAACACACCTGACCAGTTTCTCAGCTGGTTCAACTGAAACTTCACTTCACCTGCATTTACCGACTCGCAGCTGGTTTTCACTGCCTCCCAGTCGACCCAGCGTATTGCAGAATGTTGGGATGCACCTTTGCCTAAAATTGTTTCCAATTGGATGACACCATGATGGCACGTATCAAACCGATCATGAGGATGAGTATAACCCTCACCCGATCATCTATCCAGGTTGACCACCTCAAGCGGTCATGACTCATTTTGGGAAAGCCGGCAATTTTTAGAAACCATTATTAATAGTAGTGATGGCTAATGATGGTCTCAGAGCTAATAGCTGATAGTGGTCACCATTTGGTTATGGTTTATTGTATTGATTGGTTAATCCTACTCAATGGTGACAACTAGAGGATAATGATCAACAACCAGAGTCGCAAGATATCGCAAGAACAGTTGAGAAGTTGGTCTACCCCAAGCTATAAACATACACATCCAGTCCCTGAAAACGACCAGACCCATACACCATTTGACAAAGTGAAGTTCTCGCCAAGTAGACTTATATTTCTTCATGAATATTGCTTCATATCTTATTGACAATACAGTACAGTATATTTCTGGATGTTTTTGTCTGTAAGCTTGCACGTGCATGGCAAAAATCGGGCCTGGCTGTTGCCCCTAGGCACATGAGGATGGAGCAAGCGGCCGAAATCATCGAACGCCTTGGTGCAGGAGCCAGATCCGGTTGCGGGTTTCGACGCCAGTGACTGGGAGATGATAGTTTCCTATCTATAGCCAGTGACCCGCATCCATACAGATTTAGTCAATGCTTATAGGTTGGATATAGATAGGATATAGGTTTACAGACTATAGATTGAGTCACCAGACTATAGATTGGATATAGAGTTAGTCTATGCTTATCCAGTGACTGGGCTACCTCATTTTGGATGATATTGGTTCCATAAATGGTGTACCGGTGTAACTAGACTATAGGTGCAACTGCGACCGCTCAGATCAAGATCATCACGGACGACCGGTCAGACTTTCCAGATGAGTACCAGCTGAGAGGTCAGCCGCCATCTCAGGACTATCATGGTGAAATGCTATTGATTTCTTGGTGATTATGAATCCTTATGAATGCTATTCTGGTGATTAGTCTCATTAGACTATTCATATCTAATGATTCTTATGGTATTGTCAATCCTTACTCGTCACTCTTGGCTATCCTGGTGATTCTGCTTGCTCCAGAGCAATCCACTTTGAACTGTTCGAGATGGTTGAAGGCAGGGCCAAGCCCAAAAACTGCTGGTTGGAACCATCACTGCTTAAGCCTTGGCATTGATTGTTGCCTTGTGCGCCCACAGCTGGTGACTGGTTACATTCATGGTGAAGTGGCGGTTAGTTTGCGCACCTTCCGGGGCTTGTTGCCAGGGTTACATCAGTCGTAAGCCCCGGGTGTTGCGCATCGCTCAAAGTGCCCATGGCTCACGGTTCGCCCACAACTCGCGATTCTCCTTCCCCGCGCACAGACAAACGTCATGTCTTTGGCCACATGGATGGTCGGGCAAACAAAATCACCAGGCCCTGACCTGATGATCAATAGGCTATGAAGCAATACAAAGTGATTATAAAATTAGTCAAAGTAGTCAACCAATATTTCCCGCCAAGTATTACTGAACGACCTGATGGTTGATGATACTCAATGGTGGTAGGTGCTGAATGACCAACAACGATCGACCAGAATGGCTGATCACTCCCTGGCCGCCTTGCAGGACGAGGGAGCTCCTCGCCGATGATTTTGCAGGGCAATGTGAGGAAGCCAAGGGCACCGGTTCGGACCGGCAGATGAAGGACCGATGGCTGGTATTGATGGTTGTTAATGAAGATAGTTGATGATAGGAAATGATAGTTAGTGATAGGGAATGATGGTCAATTGTAGTTGATGATGTTAGTGGTTAAGAATCAACACTTTCATGGCTGTAAATCTATAAGATCATTCGGCAATGGTCAATCATCAGTCAATGGGCAGGAAACAACGTGTTAATGATGCTAGCTAATGATTGTCAATGATGATGCTCAATGATAATTGTCAAACGTTCTTAGGAAATGCTAAGAAACAAAACATAGAGACACAACAACGGTCAGTAGTCTTGAAACATTGTTGCTATTTGTTTGGTTAGCAAAGAATTATGGTGATCTCGCAATAGGAAGCATGATAATCTGAGATCCAGCCGTTGGTACAGTAAACCATCGCATGGCTGGGTAGCTGTTAATATGGATCTCGCGCTATATGATAGTTAGTGGTTTTGGATCGCTGTGAATGGGAGACCCATGTAATGGAGATCCATAGAGATCCACTAATGGATGATAGCAAAATCACACAAGATATATCATCTATGTGGATCATAGATAGGTATATATCATATATCCACATAGATATATCATCCAATTAACAGGTTTTGTTTGCTTTTTCCTTGCCATTATGTTTTCGTTCGACGGTTCCTGAGCTGAACCAATGTTTCTTTCAATGGTTGCGCAATGGGGGAGCCACGGAGCGACCAGGAGTATCCAAATGGTAGCTACTTGAAGCCGAAAGGACCAGACTGAAAGAATCACAATGTGCTGTATCAGCAAGACTTTGATCAAAAAAAGCTTCATACGCTTTGAAGATGCCAGAACTTGTTGAATGAAAAAGCCCCTGTTTCCCCAGATACTCCATTTACCTATGAAATGACCCAGTTTTGAAGGTAAAACAAACCATACATAGAGCATTTGGGTAGCAATTCTGAACTTCTTCTTTGCAGCCAGCAGAGCACAGACGTACCAAGGCGTACCAGATGAGCAGTGATGACCCCACCTGTGGTGTCATGTTGGCATGCTTAACAGCAAGGGCTAATGATTTGTTGATGATGGCTAATGAATCTTTAGCTAATTAACCAATTAGCCTGATTAATGGCTGATTCATGGCTGATTAATGGCTGATTAATGGCTGATTAATGGCTGATTAATGGCTGATGGCTAATCAGCTAATGCCACTAATTAATGGCTGACTAATGGCTGATTACCTGATTACTGTCGATTCGTTACCGGCTACGATCCACGACTTGGCATCTCTGCCATTCCGCTCCCTGCTGCGCAAAGGTCGACCCATATGTCTTGAGATATGGAGATGAGGAAACGATTCGACAGGCATGCACTGCTGGAGAATCGTGGTAGGGATGTTGACGCGACGCGTCACCACGCTTGGTCGTCCGCCCATTTATGAGTCGTCCATCCCAGTTGCTAGCCATGGCTACTAACCGGGGATCATGACATGTTCTGGATGATGTTATGCTTTGATAGTTGATACTACGGCTAATACGCAATGATATTGCTGGTCGCCAAGAACTAACGTAATAGTAGTAATTGAGTATAGGTTGATTCTGAATGATTTTGTAGTAGTAAATAGCCAATCCTATGGTGAAAAGTGAAAAGCTAATACAATGAATATTCATACATGTCATAGTCCACTTAGAGAAATGTGTATGGCCCATAGATGTATTCACAGTCAACAATTAGTATTATGCCTTCGAGTGAATAGTGAATACCATTCATACTTCTCATAGGTTCGAACTTCTAACCATTTCTAACCCACGTTTTGGAGGGTCCAAGGGCCCCTACCTTTTGTAGGGGCCCCAAGGGGGCCCTGGGGGGCCCCATTCACAGCTATGGCAGTTGGCAGCTCCGCTGGTCAGGCCGTCCGCCAAACCATTGATGCTGCGGGAGGTGCTGGTAGGTGCCATGGCGGTGGATGAGCTGGTTGGTGGTTTGATAGGGGATATGGCGAGCTGGGTCAATATTAACCAACCAATAATAGGGGATTTCCACCAACAACAATAGGGAAAACAATGGTTCATGATAGGGGAACCAGGGGTACGGGGTTTTGACCCATAGCCATATGACTAACCAATAATGGCTATTACTAGGGGGTAATAACCAACACAAATAGGGGATACACAACCAACAGGTGACGCATGGCTGATTATAACTGTTCATGGTGGTTGAGGATAGGGATAACTTACCAACAGGAATGGGGGATACGCAACCAACAGGTGACTGTTGTGGCTGACTACAAGAGTGATCATGGTGTAGATGGATGATTATAGTAATTGTTCACCATGGTGACTTGATGGTGACTTAGACTACTCATTGCTGATTTTCCTGGTAAGTACTGGCTGATGGTTGATTATGACTGATTATAATGGCCTAATGGCTGATTATTACGATGACTTTTGGCTGATAATGACTAAGTAATGGATGATCATGGGGACAACTAACTGTGGTGAAGCGCTAGTCGAAACGATTAGTAAGACGGATCGATCATGAGCAGGAATTGTGACGATTGGTTGTATATATGGCTAGTATTGAATGGTTGATAATTGCTGATCTCCCAGTGATTTAGGATAGAAGTGAACCATTGTGAACCAATCACTAGCGGTAGATTTGGCCATCAATAAATCCGCCATGTGGCAAAAGATCGGCTTCGGCTGTGGTAGGACTGGTTTTTCAACATGAATCTCTAATTATATAGTCGAGAATAATCTCACCAAGGTTAATCATTGTGGTGTGGCGATTCCCACTTAATCTTAGGATTAGTTTTGGAGTTATTTCAATAGCAGCATGAACCTACATTTTCTGGCTTATTGCCCCCACCATTCCTTTTTTGATGATGATGATGATGATGATGATGATGATGATGATGATGATGATGATAGTGATGATTGGCAAAGATGATTGGCTCCTGAGAGCAACATCAACTGAACCAAGTATGGTAGGCCATGGGATGCCATGGGTGCGCAACATCAGCGGCAGGCACATCCTGAACCTGGGCCATGGGGTGTTGCAAGGAACCCCAGAGGACGGAGCGGGGGAGCTGGGCGGAGGCCATCCCCTATGCTTCCTGTTGCCATGGTGGGGGTGAGGCCACTCAGCCTGTGGAAAATCCAAGGTGAGGAGGATTAATGGTGAGGTAGTTAACCCCAGGTGAGCATTCACAGGGTTGGTATTAATGTGAATACTCAACCAGTAATAGTTAATGGTTGATAGTTAATGGTTATTAAGGAGGATGGTCTATGATTAACTATGGTGAATAGTGGTTGACTATGTGGGATAATGACCAACAATGCTGCCAGGCTGTTATAGTAACCAACCCCAGTTAGAACGAGCTAGTAGAAACTGAGCATATGGATTGATATCAACGAGCATCAAGGCTATTCATTGGAGATCGAAGATCCAAGTCTCGGTTTAGATTGGTTGATGCGGGTTGCTAATCGACAACAAGCAGCAATTCTTGAGATTGATAAATCATTATATATGTATATACATATTTACTGACTAATTGATGAAATATATATGTATATAACGGTTATGGCAAATCACAAGAGTTACTCTCTGACAAACTAACCTTGAAGGGGGAAATCCACCATTTGCACCTAGTCTAATTGCCTACAAATGATAGTCTACCATCAATAATCATCATTGACAACGATTGCCCCATAGGTTTAGCTTCCAGGTGAGTTGAGGACAATCATCTTGTCAATCCTTTCTGCCTTCAAATGGTTCAGGATTGCTGGTCAATAAGCTGGGAGGTCTAAACTTGGCCAATACGGTCTGTTCAGGATCGCTACCAATGGCCAATAAGCTGGTCAAGAATGGTTAATGATGGTCCCTGTTTTATCTGGAACATCCAAGCTGCACGGTCGTTTCTCAAAATAGGGGACTCCCAAATCATCCTCTGAGCATTTCTAGTAATATAATACAAACCAGCCATAAGTTCAACCTGGGGAACCCCGTATGGCCCTTATGAACCCACCACATGGATTCACATGGCTGTTTTCGGCGGGTTCCTTGCAGGAGAACGTCCTCTTCTTCGTGGAAGAAGCTCAAAGCTATGGCGGCGCAACGGCGTGATGCGTCGCTCGCTGCGAAAAGCCGTCCCGAAAGACGAAGGCAAGCTGCAAAGGCAAGAGTTGGCAGTAGTTCGTTATGGTTAACTATGTTTAAGTATGTTTAATGATGGTTAATGATGAGGTTAATTAATTGTGATTGATTATGATGAAGTGAGTATGTTTAATGATGGGTAATGATGAGGTTAACTAATAATGATCAGCAAGAACAATGGTTAAGTATGGTGAGTAATGGTTAATAATGGTTGATATCGAGGTGAATTACTAATGGTTTGCAATAACAATGGCTGACAATGGTAATCAAGTATGGTAAATCATGGTTAACAATGATTAACAATGGTTGATATATTCATATAATCGTGAATCATGGTCATTGATGGTTTTGGATGCTTAATGATGCTTGACACTTGTGGCCATTGATGATATTTGATGCTTGGTGATCGTGGCGCTGGATGTGGACACGCTTTCACCAGACAGCTGGATACAAGACTCCGCAAAAGGTTGTTCGACTATATGAATGTTTCTCAGGTCATAGCAAACCATTGAAGTCATTAACCGTTTCTAGTAATAACCCACTTTTTGGGGTCCTCCATACATGCATTTATATTTGTATATTTATCAATCTCTCTCTCTCTCTCTCTCGCTCTCTCTCTCTATATATATATATATATGGATTGACTATTTTCTATGCGTATGTGTGGGATTGTGTGTGTGTGTGTCTAGATAACATACACATGTATATCGTATTCATTTATTTACATTCATACAATATCTACATGTATGAAATTGAACAAAACATTCATTGGTAGTGGGGTTTACTTTCTTTGTGGGTTATTTGCAATGTCTCTACAGGTTTAGTGGCACGACAAAACCGGGAACGTATGGGAAACCATGGTTATAACCTATTTATCAGTAGTATCACTAGTATAACCCGCTTAGGGTAGTCATTGACCATGGTTACTAACCAGTTACCAGCTATGGGTTGATCATCTAATTCAAGTAGAACACTCTCACCTGCGCTCTTTCTCCATGAAGCAGCGAACTGCGCCTTTTGCTGTCGCGTCGCTGCGCGTGCTGATTGTGCTTTTCGGATCCCAAACGGCTCGGTGATGGTCGTGGATGCCATTCAAGCGAAATGGGATGAAATTTGTATGAATGTATGGACTTTGGCAGGAGTGGCTATAGATCATCTCCAAGTGATAGATTTCCGCACTCATCATTCGCAACGAGGATCCAATGTACCATCAAAGATCATGTGTAATAGGAAAGACATGTAAAGAAGCCAAGCAGACGTAGTTATAGACATTGGATCGTGGATATATTTATTTCCACGTTAAAAGATCTTTGAATCACATACTCACCTCGATTTGAAACAAAACCCATCACTGTTGTTAGTGTCTTCCGCTTAGTCGCCTCTACAGATGCCATCCCCATTACGCTGCAGAGTTCCGACTCAGAGCATGGGGTTACCCAAGGCCAGCCTCAGCGAGTATCAACTATCAATACTACTCAATTGGATGGCGCAATCCACAAAACAAAAATGTGGCTTTCACGTAATTGCTGGTTGGTCCACTGTGAGGTGGTTTGTTGGTATCACCTTTATTCAGGTGTTTAATAAAAACAACAAAAGCACACATTACCGGAATGGCAACAAACCAATCAGGAAGTAATAATGAATACCGGGGTGCTCTTCATCGGGATGGCATGGATTATCTAATAGACAGCTCCAAGGATCCGCAAGGCCCTTCTGGAAGTTTTCTTTTTAAAGATGGACACCAAACCATCGAAGATTCTGACCGCTAGCCGCGGTTCCTGGTTGGTGGTGAACCCCAGCCGTGATAAATGTGATTCCGGGGCATGGTTCGATATTTTACCTGTACTGACTGGTTGCCGAGGCACTGGTTTGCGGTTGGTATGTGTTGGTTTCTCAAAATGGGGGTGCCCAAAACCACCCAATGTTAAACATTGATACTAACGAACGATTTTTAGGGTTCCCCACAACTTGAGAAACAGCCACACGGTTTATTGATGTTAATATCATTGAAGTTTGATGATGATTACTGCTTGATGAGCTGATTCATTGCCATTTTTCGCTTGTACTTGCAGCTGATTGATGCTTCATTGGCAACGGTTGGTTCAGACGGCCTCCCCAGCTGCATCCACCAGGGCCGCCAAGGTTGACACCGCCAACCAGATATGATTTCAGCGCCGACACCAGCGTCGCGTGTGGTTAAAGATGTGATGCAGGGGGCATGTGCCTGGGACCAGGTGTTTCCAACTAGTCATACCCAATGACTAACTGCCTGGTGGTTTCAAAGATGTTTTATTTTCCCAAATGTAATCATTCACGAATGGTTGACCCATATTTTCATAGGCGTTGAAACCACCAACCAGCTAACATCATGGGTTAATCCTTGTCCTCCTTGTTGTCGAGAGGCTGCTTAAGCTGGCTATGAACGGAACTATGGCCACCCTTTGGGAAGCAAACCTGGTTGGGGGGTCGATTCGCCACGGTTGCTTTGACCTAGCGCTGTGTGAGCCATGATTCGCCAACGTCATCATACGTCATCAAATATGATCATGGAAATATGTGTGCAAATGTTCCCTGTGCTAGTACTTACCCGTTGTCATGGGATAATTCCTGTGAAGTTGAGGAGAATCATCATAAGCAAACACCTTCGCATTGTCGGGGCACCATGGCTGATTTGGGCGCTGCCAGAAACTGAAACTGTTTTGCAATTCATTTTTTCATGCCTTTGCTGAATCTTTTCTGGCGGTGTCCACATGCCAACGCCTGCTCCGATGGACATTTTGCGTCTCAGAATGGCAGTCTTGGAGCAAAAGGCATTGACCAAGAACAGCACAGACTTTTCCACCCTGAGACCTACATGCTTTTGCACACAATGGCAATGTTCTGATCCCAACGTTGCTATGTTGAACTCGGAGCTGAAAAAGTCTCTAAGAACCATTTGCTGAAACTAGCTCATCAACTAATTGATGAATCTCAAATGTTTCTTAGTCGCATCAACGAAGTGACGAAACCTTCGCGTCACCCAACGTGTTGATGGTCCATCCGACCTCACTTTGTTGAGTCGTTCCTCTGACCCGTTGTTGGCTTCCGAGGAGCCTCAGGCGCGTAAATCGGCAGCTGGGGAATGCAGATGAGATACAGAACCTATAGATCGTATAGATGGTGGTTTCTCAAAATAGGGGTCCCTAAAAGCTATAAATGACTAGTAATGGATGATTTGGGGGTACCCCTATTTTGAGAAACACCCAGATGGTTTACAACAAAAAACACATAATTATAGAACACCTTCGGTAATTTGTCGATTTGGTGTGAAATTTGTGTGTCGCATGTGCAGTTAAAACCCGGTGTTTACCACACACAAATTTGTTCTAAAATTCTGTCGGCGGCTGTAATCACGAACAAGATTAACCACTATAGATGGTATTGTCCCCTATAGGTGGTTGGTAATGGATTGATGTTGGTTTATCATAGGGGATAATCACCAACAAGACTGGTAAAACAACTACTATATGTTGGTTTCTTAAACTAGGGGGACCTCAAAAATGGTTGGTTTAGCACTAATGCTTAGTGATTTGGGGGTACCCTTATTTTGAGAAACACCAATTTGGTTGATTTTGATTGGTGGTTTTGAACATCTTTGACAGGGGATCACAATGGTTACAATCGTTGATCTATCCCCTGCTTGGTGTTTTTTGTTTTCACGTTTAATGTTTTGACAGGTATTATAATGGCCAACAATAGGGGACAAGAACCAACAACAATAGTTAAACAACTACTGATTGGCACTTTTTATGTTCTCCCAATAATGGTTGGTTGGTTGACGAGCATATTTTTCACAGGGGTTAAAACTCCCAACCAGACAAGCAATAGATATCGCAAGTACTATAGGTATTACCAACTGCTCCTTCTCTCTCTCCTATCAAGTGTATGTATGTTTTTGTTTGCAAGCATAGATGTGCATACAAGTCTAGATACCTACAAATGTTTCTGCACATACTAGATACTGTACATATAGTCCATATAGACATAATTAGCAATTATTCAAGTATATAAACAGTATGCAAAAAACAAATACACATAATTACCACGATTACTACTGCTACTTTGATTTTACGAACTAAGAACAACAACAACAACAACACCAACAACAACAACAACAACAACAACAACAACAACAACAACAACAACAACAACAACAACAACAACAACAACAACAACAACAACAACAACAACCGCAAAAATAGTGATATCACTATTTCCTAATGATATACAATTCGAACAAATTTATCACAAGGTGTTCCCCCTTAGTTAGCTAACTTGGCCTATAACTAGGGTAACTACCAGTTATGGTGGATATAAGTATAGTTAAATGGCTTATTAATCAACTTATAACCAGGGGCCCACCTTGCAACTGCTGGATGATTTCTCTCAGGTTCCATGCCGATGTCCATGCCGGGCGCGGGTTGGTCCTGGAAGCCTGTGGCCGCCGTGGCGCGGCGCGGGCGGGCGCTGCGGCTCTGCTGCTGGTGATGATGATGTTGGTCAAGCGGGGGGCCCAGGGGAAGCCCTGGGGGCAGGGCAGGTGCTTGGGGCAGGGCCGGGTATAGCTGGGTAGTGGCAGTCCATTGTTGGTTGAAGATGAGAGGATAGCTGAGAGATCATGGCAAGAAGATTTGGTTCACCTGTCGATTTGGGTTTCACCTGGACCGTGGAAAGCTCGCTGGAAAAGAAGCCACAGTTTGGGGCAGCAACACCAGCCTGAACGCTTGTTGCGTCCAAGGGAAGAAGAAGAGGACGAGTCGGGACAGAAGCAGGAGCTGCTTGCGGAACGACGGGGAAGGCTGTGAACGAAGTGGAAAGTGACATGCAATTTTTCAGAGAAGGCATAGTTGAGCATCAATAGCAGTATGATAGTGGTTGATAATGGTTCATAATAGGGAACAATAAGCAACAATAGTGGTTAAACAGCTAACTGCTTGGTGTTTTGAAACATGTTTTATTTTCGATAGTAATCCGCATTAACAATTGGTTGGTTGACTAATATTTTTCATAGAGGCACTTGGCTCGAACCGCCAAGCTGGTGTGGCCTGCTGGCCACCGATTTTAGGCCACGAAGAGAGCAATGACACAGCAATGGCAGGAAATCCTTTGGCGATATGACATGTTGGGGACAGCTGGCGCTGCTCCCTCTTTTGACAAGGTCAACATGCTGGTGAGTGGATTTCGTCATGTGAAAGACAACATCTTCACAGCCACCATTTTGGATGCGGCTGGTATCAGCACTGCAAGTACCATTCGTGATTTCCTTCTGGTTGCCCAGGATGAACCCATCGAGGAAGTTACCTTTGCATGGAATACACGCGAAGAAGTCCCAGATGAATCTACCAAGGTTTTCCTGTGGCATGCCATTGACAATTTCTTTGGTGAAAGTGACTTCATTGTGGATGACCATGACACCATCGTTTTGCATGTGCCTGAACGTTGCCCTACCAGTGACCAGCCTCTTCGCTTCCTGGAGTTGTTTGCTGGTGGCATTGGTGGTTGGGCCTCGGCTGTCAACCTGTTGCGAGAGTGTTGCCACCAACAAATCCAAGTGGTAGCACTAGAACATGACATCCATTGTGCTTTTGGTTATGCCATTAGTCATCATGCGGTTTTGATTGATGGATCACAAAGGATTGCCAAGGACCATTTTGTCAATCATTCCCAAGACCACATCATACATGGAGACCTGTGGGATAAAGCTTGGTTACCGGCCATTTGTTTCTGGCAACCCGACATCGCATCCATCTCCTCGCCCTGCCAACCGTGGTCGTCGGCGGCCACAGGGGTGGGACTGGGGTCAAGGGATGGCCTTTTGCTTCCAGAGGCCATTGCAATCATGAAAATCATTCGCCCAAGAATTTTAGTCATTGAACAAGTGGGTGGTTTTGCTGGCCACGAGCACCAAAAGCTGATTCTTCGCCAACTTCGTTGGGCAGGATATCTTCTCCGCTGGGGAAAGTCAGTAGACCTGCAGGCTGTTTCTCCTGCAAAAAGGGTGAGATGGTTGGCCATCGCTATTCGCATGCAAGATCCCAGCATAGCCAAACCACCTTTCCAGTGTTGGACTCCTCGTGATCATGTCACCCCAAAGAATTTTGATGCTGTTTTGCAGGGGAGTGAGGCATGTGATGAACGATTGCAGATCAGCCCTGCAGTCCTACAGATGGCACAGGATTATCAACTCTTGCCACCCAGCAAGAGGAAGAGGCAAACCAGAGAACAGGTCCTGCAGTCGAGATGCACTTCACCGGATGAGGTGCCTCCATGTTTCATGGCCTCATACAGCACCCAGCATGACATAAGGCGATCTCTCTTGGAAACAAAGGGACTTTTTGTTCATTTTTTCCATGATCCGCAGTCGGTTGATCCTCCACGACTTTGGCATCCTGTTGAGGTCCTGTGTTTGCATTCAGCCTATGGTTCCATCTACCTGCCTCACGATTGGTCAGTCACCTGGAAAATCATTGGAAATCACATCGCGACCCCTCATGCACTGCTGTTGATTTTCCACGCCCTGCAGAGTCTCCCACAGCAGTGTGACCCACCGATTTGGTCACAAGTCATGGATGCCCTTGAATCACATCGTTGGAAGCTTGGTGACCTGTTTTCGGTACGTTTGCATGGAGGAGTCCTGATGACACAGAAGGCTGGTATAATGATCAGTACGATTCATGAGAAGGATTTCTTTGACCACATCCAAGATGATCTCATGCCTGCAGGCTCATGTTGGACTCTGGAAGATGGTTTTTGGAACCCCAATCACATTGACACCAGTGAGAACCCTTTCCCGAATGCCCAGCCTGATCCAGAGCCAATGACCCTCACACCTCGGTCATGCGCCTCCACAGAAGTTGAGCTATCGGGTACTCAGAGGTACATCCCGCTCTTGCAAGGACAACTGGTTGTTGGCACACGAACATGCCACTTTTGGTTTGCAGCAGATGTGCCCATGAATGCCTTGATGTCAATTTGGGATGATTTTTACATCATTGACCCACATGTCCAAGCTGTTGAACCATTTGCACTCCGGTTGATCCCACATGGTACCACGACCTTTGAACCACCTCAGCGGGACACTTCACAAGACATCCTTTGCTTGTGGGGGGATGGACAGTTAACGGTATATGTGGATGATGAGCAATCCATGCAATGTGCCACTGACGAGGGTGAAAAAGCTCTCTTTGATCCCTTTGGTTTGCTGCCGGATCTTCCCAAGAGTTCTCATTTGATTGCAACGTACCAGGAACATTTTGAGAGCCAATCCCAAGAAATCCCCTCGCCACAGTTTGTGGGGGCTGCAGCCATGGATTGTATCACCAACACGGATCTCTCCATTGCAGGTGAACTGCGACTCACAGTTGTGGGTCCACCGGTTGCCAGGGTCACCATGGTACAGTTCTGGTCCAACTTGCTTTCGGGAGAAGCCCTTGCTAGTCTTGGTTTGATGGTTACCTCGGATCAGCAAGCTGAGACCACCACGGTCACCTTTGCACAACAAGGAGCAGCCGCATCATTTCCTGCACCAGCCCTGCGAGTCCTTCTCATGGTTCATGCTTTTCGGTACTTGTTCGCTCCCATGAAGGTTGCTGATGATCATGAACCATCCCAACATGTGCGTATTCGGTGGATTTCCAGGACACTTTGGGAAGGGAAGTTACCCAAAACATGTACCCTCCAGGTCATCATGAAGTGTCAAGCATGGGCATGCACCCTCTACTCAGAGACCACCCCAGTGCGACTTCGAGAATTTCGCATTGTCAGTCGTGGCAAACAACTCATGCCAGAACGAACCATTGGTGAATGCCTTGAGGATCCAAACAGAACAGGCGTGACTTTGAATCTCATCCCAGCTTGCCATGGTGGGGGGGGGCCTCCGACCAACAAACAAGGCCAATCCACGCAAGTCAAGAATTCCATTGCAGGATCTTTGCTCCAAGAAGGATACAGCTTGGATTGGGTGAGTAAAGCGGTTGACGAATTGGTTCGCACCATTGGAGTCAAGTCACTTTTGCCGGTCACCAGCAAACCTCAAGGGGTAGGAAGAATGCAAGAAATCCTGTCCTTGTTGAAACAGGCCAATGTTGAGATCCCTGAGAACCACCCGAAACTCACTTCGGGTCATGCCCTTCATCAGAAGCAGAAGCGCAGAGTCCACCAGCCTAGCCCAAAGAATTATTTGATTCAAGATGGCACACTTCTTTACCAGGATGGTTCGGTGGCCACCCAGTTGAAAGAGTTTGCCCCGCATCATCGAGGTTTTTACCTTGCCAGTTATGAAGAAGCCAGTGAATGGATCAAATCAGGTTCGACCATTGGTACTGACGAGCTTGCAATCATTGTGTTTGGGAATCCAGGCTGGGAAACACCCCTGAAATCATTTCAGACCACGCTTCCCTGTGTCGATGAGCAAATGAGGCAAGTTCTTGCCGCGGTTACGGTGTTCCAACTTGGATCCAGCCACATCAAACTGAAAGAGTGGGATGACCAGAAGGTTGCGACCCCGAACTCCACTTTGGTATCCCTCACACTGTGGAAAGAAGAATGGATTGAGCAGTGGCCGCAGATAGTGGGCAATCCTTTTGCATTCATCAGGAATCATTTGAATTTGGGTGAATCTGTGACCGCAATGTGGGGCAAGTCATTCAAAGATGGGAAGCAGACAACTTCTCCCCTCGCATCCAAGTCATTGCAAGTACACTGCAGCATCAAGGAGGACTCATTGACACATCTCCTCCGTGAGTCCGGTCACAGTGGAGTGTGGGTAACCCCAAAGAATGCTGATGGTAAGCCTTGTGATCGTTGGAAGATGATCTGGTTGGGAAGCGACATCACTTTGCCCAATGCAAAGATCAAGGCTGCCAAGGTTCCCCAAGCCTGTGGTTTGGCAAAAAGTGGCCCTCGTTTTGCCATCAGGGTCCCCAAAGCTGTGTTCACTGCCAGTTGGAAACAAATTTTTCCGGATACAGAACCACCTGAGGACATCACCACGGAATTCCTCTACAAATTGGAGGGACTCCCCTTCGGAGTTACTGCCCAGGCTTTATCCCAATGGGCCACGCATTTGGGATGGAAGGTCAAACCCATTCGTGCGCTGGGTCCAAAGGGTTGGTTGGTGGGATGCCCCAAACATCCGGATTCAATGCAGTTAGCATTCAACGGGATGCCTTTGCTTTTGAGGTTGGTGACCCCCAGACAGGTCCAGCAACTGGACCCGATTTTGGCAGGACCACGTCCATCCATGAAGACTCAACCCAAAGGATCCAACAATTCAGTGCCACTCATTGGTGATCCATGGGCCAGATATGAGGGACCGAAGCCACAAAGCATTCCCAGTTCAAATCCGGGATCAGGTTCTGCAGGCCCTGTTGAACAAAGGATGCAGCTACAAGATGACCGTTTGAGCAAAATCGAGGAGGTCCTGGCACAGGACCGCGCACAGGTCAAAGAACTTCAAGCGGATCTCCAGAAGAAGGACCAAGAAATGCGCACTCATGTTGACCAGCGTCTTGTAGAGCTGCGCAATGAGATTGATACAGGCTTCTCTCGAGCCATCCAACAGCAGGCCAAGAACTTCGACAGCTCCATGCAGGAACTCAAGCAGCTGTTGATCCAATCCCAGAAGAGGAAAACGCCTGGGGAAGGTGATGAAGAGATGTGACAGTATGCCATGAATTGCCTATCCAAATTCTCTTTGGTTGTCGTGTTCCGTTTCAATTTGGATAGGCTGGGGCTACATATGCTGGGCATATGGGGTAAATTAGTTTGCAACGGATGCTGTCACAGCCTCCAACTGGTGTACTTTGTTACTTGTTCCCGAACGACAACAGCTCGTCACATGGCTCATCCTGCTAACGGGGTTCGCTTTGGAGAAGCCAGCCATCCTGGCCCAAGACCTTCTCCAAAAAATGAGGTTACTATTGGCTTTTGTAACCCCACGGTTCTGCAATCCAAAGATGATGTGTGTCTTAATTTCATGGCTGACCACCATTGTGACATTTTGGCAATTGCCGAAACTGCTGCTACCCAACCGGTGCAGACTTCCTTTGAGAAAACCATGAGATCAAAGGGTTACCAAGTTTTGTGGTCTCCTCCGGTAGCCCCATTGAAAGATACAATTTCTGGAAAGCAGCACTTACGGGGCCAGGCTGCTGGGGTGTCCATCATCTCAGCTCTGCCAATCCGTTTTTGCCGTAATTCATTGCCAACGGAGTGGGCATGCTGCCCACGAATCGTCCATGCCGTAGTTCAGCTGTCAGGAACTGCGATCCAGGTCATTGCAGTCTATTTCAAAACAACCAAGCTATCAGGGGCAAATGGCTATAACAACCAGTTGTTGGAGTTTTTGATTGAACAGGCCAACTTGTTACCAATCCCGTATGTTATTTGTGGCGATTTCAACATGCCCGTCAGTGATTTCACATGCTGGCCCCAACTTGAGCATTCCGGCCACCAGCACTTTGGCAATTTGTATCCGATTCTTCATGGCAGCGAGTACCCCAAGACTTGCATGAACCTCACTTCTCCGGACAATGCCATCGTCAGTCCTTCATTGGTAGGTAAAATCACGGCGATTCATGTTGCTGAAGGGGATTGGTTTGCCACCCACAAGCCGGTGACCTTCACAATTAGCCTGGATGATGATGTTCTTTACAAGAAACACATGATTTTTCCACGTCAACTTTGCACAATTGCCTTGGATGAACACGATATGCAATGGGGGTGGGAACAGGGAAATTTCCAAGAACCACCCTCCTCCTTGGAAGAATGGGGACACCAAGTTGAATCTGTTGCTCAGCAAGCAGTTGCGGGAGGTCGCACACATCTCCCTGCCGCCAAGGGCCTACCTAAGGCCTTTTATGGCCGGTGTCAACCCCGTAAGATTGTTAAGTCACCCATCAATGCTGCCTCCAGGAAAGGCAGATCAGGCACCTTTGAACCTTCGTGTGAAGTCATTTCCATGCCCGGCCAGAGACAGGTCAAGCAGTTTCGTAGACTTACTTCATTCAACAGCAGACTTTTCTCATTTCTTGGGAAACCTTTTAGGCAAGAAGTCCAAGATGATCTAGTTAAAGAATGGAGAGCCATTACACGATCTTGCGCCTTTGGTTCACCATGGTTGCATTGGTTGATGGATGTGCTCCCTGAGCTACCTCTGCCATGTTTCCCACTACCTGATACGGACTGGTTACTCCAAGCCACTCAGATCACCAAGCACCACATGACTGCCACCCTGCATCAAGACCAGGTCAATTTGCAAAAACGCATCCAGTACAGCCGGTATCTGGATCAGAAAGACGGTTCCAACAAAAATGCTTTTGCAAGTGTACGGGGACCAAGTAAACCAATGATTCGTTCGCTGCATCAGGTATACACAGCTGAGGGATGGTTAGTTCCAACCACAGTTCCTTTGCAGTTCGAATGCTTTGTTCCTACCACCTTCTTGTCACAACTGTGTTCATCGTTTCCACTGTTGGTTCACCAAATACCTTGCTGCATTCATGAAATTGCTGATAATTCTGTCATTGTTACTTTTGCAAGTGAGCCTCCACCTGAGTATCTCCAGGAACCGGTACCTTTGAAACAAGAACAGACTTTGGTCCATGCACCTGCTGTAGCTAGACAACTCAACCGTTATTGGCAGCCCATTTGGCAAGCGGCACCTCTAGACCTGTCATTTGTTCATGATGATGACAAAATTCTCACGTTTGACCATATTCCACCAGTACCCCGTCACCTTCATGTGGAATTGCTAGACCTCTCCCTGTGGAAAAATGCGATCAAGTCACTGAAGAGCCGGTCGGCAAGAGGACCGGACTCCATTTCTTCACAAGAACTCAAAATCCTTCCTGATGGTTTGATACAATCTTTGGCTACCACGATGCAACGATATGAACATGGTTTTCCTGAATGGTACATGGTAGGCTTCACATGCCCGCAGTCAAAATGCGATGCAGACCCTGATGCTTCGCAGTCTCGGCCTATCACCGTGTTAAGTCAGACCTACCGCCTTTGGGGTAAGGTGATTTTCACCCAGATTAGTTCTTTCTATGCCACCTTTGTACCGAAAGGGGTAACCGGTCTATTACCGGGGCGAGGGGCCCTTGATGCGGCATACCAAGCCTCTCTTTCCCTGGAGTTTGCCCGGACCACCCACGCACCCAGGAGTGGAATCACCTTAGACCTCAAAAAATGTTACAACAATGTCAAGTGGCAGTTTGCTTATTCTGTTCTCCTAGCAATGGGTTTGCCCAGAAAAATTGCCAACCAATGGATTTCTTCACTTGCCCGATTGCAGCGCTTTTGGTGTCTTGGAGCCTTCTTGGAGTATGCAGGGAGCGCCTCGGTTGGGATACCTGAGGGAGACCATCTTTCGGTAGCATGTATGATCGGCATGGCTGCCCTATGGGTTTGGTCGATGATGGCTTCCCACCAGGAACAGCACCAACTACGCCTCTCGGCGTATGCAGACAATTGGAGTTGGAGCACCATCCACCCCCAGTCACACCGGATAGGACTTGAAATCACCACTTGGTTGACCCAACTAGCGGGGCCTCCAGTCGACTGGGCGAAAACATGGTATTGGGCCACCACCACCTGCCATGCTGATTTGATACTAGAATCTATCTTAGAATTTCTAGGCCATGCCCCTACCAACAGGAAACATTCAGCGGCAGACCTGGGAGTGCAACTGCACTACAGTGGAAGGGTGCGCGCAACGCTCGCCCAAGAACGTTTTGACAGAGGCATGAAACGTTTGCAACGGCTGCAGGCTATGCCACACTCTTTGAGTGTGAAAGAACACATGGTTAGGTCCAGCATTTTCCCCGCCACCTTTCATGGAGTGGAAGTGCGCCCTTTGGCCTCTCACAGTATCACAACCATGCGAAGCAAAGTTGCGGATGCGGTTTTAGGCTCATGTCCTTCAGCCACCCCATGCTTAGCCCTTGCATGCATGCCGTCAGGAATCCTGGACCCCGAATTTTGTATGTTTGTGCGCATTTGTTTGGCAGCCCGTAGGTATCTCCTCAGTGCATCCGACTATGAACAGCTTGAATTTTTGCACTTGGTCACCCAATTCCAAGGTACCATTGCACATGTCAAAGGTCCAGCCTCAGCATTTGCATATGTACTCATGGAATTAAACTGGAGCATTGACGTTGAGGGTCTCATTCATGCCACTGCCTTTGTTTCTTTTTCCCTGCTAACATGTAGCGCCAAGCGGTTGAAGCGCTTTCTTCAACAAGCATGGCTGAGTGACCTCATGCTTCAGAAAACTCAACGCACCAAGCATTTTCATTCCGGTGACATTAGTTTGGGAGATACAGTTGCTGCCCTGAAAAGTTTTCCTGCCATACGCCATGCATGTCTCATCAAACACTTGGCCTTTGAAACGCAAACGGCAGATCAGAAGATTCACTGGGTTGCCAACGATGAAGGGGAGTGTGTTCTTTGCAACTGCCAAGATTCTAGGACCCATCGATTATGGGAGTGCCCGGTTGGTAACGAGATTAGGACTGCCTTTAGTGATGCATACAAGTTATATGAAGAATCTGGTTCCAACATGGCCGAGTTTTCAGTGATTACCAGGCATCCATATGAGGATGCCATGCAAGCCTTGCACTTCCAAGCCTCAGAACCTGAAATCCCTCCTGAAGTTAAGCGTTTTGTGCAAGATCAAAAGCGATTGAAACAAATGGTTTTTTGGTACACGGACGGTTCAGTTCAGCATCCCCGTACACCCACAACAGCTTTTGGAGCTTTTGCCATTGTTCTGGATTTAGCCACCAACGACCAACAGCGAAAAACGGTGGCCACCACCAAGGTTGCCAATGTTGAAAACATTCCCACGTTTGCCTGTGTGGGAGCTGCCAGGATCCAAGGTGAACAGCTCATTCTGAGAGCTGAGTTGCAAGCCGTCGCAGCAGTTATCATTTTGGTTGGTTTTGGTACCATTTATGTGGATAACCAAGCCACTGTTACCTCGGTTACTAAAGCCCTTAGTACACCCAACTGGCAAGACCTCATGCACTATGACCATTGTGATGTACTGCTTCGTATCTGGCATGTTAGAAATCAGGTGGACATTTCCCTTCAACATATCAAGGCCCATCAAGATCCGTGGTCCCACCAAGATCTTTTGCTCCGATATCGTCAACTGGGAAACGCCTATGCCGACTGCAAAGCGAAGCATGCTGCTTTGAATCTCATCCCCAGCTTTGTGACCTCCCTGCAAGAAATGCATGCGGACATGGAACAACAACGAAGCTTGCTGCTCAACATCCTGGATCTTCATTGGCAACTGTACCCAGTTCGACTGGCTGCAGCTCAACAACTGGAGGCCGCACCTCAGGTTGAACAGGAACACAAGAAGACCGACATCGTAGCCGCCTTCAGTAACTGGACCATTTCAGAGGGACGAGTTTTTCAGCTGCAACCTTTTTCTCCGCTACTTGACAGCAGTGTTTGGGGACGGGAAACCATGCAGAAAGTTATGTGCTGGCTCGCTGCTATTGTGTGGCCCCCGGACGATGACCACTCGGGACCATTGGGTAAGACGACTGGGACTGCATGGCCTGAACTCCTGCTGAGCTTCGTGGCGCATCAGCGCACCTGGCTTCCGATCATCAGGAAGAACGCCTTGCATGTCAAGCAGGTTATTGTTTTGGGCTCGCATGATCATGCCGCTGATTATGCCACTACAGTTGCGGAACAAGCTACCACTTTGAGATGGGTGATAGACCAGATTGCTGCCTTCCATATGATGCCGGTTTGGCCACAGATACAACGAAAGAAAATCAGTTCCTTGTACATCCAAGGCCTGGGTCAGTACACCCAAGGCATTGTGTCCCGACCATTTTTGCCCTTTCAGGAACAGACAGCTCGAATTCTGCATGAACGGTTCTCGGGTGTGTCCCGAGATCTTTCTTGGCTGCCGAAGATGGATGTGGATGAAGTTCCGTTGGTCATTCTACACCATTCATGGGATAGACGGCAGGCCATTTGTGATAGTGCCTTGAGGAAGGCCAGGCTCCAGAAGAGGAGCGGTGTTCCCGCCCAGTGAAATCATTGGGTGAACCTTCTCGCAGCGCAAAGAGTCCTCGTTACGCCGTCTGACGGCCGGGCGGGGGCTCCCAAACCAAGGGAAAGGTAATATTTTTCATAGGGGTTGAAACCACCAACCAGTAGTAGGATAGAGATTGCTGAGCTATTGCTCAATAGTAGTATGATATGAATCTCAATAGTCAGATTTAGGTTGACCTTAGCGTCAATAGTAGTATGAGCAGCGAAAAGAGAGTATGCCCCACGATGCTTTCTGACTTCTGACGATTGGTTGACTATCTTCATTGGGAATCCATAGCCATAGTCGATCAGTACGAGTCACTGTCAACCTGAGACAACCCAACAGTTCCCTATAATGTTCCAACACTTTTCTCGTCGTTGCCTGGGGACATTAATAGCTGTACCGGAGGATACCAAAGCAATGATACCTTTGGTGATATATCCGGTTGTCGCACGTTGTCGAATACGATTGTTTATTTTTTGGCATGGCCCTTAACATTTTCCTGCCTGTGTGTATATGTATATATATATATCTACCTGATGATTGTTGTTATTGTGATAGATGATTCATTCCCATACCCATATCAAAGTGATTTATTTGTCTGCCAACCGTTGTATAGTTCATAACTCCTTGGAGGAACAGGATCCATCACATCACCCGTATTTTGCACAAATCGAATAGATATTTGTAGGTTTATGTGTGCGTGCTTTCCTGACACCTACGGGTACATTGCAACTTTGGCCGCCCATTCAATTATTTCTGTGAAACTATCGATTTAGGGGGGAGGGGTAGACGACTTGTGAATGACCCTCATGCGCATTCTGTACAAGTGACAAACGTCAAAACCCCTGGGCCCTCCCTGGGCCCTGGTTGATTGTTCATACCAGCTTGGGAATCCACCTTTCATTGTAAAACTGGTATGAATATCAATATGGATCTATTACATGGATGAATCTTCCGTAACTATATCATAAACTGAGGATATCATGCCTAAAACCGATGATTTTCTATCTCTCAATATGGATCTTCCATGACCTGGGTGTAGGAATCCCTACTCGAATCATCATTACAGTTGTTGGAAATCCTTGGGTGACAAGGCGGCTCGGTGGTCATCTCAGGGTGGAAAGAAGGTCCTGCACGAAATCCTCAAAGAGCTGGTGGAGACTGTGGTGCACGAGTCGTTGGAAGCCATCGAAGGGGCCGGTTGTGACTCCCACACTTCACTTCTCTGAGGTCCAACAACGATGGGTTTCTGTTGTGGTTAGCCGTTGAGAACCAACCATCACCGAGAGCCCATGGTTTGTCCATTGAGACCTCCCAGCATGATGCTATCCCTAACTCAGTGCTTTGGGATGGTCATGCCCAAGTGAAGTGTCAAGTAGTTTTTATACCATGGTAAAATCACGCGCATGAGCAAATTATGAGGGTTGAGGGCGGTTTATTGATGGATCTTCTGAGAAGCACCATCAGCGCCCCAATGCAGCCAACTTCGGCAATCACAGCGATGGTTTTGGCTTTTGGAAACTGCTCCCAGATTTTCCAACATGGGGAGTCAGATTTTGAAGAGTAGCTAGGAAACAAACATGATGCGGTGTCATCGGTAACCTTTGGCGCACGGCAACCTATGGCCTCCAGAGACTTGACTTCCCCATAATCATGATAATCATCAACAACATCATCATCACCGTCGTCATCATCATCATTATCATTATCATCATGACCCTCATCATGACCCTCATCATGATCGTCACGAGTCATAGCCATCATCATGATCTTCATGACCGTCACAACATAACCACGCAGTTTTCCAATCTTTAGATTCAGATTTTGTTGATAATGTAACTATTGGTAGTGAGTTTGCCGGTGTCAGCGTAGTTTGAACGGAAGCTATGCGAATTGGCTTGCTATCAATTCGCCACCAGCGTAAACAAATGTTGTCTTCATGCATGGTTCCCCCCCGATTTTGCATTGCGAATGTATGAAGAGAGTCATATCACAACTGAATACTTTCTGTGGATTGAAAAGCGATCTGCTCCAAGGATGTTGAAGACTGTGCGAAGCGCGCTGTGGATGACGCTGGTTCACAATTTTTCGCGTGGAGGGTGGAATGTCAAGGTGCACCACTTTCCACCAAGGAGTCGGTGGGTTTCCTCGCGGTTTCCGTAGTAGTTCGGTCAACAAAATGATCAACATGATCCAAGTCACAAACTGCTCAGGATGATTAGCAACTGTTGGCAAAACACGTAACTGTCAGCGAAACTAACAACTGTGAGCTAAACCAGGTTGACCGAACAGCTTGCACTTACTGGTTTTGTTGGGGTTATGATTGCATGTCCAAGTCACGATTTTGGGGAGCCACCGCCACCCTCCGCCAGCATACCCAGTGGCACCTTGGGTGAGCCACTTCTTTGCAGCTCAATAAGCCAATTCAGCAGCTGGTTATCTACCAAAACTGGTAGTCACACCCAACCGAAGTAAGGTGACTACCAACCTAAGTAAGGTGACTAGATATTCATCGCATCCATGTTACTTGCTTTTTCATTCCACTAGGGACAGCGACAAATGAACAACCAAAGCGCCAACTACAGCGCTACCAGATTTCCGGGTGTGGTAAGCACGACGAAACAGCTTTTTCATTTTATATTTGGATGAATTTTTCTGACTCAGAAAGAAACCACTTCTGCAAGACATAAATCTTATACAAACACACTCTTGCTGGGTTCAGAGGACTGTCCTCGTCAGTTTTTTCTTCATTTTTGATTGGGCATTACTTGGGGACTGCAAGGGAGCATCCGAGAACAGTTAAAGATGGAGGCAACATGACTATGGGTCAATATTAATCAACCAACCATAAAAGGGAAGACAATGGTTAATGATGGGGAACATGGCTACGGGGTTTTGACCCACGGCCACATGACTGAACCCCCTTCTACAAAGGCCGTTTGACTTCTGTCTTGAAGAATTGTATTTGGTGGTTTCTCAAAATAGGGGACCCCCCAAATCATCCATTATTAGTCATTATTAGCAACAAACCAGCTATTTTTAGGGGTCCCTATTTTGAGAAACCACCATTTGGTGAGATAAAAATTTTGCATTCTTGCAGATCACGGGCGTTGGCAACAGCATGTCAACTCATTGCTCGGGTTGGTTGCTGCGTAGCAGCAACTTGTCAGCTCCTGGCCTTTGTGCAATTGCAGTTGGTATGTATATATATATATATTTATTTATATTGTATATATAATACATTGAATTCTTTTAAAACCCAATAGTAGAATGGAGATCATAGATGATACATTCATGCGATTTTGGTCAGAGGCTGTCAAGCACCTTAAAGCTACTGTAGAAGTTCCTCCAAATGGCTTTTCTGGGTACAAATGATGGGCAGGGGATGCCTGCAGAGCCAAGCTTGCATCACTTCTTGAAGAAAAATCAACCACCCGCAGGCGCAGCCTTCGGGGAAGAGAATGCACATGTCATTTGACCACCGAAAACATCTTTTAGGCCTACCGATGGTTTCTTCGCAAACATTGTTTGTCAGGTATTTGGCATGGCATGTACATGTACACATCACATCACCGAAAACTCTCTTCCACAAGTCCATGAAATTACTGGCAAAAGCACCATGCTAGCAATGTCTTCGCTAACAACTTTGTATCCTGGACATGGCGAAGAGTATTGCCAGACGTGGTCGACCTCATGGGTCTGGTTTTACTCTGAGGAAATGATCAAAGAGCAGCTGAGCGGGAAGGACTGCGCGTGTGCATGCAATCTATCCATGTTGTTGTTGCCTTCATTCTCGCAGTTGGTATCGTAATTAATTATGTCATTGCAGTTGTTGATTTCAAGAGAGGTGGCAACTGGCAACCACTAGTCGTTTCTACAGCAGCAGCAGCAGGAGCACGCAGACGCAGCAGC
>VSDK01022665.1:311825-340104 GCA_009767595.1 Symbiodinium kawagutii
CGCGTAAGTGTGAGTCCGCTTGCTGCTGCTACTGCTACTACTACTACTACTACTATTACTACTACTACTACTACTACTACTACTACTATTACTATTACGGCTGTGGGTCAAAACCCTGTACCCCTGGTTCCCCAGCATTGACCATTGATTTCCTACTTCTGTTGTTGCTTATTATCCCCCACTATTGTTGGTTAATATTGACCCATACCCTTACTATTACTGCTACTACTACTACTACTACTACTATTACTACTACTACTACTACTACTACTACTACTACTACTACTACTACTACTACTACTACTACTACTCCTGCTACTACTACTACTGCTACTACTACTACTACTACTACTACTACTACTACTATTACTACTACCACCACGTGCTGTTGAAGTGATATAAATGATAACAAATCATAGTCATGTGTTTGTTTCAAAACTTCACTGCGAGACGCCACGTCTCATTTCTCACAGGAGCTGACCTTTGATGAGGCCTATGAGAGAGTTGCGAAGTTTCGTGGCAGGCATGAACTGATCCACCGACACTTTGGTAAACCAATCTGGAAGTGGAGAATCCACCATTTATGCGTTTTTTTCTCAAACAACTTGCTATTTTTAGTTTTCAGGTTAGTTTACCAGAGGGTAAGGCAAGCCAAGTGACAACAACAATCAGGACCGAAAGATACATGTCTTGGGCTGTTTGGAGTACATATCCCAATGCCAATACAGGCACAAAAACAAATCATTTTGTTTGGTATGCTAATAACATGTTGCCAAAAGTCCCCCTTCAGGAATTCATACAAAATGACCTCAACACCCGAATTCCGCGTGGATTTACCTCTTCTTTTTGAGGCCCGCCCCCAACCGGCGCATCTAGGTGCAGGTGGAACGGTTGCGCGAGGGGAAATGAAATGACATTTTGATATGGCTATGGGTCAATATTAATGGGGGATTTCCACGAACAATAAAAAGGAAAACAATGGTTAACAGAGGGGAACCAGGGGTACAGGGTTTTGACCCACACCCATATCAAGGAATTCTATCTATGTTATGATCGATCAACAAGCGATCAATTGGAAGGGGACCCTGCATTTTGCAGGGCCGAAACGGGCCGAGGAAAAGTTGTTCGCCCTTAGGGTTTGTGATTGTAATTATCAGGACACAAGATGCCATTTCATTTGATATCAATGTTCATGTTGATACAAGATTATTGTGACTATCAACGGATTCCATGTGGAAACGCGAGATGCAAAATAGAATCTGAAAGGGGTGGCAGTGCCCAGTGGAAGACACGTCTCCAAACGCCAGTATTGAGTAATGATAGTATGAAGTAACCATATCAAAAGGATCAGCACATGTTTAAGTCTTTACAGGAACGGTGGATCCATATTAATGAACCACCACCATTTCAAATATGAATAGCTTGTGATTTGTGATTCGCAAATGTGATAATAGCTTGCGATTCAATGAATAGCTTGTGATTTGTGATCAATAGTAATGAGCCACTAATAGCTTATAGCTTGTTGATTTCAAACTGGACTTACCATCAACCAAATTTCTATCCTGCGGAAACATCACGCCAGGAGGGCCGCCGAAATGAAGCGTTGGGATTTGGAACCAACATCCCTTGAACGCGCCAAGATCCAGTGGATTCCAATAGTATGTTTTCAAGGAAATTTACTGTATGTGGATTTTTCATAAGCATTTATGTCACTCAAGTTTTTTGGTGATTTGACCGCCATCCTTCTCGAACCTTGCTCTAATTCGTGATTCATGAGACCGTTTATGAGCAGTATATGTTCAGTGTTCAAACCCATACATGTAGTTGTAGGGACAAGTAATTTCGGGGTCACTCGCTAGTCTTAGCGGATTATCGTCATTGGTCACTAGTGCATAGCCACAATGAGATTTCAGGCCCCTAATGACATCTGTGCCCAGGTTGGATTTGTATGATCCACTAGAGCAGCGGAAAATGGGTGTTCAGGAATTTGAACAGATGGCATCTTGGTGGCACAGTTCGGCATGGTGATGGTCCCTGGTTCTTGCTGTCTCTGCAGCAAATCGCCTTGTTTGGGGTCAGTGAACATACCTAAATGCTTGGACATGTATTTGTTTTTGATGTACATGTATATATATATATAGTACGCATTTTGTTTCATTGTTCTTGTGAATGGTTGCCCTAAAATTAGGGTATCCCCAAGACACGGCTGTCCCTGCAAAACTGCTGAACGTGTTGGTTTAATTATTTAGGTGTTTTGTTCCAACTCCGACAAGTCGTTTCAAGAGCTCTCTTCCATTCTGATTATTAACGAGAAACTAGGCACAGAAGTGATTGTAGCAGATTTAAGTCATGTTTGGTTTCGAAGATCACTTAGTAAGGAGCTTCATGTATGTGATGGCATATGCAATAGCAGATATTGACATGTATATAGTCTAGACTTATACATGTATGGGTGTATTCGATTTTGTGCGTGGGTGTTTACACTGCTTCAATCTGTTTGAATGTATGTATGTAGATGCACACATCTGTATTTCTCCAACAACACGTATGAACGTATCTATGCGCATATGATACAGATTCAGATTTGTTCTTATTCATATGCACACATACTGATATACACTTGTATTGAATAATTCCTCCCGTCGCTGGTGATCAACATCATGATATTCAGCAAACAGCACTGCCGGTTCGCAAAGTCTGAATGTCATTTTGTTCATTGCGGTGGCTGATGGAAACAAACTATAAGAAACGCTAGTTTTTGTTGGCTTCCATCTGAAGTGGTCTTGGTTCTGTTGTTGGTCTGTTTGTTGGTTAGCTGGTTTGGTTTTTGTGCTGGTTTTGTTTTGTGGCTGTTGTTTGGTTCTTGGTTTGGTTCTTTGTTTTTTTCGAGGACTGGATCCTTTTGCACGAATTAGTTTTTTTGCCTATTGTGCTTTTCGCTAAGCTACCTGAACCAGTGAGCGGGGTGCCGCACCCAATCGGCTCTACAGTGGAAAAACAATATGAGACACCTTTGTTTTAACCAACTGTGGAGGTGTCCTGTAGATTTTCCCAGGGACCATTGCTGGGATTGGTCGCTTGTTTCGCTCGAGGCAATGGCGAACCAAGATGATCCCTTCGTCATGGAGCAGATGGCTAGATTGTCAGGTGGAGAACTGGGACCCGGAGAAACCCTTCAAAAGAAGCTGGTTGTTTGGCTTGTTGGTTGGATGGTCGGATGGTTGGTTGGATGGTTGTGGAGGTTGTTGGTTGGTTGGATGGTTGGTTGGATGGGGTTGGATGGTTGGTTGCTCAGATCTCACATTTTCCCCGCTAGTTGGTAAATTGGATGCAGCCGGGTAGCATGGTCAGCACCTGGAACGGGCCGTTGCCGAAGTCTGTGGGGATTTGACCTGAAGATTATGTGACGGAGCTGTCCCTATAGCGTCGGGTTGTGCCACCCAAACCAGCTAAAAATCTTTCTAAGCAAAAGCACATTAAAACCATGGTCGATGGTCGATGTTCATCAGTGTTGATCAATGATGCTGAGATCGTTTGGTGCTTTTATTTTAGTCTTAACCTTTGAATGACAGTTTCCTTTCTACGCAGTTAAAAATCACAGACATGATCTTTGAAGCAGTTCCGGAAGAAGGACTGAGACAGGAAGGTGGGGGGTGGGAAATTATGGTTGACACGATCACGAGTCATAGCTGGATGGGGGGAAAGTCTTGGGACTAATCCACAGGAAAAACTCGGTCCCAAGAGGCTATAAAGTATGAGGGTGTTGCATTTGTTTCTGCAGGGGCCAACTCATTCAACTTTGATCCATTTTGACTGGAAACTAACCATGGTCATATGGGTTACAAGCTACCCTGTAGGGTTCATGACCATGGTTAAAACCCCAACTTTGATCCATTGTAAGTCAAGTTGCTGTGCTCATGACCTCGCAGGACCTTGCATGCTACCCTTCAATGGTCCTTCAACCAATGGTTTCCATTCGTCAAATGATCGTTAGCAAAATGGTGGGTTGTTGGAAACCCTATTTTGGCACATGCCCAAGTAACCTTCAAGTAAACCTATATGTTAATTCACCAGTTAAAACCATGATGAACGACCATCATTTGACCACCAAAACCATAACGTCAATTGAACTTGGACCCTTCAATGGTTGGTTCCGCTCTCAACGAACCTTCGCACGGCCAAGTGTCCAGCCGCCCAAGCCCTTAACCGGACCGGACTCCGCGCTGTTTCGTGTGGCGTGTTTGTCGTTATCGCTGCCCAGGAGGTACTGTGGGAGACCGGGCACCTCCCATGTTGGATGTGGCAAAGATCATCAATATCAAGGTGCGACCGCTGCAGAACCATGACTTGATAATCTTGGGGTAAATCTGGTGGAAATCTTGTGGTTTCAAACATATTTTGTATTTTTCATAGGGGTTGAAAAACCAGCAATAGTCGTTGATAAGTACCTTTATTATGGATAATTAATCACCAACTATGGTGCTTGCTAGTACCATTCATAGTGGTAATGGGAGGGGAACCATGACTTGAATGAATTCATAGGTTGATATTCTCGTTGCATCAGGTGGTTGTATCATGAATGAATGGTTCATAATGCTTAAGAATGGTTGATGATGGTTGATGATGGGCTAATCATAGGGAATCATCACCAATGGTGGTTCCTGGTGGCTGTGAGCGATGAGCTGAGTAATGGTATCCACATCTCCAAGTTGAATACGGGGGAGCGGTGCCAGGAACTACCAGGAGTGGCCACGAAGCAAAAATGGTCCTTCAGCTGCTGCACATGAACCATACCTGGGGATTCCACGTTGTGATTTCTGACCTTCTGTGGCAAGGGGTGTTGATTGATTTACGGATGACTAAAGGGATAATGACCAACTATAGGGTGTATGATGCTTAATGATGATGGTGAACTGGTTGGTGATGGTTGGTGGTTTCAAGATGATTTCAAGAGGATTGGATTCTATTGCTGTAGAGGATGAAACTTCCGGCAGAAGTTTGCGCATGATTTTATAGGACTCTGACAAGCAAAATCTACTCATCACAGCTCTCATAGCCATACCATCTACAAAGCCCAAGAACCAAGCCGTGAGGTCCGTCCCACTCAGCCGTGCAGCAAGCTGGGCCGCAGGCAGATTCAGTGAACGAACTGAACCTCGAGGTGATGAAATTCATGAAGAAACCCAATGCGTGCCTCGGATCCCATCGACCCATGTCGCTGATCCAAGTTTGGAGGCTTTAGGTTCCATGACAGCCCAACCTATGTGGAGGTTGACATACTGCGGAGGGGGCTGGGGCATTGGAGGGGGTCGTATCGCCTTGGTCGACCACTCGGGCGTACACTATCACCCTTTTTTGCTTTGAGAGATCTTGGAAGCCACCTTCAAATAGGAATATGGCAGTACCCCAGGCCTCCTCCAGACCAAGTGATGATCAGGTTTATAAGGGAACCACCAGCGGGCATCGGTTTTCTAGACCCCAGAGGGAGATCTTGGCCGAACAGTCCAAGGAACATGCCTTTGATAGGAGCAAACCCTACACTTGGAACATGCTGGAACAATGGAAAGGTGGCCCTTCAGGAACAGAGTTGTGAACCTCGGATTCCTTCGGGTTTCGTATCCACCTTGGCTTCGCTGCGCCGAAGCCAAAGTGCATCAACGGCGGAGACTCGAGACTCGGGAAGTACAGCAGCTGCTCAGCAGCCGCCCCAGGCACGAGAAGGATTTCAAAAACGTGACCATTGCGCTGAAGGCGGGGCAAAGGTTGTTGTGAGTTGCGGAGAGGCAATCGAGGCAAACCATTGACGTTGAACTCGTTTATGAGCTCAACCGCGGGTGATGTACCTTCAAACGTGGGGGATTTACCAATGAGGGTAAATCCCCAGCTGTATGATTCATGATCCAGCTGTGAATCAACCACCAGTTTGGTGATTTACAGTCAAATACATGTGGTTTTACTGTAGATCTTCTGGTATTGTGTTTCGTTTGCAATGTCTCCATGATATCCGACGTACCGTATATACCTTCAACCAGTATATTGGTCATTTCTAGTTCTAGTGCTTTGTCCCACTGTAAGCCATTGTACTGCTTGTTCTAATGGCCGTAGTTTCAACTCAAGAAAATCAGGAAGCGGGCAGGCAAAGATGCAAGCAACGATACAAATCCTCTACTTACTTTGAATGTTGAGGAGGCGACATGACCCGCAGGCATATTTAGCAACTAAAACCAACCAAGAATGCCTAGATCCAGCCCTATCATCACCAAGAAGACACAGTACTTCGCATGGTTTCGCGGCCTGTTCAGGACTTAGCATTTTCTAATTAGCATCGCACATTTGTAAGTAGCTTCTTAACTATGAATCACTATGAATCAACCAATACCGACCATTATCCACCATTACGAACCATCGATAAGTCTTGATTACCGTTCAGCCATTGCTAATCATCATTATTGATTATTGACCGTTACCTGGCCACTCAGCGGTGTCACGCAATATCAGCCACTATTGTCCACTAGCATTCACCATCAATTACTATTATCAAATTATCAATGATTGTGGTCAACCACGTTAATCACTCCCGGCAACTATCATAGTGAGCGGTTTGTCAATGACTCTAGTTTAGGCACTGTGAACCTTGGGTTTAGCCATCATGAACCGGTATTCACCGTGATGTTTGACAACTAATTGCTCATCAGGAAGAACTCACTGACGTTTGTTAAACCAGTATGAGTATGAGTATGAGTCACATTCAGTTTAACCACTCATACTATATTTAGCTAGTCTAACCACGATTATCGTTTGAAAGCATTGTAAAACTGAACATTTCTGAACTGTGGTCAAAAATGAGTTGCGACTGAAACCATGTTTCCATTTCTTCAGTTTAACCATGTTAAAGTCACTGTCTGGAAAACCATGTTAAAGTATTTGTTGGAATTCCTTGGTAAGACCTGTGGTTACTTTTTTAATCATGTCGTTTGATAACAGATTGATAATGTGTGTTTTACTTATTAAACAATTTAGTGAAAATGCTTAATATGCTAGTAAGATCCTATTTGCATGCTCTCAATGTGCTACTGATATGCTATTTGTTTGCTACTACTATTCATATCATATCAAACAAACTATTTAACTATTAGACAGAGCCAATTGCAATGCTATTGAAGCATATCAAAACCCAATTGAAAGGCTATCATAATTAGTTTCTGTGACCCTACGAATTCAACTGAACCTTGAATGACTCTATTAAACATGTTTAAACATCCAACTATTTAACTATTAAATAACCCCAAATTAAAGCCAATTGAAATGCTATTAAAACATATCAAACCCAATTGAAATGCTATTAGGTTGTGTAACTCAACACATTGAATGATCTATTAAACATGTTTTGTTGAACAACCCAACTTATCAAATAACCCCAAATTGAAGCATATCAAACCCAATTAAAGCATATTAAACCCAATTGAAATGCTATCATAATTAGGTTACCCTACTAAATTAAACCAAACTATTTAACTATTCGACAAAGCCAATTGAAATGCTATTGAATATCTATGATAAATGGACAATATTAAAGCCAATTGAAATGCTATTGTTGTTGGTCATTAACCCCCATTATTGGTTAGTTGATATTGATAATATTGACCCATAGCCATATTAGTAGTCTATTGGTAATCTATATTATGTTAGTTACTATTGTTGATAATATCTATTAGTAGTCTATTAGTAATATTGAATATCATTTCAATTAACTACTGCTATATTACAATGTGCAATGAAACATGTTGAAAAACCGGCTGCTAGGCCTTGGTGAACGCCAGGGTCGAGAAGAGGCACGGCGTGTCGGTGGAAGACGTGGAGGTGGGGTTGCCCAGCCATGCGCAGCCGTGCATCTGCGGGTCACCGGTGACCAGGGGTTGGTTGGTTAATGGGTGATTATAGACATTGGGTGTAACGGGGGTTGGTTGGTTAGTTAGGAAGAAAGAGAAAGAAAGAGAAAGAAGCAGAAAGAAAGAGAAAAAAAGAGAAAGAAAGAAAGACAGAAAGACAGAAAGAAAGAAAGAAAGAGAGCAAGAAAGAGAAAGAGAAAGAGAAAGAGAAAGAGAAAGAAAGAGAATGAGAAAGAAATAGAAACGATGTTTCCAAAAGAAGAGAATGAAATGAAGAATAAGCGAGGAGAAAGAAGAGAGGGGCAGAAGCAAAGAAAGAAAGGAAAGAGAGAGAGAGATTGCATGAAATTGCAAGACTTAGGAGACAAACCGAGACAGGTTTTACTTGTCGGCAGCACAGGATTGGAGACATAGTCCCAGTGAATCATTCTGTCAGTTTGCATTCCGAGCTGCGCTGCAAACTGCATTGCGCTGGCAAAGTGTTTGGCTTCGGGCACGCAGGACACAGCCTCAGCACCGATCAAGCCGCCATCAGCGCTGGCGTAACTTTCCATGCAATGAATCGATTTCAGCTGATCACTGGGCCTCGAAATCACAGTTTCACAAGTTCACTGAATTTTGCCAAGGGTCAATGCCGTAACAGGTGCCACGCCAAATAGCAGCAACCTAGGTTGGCTGTACCATGCTGTTCCATTCAGCAAAACAGACCCACCTTTGGCTCAGGCATGGTTTCGAGACACTTAGCTTCAAAATTACAAGCACTGGCATCTTTTATTCCACGTCCGGCCTGCAAACGGTAATGAGCCGCACGAGGCTGAGAACCGCGCAAAAAACCTCAGTTTCCACAGGCTGTGCAACGCTTATGGCGTCAGAAGGGCCAGGATTTTGTCACAAGAGATGTCCGGAGTGGCGTCTGGCTTAGCCGCTTAGCCATTTCATATTTCCTGCTGTCACCGTTTCACCCTTTTGCAATGGGCGCTTCTTGCTGTGGCTTTCGTGGCAAGGACAGGCTGAGCGATTCAAGTCAACCAATTTTGGAGAGAGATTTAGAGAGAACGAAGGAAACCCATTGCACAGTGCTACAGAATTTTTTTGCCTATCCCAAGATGTCCCATTTTGTTGCCGCCCCTGTGAGCTTCGTGCAGGAGCCAACGCCTCCCACCTGGGCCCAGACCTCATCGCAGCATGCTATGCCACAGCATGGCATGCTGCACCTGCTTGGCACGCCACTTGAGGACGACCACTTCCTGCAAGCCAGCGGCCGCAGGAAGCAGTGCCTGCAATTGTGGAGCTTTGGGTTTCTTCCAGATGTCCCAGGGCAACTGCTGTGTGTTGTCCCTCAGGCTACTCGATTCATCAGTTGTTTCGGCTCAGAGCCAGACGATGTATCCCGCAGGACCCGACCGTGGAGTCAGGAAGAGTGTGCCTAACCATTGGATTGTTTCCCTATGCATTTTGATACACAGCAGTGATACATCAGCTTTGATCAATGCCTCGGCTGATAGGTTTGTTATAACCGCTCCTTCCTGAGCCTTCCTTTGTGAGGAGCACGTGGGGGAGTGCGTCGAGATTGTGGAAGATATGGGGCTCGGGGAGCCGTTGCCTTGGCAGTTTACTGGGGGCGGGACGTTTTCATGCCAGTGTGAGCTGGAGTCCATGAGGTTTTCTGGGGACTACATCCTGGCCTTCTTCAACGACCGTCTCATGGAGTTGTTGCATTTTTCATATTGCTCTTTCATAGGTTTGCAGTATGGTCCCACGAGTCCGACCTTTGTCAGCGCCTTTGCCTGCCCCTTGTGGGTTGTTTGGAGGAGCGACACCGCAGAGTGTTTCCTGAGGACTGACGCAGTTCGGAACAAAGCTTTTTGTTCACCTAAGGATTTTTGGATTGAAGTTGCATTGATCACAAAAATGGATGGACAAGTAGCACATGAATTATTGGATTCCGATGGTTTGCCACCGTGAGCTGATAGGAAGTGTGCGAAATACTGTGTTTTCCAAGGTTTTGTGCTCCAGGATGCACGGAAGGGTAGGGTTCTCAAGCGGGCGGGCTCGGACGTGCAAGCGGACGATGGTTCCTTCAGTGTGAGGGATTTCGCAAAGTAACGGCTTAAGTGAGGCTGTCGCCTCCCCAGTTCTACAGGCCGCGGGTATCGCTAGCTTCTGGGCGCTTGAGGTTCAAAAAAAGAGTTGATCATGTAAATCATACATATCTATTTTCTTTCTTTACATATAGATCTAAACACACATACATACACACACACAGATAGATAGATAGATAGATAGATAGATAGATAAATAGATAGATAGAGATAGAGGTAGAGGTAGAGGTAGAGGTAGAGATAGAGATAGAGATAGAGATAGAGATAGAGATAGACATAGATAGATAGATAGATAGATAGATAGGTAGATATAGAGATAGAGATTGAGGTAGAGGTAGAGATATAGATTTACCGTAATGGAGCCTACCGGTTTTAGGTTGCCACTAACGAGGACTTCTCACCATGGTTAGTGTGGGGGTGATACCGGCTAATGATATGGTGTAACCAACAATGATGTTTATATCAAACCCCTAGTTGCACATCCGAGTGTGGATGATGACTTCATGGCGACAAGCTGAGGATTTTTGATGGTGATAGGAATCACTCACATGTGTCCACGGCTATGGTGGCGGAATTTGCCCATCCCAACTGATAATCGACCACCAACAAGCGAGGGGAAGGGGTGTACATGATCGATGAACAAAGCTGGGTGATGATGATTATGTCATGTCGAATGGATAAAACATTTCGTTGACAACTGTTGATGCTGATGAGACAACACTGGCGGATGCTGGTTGATTGGTCATGTAGTTTCACCACTTGCTATCACACAACCACCGGTTTCACTGGATTTTTTTCAGCATTTCTGCGAGCCCTGCTTGGTTGATGATCCAAGAACTCGTGATCAATACTTTGATTTTTGGTCGTACAAATTGCACAACCACACTTTGGGGTGGTGATGGGGGAGCTATTCAACAACCCCGTGATACCCGAAATGCCCCAGATTTTGACTCGCATCATGGCAGCGGCACTGGCAGCTCACAAACTCCGGCTGGAATGATGGTTGGTGCTTACCCTCCAGGAAACTAACTCAGCAGGACCCTACCAGAAGGGTATCCCAGTAGGAAACTAATCTTCTAACCCCTATTTGGTGGGGTCTATGTTAGTTTCCGGGAGTGTATCATCCGCAAACAGGTTACCTGTAACTATCGCAGCCTCATGTCGGGGTGTATATTTGGGGATTTTTTCCAATATATCATTATTCTCCGCATAATTTTGGGCCATGGCTGCATTTTCGCAGAACTTGACCAGTTCTCTTTGTTAAGCAAAAGCGAAGCACACAGCGGGCTTTGCAACTTTCAGGATGAGTGTCCGCAAAAGATGGCCAGCATCGAAGCATAGGTATGTAACATTTCTTGGTGCCGTGCATTTTCATGCAAGTCTGGTATTTGCCAAGTATTGGAGGCAATTAGACAATTAATTAATCAATCAAAGAACAAGAACACTCTGTGGCAATCAATTAGAGTAGCAAAACCAATAGTCTTCTTCACAGTGATTAGCATCCAATGAATTCAATCATGCACTGTTTCGCTGAAGCACACTACCAAGTTGGGCCCTGGATTTCGCAGAACCAAGCACTCCTGGTGCAACCAATCAAGTGGGCAAACAAGTCCATCATTAGTGGTTCTGAACCGTATCAATCAACTAGTTTCTAGTGACCAGCTTGTTAAGAAACAGTAGTATTGCCATATTACTCATCACGCCTCTTTATAATTATGTAAGATCCTATGTCTAAAGGAGAGGTACTAGATGATAAACATCAGATTACCCAGCTAGTTGTAGTGACCAAGCAAATCAAGGCTCTATCTAAGCTATCCAGTGCTGGGATTGGGCGTGCCAAAATGTTTTTTCGCTGTTCCTCTAGGCCGCAGCGATGATGAAGCAGCAAGAACTCTTTCCCAACAAAGTGCCGTGGGCAGAATTTCCTGTGTTGAAATGATGTTTGAACGGGCCTGCTGGGCAAACTTGATGGTAGGTAGTGCTCCTCGTGACATCTCTTAATTAATCATAGCGCGACAGCTGTACATTGATGATGTATCCTTTCAGAAGCTGATTGTTGGCAGTTAGGCGATGAGCGGCTATATTCAGCTACTTTGGGGTTGCCTATATTAAGATATATATATATATATATATATACACCTATATTTAGATATATTCATATATATATATGTATATTTTTTAGATATAGATAGATAGATACATAGATAGATAGATAGATAGATAGATAGATAGATAAATAGATATAGGTAGATAGATATAGATAGAGGTAGAGATAGAGATACATATACAGATACAGATACATATACACATACAGATACAGATACACATACTTATATTGCGTGCGCAGCCATGCTAAAACGATCACACCTGTGTGGGCAAGCATTTTAGGTTGGGGGGTACACCATGGATCTTTCTCGTGCACTGATTCACACAGACACATTCTTTACTTTTTTTTGGCAAATATTTCAGAGTCGTGCCCTGTAAAATATGTCGCTAATACTCCTCTAGTCACTGTAGAGGTAATCAGTTGGAAAATCCAAGCAATTCTGTACACATTTTTACATCATTGGTTGCTATTGTTGATCATTATCCATCATTAGTTCCAGTTTTAACCTTGGGGAACATTCGTCAGCCATCATAGTCACACTTGTCAACCACCATTATATATATATATATGCATCAGAACAGGGGCATAAACACTTGCTTTTCAGTGCCCAGCAAGCTAATTCTGTGGGAATGATGACTGCCAGGCGTGAATGTGTTGCAGTGTTGTTTTTTGAGCCAGAGTCAAAAGCTATAAAGATTGTAAAGGCAATGGGTTCAGCATTGTTTGGTAGTCGCTAATCCCGATTAATCATGTTCGTTACTGGTTGCTAAATGTTCAATGGCAGACAACTTGGGAAGGCTCGACACAACTCTTGTTGGGATGCAAGAAGTCATTTCTTGGATATGGCCATATCCGTGCATTGGGGTAGCCCCCTAACCACAGGAAAGGCATTCTTTCCTGGCAGGTGGTTTTAAACATGATATGTTTTCCAATATGTTCAATGGTTGGTTGGTTGACAATAATATCTTTCAGAAGGATTGAAACCACCAAGCAGTTTCCTTGTTCGGAAACCCTGAGCGGTTGTTGTTGGTCATCTCACTGCAACAAGGGAAGCTACACCAATATACGTACCGCCCGGTTTCATGATACTTCACATGTTGCTTTGTTTGCGGCCTAGATGGGCATATTCATAAATAGTGGCAACCCCAACCATCTCCCAATGGTCATTTTTATAGGGAAACCAGCCAGCTAATGGGGTCTAAACATCATTGAAATCTATGGCAAACCCCAGATAAGCAGCAGAATGTATTGCATGGTGAAACTCCACCGGATGGAATGTGGTCGCGGACTGAACCAGTCATGTCACCATTGTCATCGGTCTATCATGTTTTATCCATCAATGGGTCGACTTGAAAATCTACCCGGAATGGCATCAATGACATAAAGTTCCGACAGAAAGAATGCATCAACACAACCACCGTTTCAGCCATGCCATCCCAGGATTTTTTGGAGATCATCAGGAAACAACAGCCCCTCGACGCAGGGACGTGTCTCCTGGGTTTGCAGGGTGGAACCTTTGAGGCGAATGGCTCTTGTGATTCAGTGGGCAACTTGCAAATGTCACTTTGCAGGGGCCACGGGATATCCAGACATGGGATTACCTCAACAATCCAGCTATGTTCATTTTGGCGTGGGATACCATCGGTAGTTTTTAGGATGGACCAACCCATACTATCATGCATTGCGGGTGATGGTTGGTTATTGTCCTTGGCACTCATCATATCGTCAACAATCATAAGCCATGATCAACTCGCTTTTCCGTTTTTCCATTCTGCATGTTCTGCAGATCTAGATATCTACCACCAGCATTGATACTAGATAGTACTAAACGTCATACAAAGTCATGTGTGGAAAACCAATTCTCTTTATTCAGCCCCCTGAATAAACATCTAATATGTTGTTCAATTCATGTTAATTGCTTTCAACTGACAAACATCCGAAACTCAAACCAAATTAACCTGTGCGCATGTTTGTTTGAATTGGATGCATTGATATTTCAGAGACTTGAATAGTGTTTACACAATTGTTACATTACCACCAACAACACGGCCCCCTGAAGAGAGCCAATGCTGCAGGTTTTTTTGAGCCATCTTTTGGCTTAGTCTACGGTCTGAAGTTGGGTGTGTGGCAATTCAATGATTTTCTCCTAAATGGCCGCGTATTATCCTCATCACAGAATCACCAAGCTGCAACCTACAAGGCTATACAAGGCCCATGAAGCAGTACGCCACTGCAGGTCACGGGCTTGCGTGTGCTCCACCAAAGACTCGTTCAGGTAACAATGGTTGATCATTGATGACACTTACCACGATTCATCATGTCTTAAATTTTGATCCCTTGCGGTCGCTTCAAGTTGCATCACGGTGCCAAAAACGAACAAGGGCCACGTGCTCACCCAGACTGTGCGATTCGTGCTCAGGCAAACCATGCAGCTGCTGGTCAGTATCTGGGCCGAAAAGGGCGATGGCTATGGCTGTGAGTAGCCTCTACTCTACAAGTAGGCCCTTCATGACATCGGTCAATGGACTCATCACCCCGAAATGTGGTACAACAGGTTTTAACATGCCTCATCATGTTTGATAGTATAATTCATATGTGCTAATGATCACCATTATTACAAACTACCATCATTCATGTTGAAGATACAATGCCGGCCTTTAGGCGGTCCATGAAAATCACATGAGCCAAGTTCCAGGGGTCCAACCAGGCCACTCCACCAGTGCCGCGACCAAGGCACCACCATGTCCCCGGCCTCCGCTCCCATCGGAGTGGGTGGCGACCTGGACTGAGCGACCGGAACCGCTGTGCCACACCGTGGAGAGTCCACAATTGGGTCGTGGACCCACCCGTTGCTGCGAATCTGTTCGTTACCAACGGGTTTTTTTAGGATTGTCTATGGATCTACTAAGGTTATCTATGGATCTCTTGAAGGATTTTTAAGGTTTATTTGATCTACTGAATGCTTCGCCATTTGGTTAGCTGCTATGGTTAAACTAGTGGTTGTCGTTGTCGTTGGTTGTGCTGGTTGGTGGTCTTTGTGACAGGATTCGTGCTGTTGATTTGTTGTAAAATCTTTAGCCACAGGTGTCAGCGAAGGTACACCGGCTTGTGGATGGTTTCAAGACACCACCAGACCCAAACATCTATAGCCTATAGCTGGTTTTAGCTGCTTTGTAGCTTCTAATGCTAATGATCTATCAACAGCCTTTGAAATTGATTATAGTTGCTTGAATTATCTTGTTGATAGCTGATTGATGAAATGCTAAGCTGGTTGTTTATAGCTGGTTGATAATAGCTGCTTGCTTGTAAAAGGCTGTGAGTCAAAACCCTGTACCCCTGGTTCCCCCACTATTATCCATTGTTTTCCTTATTATTGGTTGGTCATTACCCCCAATTATTGGTTGTTTAATATTGACCCATAGCCATATAGGTTGATTATACCTATAGGTCCTAGGTTGAATCATACTGATCGATCATGTTGCTGGTCTCTGTTTGCGCGTCATGGCTAGCACTACCGGATTGGTCGCAGCCGCAGCTCGCGATGAGAAAACGGATACCTTCGGGCTGGCGGAGATTGAGTCGGACAGAGCATCATATGGCGATGATGATATGGCTATGGATCAATATAAACATCAAAATAGAGGGTAAGAATTAATAGAAAACACTATTTAGGAAAACATTCATGCTTATTCATGGTACACCAGGGGTACAGGGTTTTGACCTACCATATAGCACCATTTGGAAGACAAGAACCTTTGGTACAACCGGTTGTCTACGACTAGTTGGTGGTTTGAAGCATGTACTTTATTTTCTTTGATATCAAGGGATGGTTGGTTGATTGACGTGCGTGTTCCAATGCGTTCTACAGATTCGTTTCCGTTTGAAAGACACCAGATGCTCCACCCTTGCTGCCCTTGCTATGTTTACTCAGCTATTCTGTTGCGCAAAGCGACAGTTTCGTCGCTCTCCACAGTTTCATGGCAGTAGTCGACGGCCCATCCCAGTTTTGTAGGATATGGACTTGTCCAGAGATGCCACAGTAAGCAAGAACAGGGATTCAACCACCCACGATATAGGGGGAGAAAAGCAAGACATACCATGCTTTTGATCATTCATTGGGACATCCATTTGTCATACAGGGTTGGTCGTCACCGAGAGATTTGTAGCTTGGGGTTCGCTCAGGGTACGGACAACCCCGTCCACTGGGATGGCTGGAACAGCGGCATCCTTCAGTGCGAGAAAATTGGTCCGTGAGCGAAGCTGCCGGCTGTTGGCCTGGTTGAAGATTCTGACCTCGCAAAGACATGCGTTCACCACTGGAAGAGACTTTCTGAGGATGTGATAAGTGGTTGGGTAAGGGTTCCAGATTGGGTGGCTCTCACATCTGTTACTTGGTTGCAAGCAATGCTTGGTCAGACATGTCACCGGATTGGTCTTCTTGGTTCAGCATCGATAGAGACACCAATTAGCACCTGTTCTCCCCATATGCCATGGGCTGGTCAACCATTATCTTGAACAGTTTTTTAACTTCACCATGACGAAGCAATCGTTTCACCAGAATTAGCTTGGTTCACCAGCCATTACTAAGCCTTATTAACTGGTTGGTGGTTCTAAACATGTTTGTTTTTCCCAGCATAAGCAAACGCTTGGTTGGTTGACAGGCATATTGTTCATAGGGATGGTTCAACCACCAAGCTTTACTAACCCGTGCCATACAAGAACCCCCCAAGATTCAGCTGCATGAATCACCGTTCACATCCGTTCACACTGGTGCCACGCAGGTATTTCCGTGGCACCCCAGGCTCGATCCGAGGGTTTCATGCCCATCCGTGTGACAGGTTGGTTGTTGGTTGGTTCAGAATGCTTGAACCATTGACTGGTTGGTGATTTTAAACGTGTTTTTTTCCCTAATAATCATGAATAAATGGTTGGTTGACCAATATGTTTCATAGGGCTTGAAACCACCAACCAGATTGATGGTTGAGTGGTTGACATTGGTTCGCTACACAGACCGGTGCACTAAAACTGGAATCCATCAGGATCTTTTGACACCAGATTGGTTCACGTCATACGATCGGAGTCCCAACCGTTTGAATTGCCACTGACATTGTCATTGTTGTCAAATCCCTGCCGATGATGAGATACAACAACAATCTAGCAAATTTGGGCGATAGGTCCGATAGGTCGCAGCTGCTGGATTACCACCAAGGACCTAGTGGTTGTCTATTTTGGTCAGAATGTTCTTGTCATGTGTGTTTTGCGGTTCATAAATGGCGAGCTGGGTCAATATTCACCAACCAATTTCATGGGGGACACTGACCAACAATAATAAGGGAAACAGCCTGGCTAATGATAGAGGAACCAGGGGGACTCAGCGCGTTTTGACCCACGGCAGATGTGGCTGGCTGGGGATGTTCCGTTCTGTCACAGTGGGAGCCTCCAGCAGTGCCAAGTGTAGGGGCTGGCCATCGAGGTTGACCATTGCCCAAGCTACAGCGTGGTACCCCCAGCTGTAATGAGTCGGGTAAGCCATTTGACCATGGGTCAATATAAATCAACCAACTAATGGGGGATTTCCACCAACAAAACAAGGGAAAACAATGGTTAATGATAGGGGAACCAAAAATACAGGGTTTTGACCCACAGCCATTTGACTATGCTTCTATCTGCCAGAACCAGTAGTCATCCCGGTTTTAACCTAAGTGCGCTATTTGGGAGGGTACCACTCTGTATCTATAGTGGTTCTAACTTCAGGTAGCCTTAGAGGTAACTAATAAGATGATTAATTCATCTAAGATATTCTCCTTACCTCATTCAACTAACAAGATCAACCTAATTCAAGCTTAGTTAACTAACAAGATCCACCAAGTACTAATCTAAAAGTGAACATCCCTGCTAAGCTTAGTTGAGTAACAAGATCGACCTAAGTCAACATCCCTGCTCCTAGACTTCTAGCCTGGTCCCACTCAGGGAGCTCAACCGGCGGGAGCCTTGGTCAGCCGGTCACCTTACGCAGCGCCGAAGTGATGAGTAGTGATAGTGGCACACCACTATGACAAAAGTTTTTCCTCTTGCGGCTTCTACGACAACATTTTTCCCGGAGACTCCACGACATGAACAGTTTGATGCGTGGGTCACCGATCGCTTGTGGATGCCTTAAGAGACTTTTTGATGTAAAAGAACCGGAAATTCGATCCACTGCACAGGCTAATCAAAATGAGGGTCCTTGGCTGATCCGCCATCACCAGCAGTTCTGTTCGCCTGGGTCGGGGGAGAAAACTTTTGTCATAGTGTAGTAATAGTAGAATGAATGCTTAATGGTGCTTGACGATCTGGGTTTTTACATATCTAGACCTGGTTGATATATATATATATATATAAAAACTGTTTGATGACAGGGGATGATAACCAACATGGTGGTTTGAATCGCATTGTTCATTTTCCCAAATATATGATGCTTAAATGGCTGGTTGGTTGACTTGAGCATATTTCCCTTTCAAAGGGGCTCGTGCAGAAGCTACCAGGAGCCACTAACCAAACAGCAGTTGATTTGAGTGGAGTTATAGTGGTACCAGTGATGTTGATTTTCGTAGGTCATTCGCTGCTGTAAAACTCGCTATTGTTCACCATCCTTCGTTCGCGGTAAGCTGCGGGCAGCTGCTTCCCAGGTTACTCCCCAGGTTGAGCCGGACACGCCTTTTCCAGCACCTTGACCTGGTGGTGGCATGTGGGAGAAATGATGATTCAAAATCTCATCAGGATGTGGTGGTTTCTCAAGCCAGTTTCGGAACCCTCAAAACTAGCAGGTTTATTACTGTAAATGCTTGATATTGGGTGATTTGGGGGGTCCCCTAGTTTGAGAAATTTGAGAAACACCCATGTGTATATATCCCTTTAATACTGGGGAGCGGTGCCAGGAGCTACAAGGAGTGGTAGCATAGTCCACAATATTTTTTGGAATCAACAAAGCTCCGAGTTGCAACATCGCAACCTGTCTCAAGTGTCTCATGCAAACGACACATCCCGCGGTTTCTCACCACCCGCATCAGCACCGTGCTTAGGCCAATCTCCTGGATGAACGGAGTCTTCAAGTGGGCGCAGAAGAGGAGGGACCTGTGGAGAATGACCAGGGTAGCACTGGGAAGTCAGGGCTTCAGAGTGCTTCATAGCCTGGTTCCGATTGGTGCCGTGTTCAAGAGTGACAGTGATGCGGAAAGACGGATCATTCACTGCTCGTGCTTATGTGGCATCATCACTAGCTGGTTGTTTGGTGCTGGAGGCTGGAGTATCATTGGTATCCAAATAACCAACCATTGACTCGCATCATTCACCTGAGTGGTTGCACCTGATAGCCAACGAACAAACTAATGAACCCAGATTCATCACTGAGTCATGAAGTCGAAATTCCTGGCTTCGTAACCAAGTGACCCACCAGGTTCGGGTTGCAAGCTTGGAGTAGGCTTCCAGTAGGCTTGGGGGGCTGCAAGGATCCTAGCTTTTCAAGCTGCTTGGGGAAGAACCAAAAGGTTTGATAGGATCCAACATGTCATTTGTACATATGGCCTAGCTCCGCAGCTAAACCAACTGATATTGGGATGATGTCTAGATTTATTTGCACGTATGTTCACCCGCTTACACCAACACACTTGCTTCATATGAATTTGTGCGCGTGTTCTATCTACATGTATATGGTTAAAAACCTGGGAAACCATACAAAACACTAGGACACTATAGGAAACTCTTCTAATTGGTGGTGAAACCAAGGCTTTCCAGCGAAGAATTTCCCATGAACCAACGGCCGCAACGGGTTTGTACGGCCGCAGGAAGATGAAACCATCCCGCCACCGGGCACCGCCAGACCGCTCAGAGACGAAACCAGGGCGCGAAAGGTGGGAAGTCTATGGTTAAAGTAATATAATGACGGTTTTTCATGATGGTTAACAATAATGTTGGTTTCTGATTAGTATCTACCTGTTGGTTTCATCTATTTTCATTACTTTAGGGGGGTTACACTAATCAGAAACCAACAATAATCATAATGATTTTGTTCAATGATTGTTATAAGACTACAACGATCGTTAATAACGTTGGTCAATCCTGATCAAAATTGTGTTTTTTTAATGATATTATGCTAATACAATTATGGTGTATAATGATAGTAAATACACAATGATGCTTAATGAACTGATGGTTAACTGATAATAATGGCTCATGATATGTTTAATGATGGTTGATGACGCCAGAAAACCATGGCTATATAATTCCGATGGTTAACTGATAGTCACAGTAACACCCATTGATGGTTAGTGATTAATTAAGTTCCGTCAACTGCTCATCACTCAATCACAGCATTCTGATGCTTTATGATGCTAGGAAGTGTCTTAGATGTCTTAGCCAAAGGCAAGACTAATCACACTGGTTCATGGTGGTTCATGATGGCCAGTAAAACAATACTCATCACCCGTGGCCTCCGCGGTTGCCCCGAAAGCCTTCCTTATTGGGAACTGCTCAGCCCGTGGATTCCGTGCTACCTGAGGCCCATCAGGGGTCCGGACAACAAGGCTGGGCTGATTGGTTGAAGGGAGGGATGGAGGGATGGAGGGATGGAGGGATGGATGGAGGGATGGAGGGATGGATGGATGGATGGATGGATGGATGGATGGACTTACGGATTGTTGGTTTCATTGTTCTTGATTGCCATTGATCAGCCTGTCCATTGGCAGATTGTTGAACAGATGATTTTTGATTCCTCGGCAAAATGAGGAAAATTATTTGGAGTGCCGATTGTTTACCTGCTGTAAAGTCCTGTTGCCACTTGATGACATCCCTGATATTTGATGGTTACTGTAAACATTGCAAGGTGATATCCCTGCAGGCATTGTTAAGATGGGTTATAATCAGGGCATTTGAATATATGGGATGTGGTTTTTTATTTAATGTAATATAAGTAGCTTGTAAAGCGGTTTCTGAACCAACAAATCGAACTGACTGACTGGTGATTGATTCTTATCCCCGCAGCAATACAACAAATTGATCGATTCCTTGTTGGTGGCATAAGCAACTAGCAGGTCAGGTCCAATAAATACAAGTAGCTTGTTTAATGGTCCATCAACCATCAACCACCCCTTACAGCCACTCTTGTTGTTTCTTTCTACCAGTTACAATGGATCTGCTACCACCAATTTCATCAATTAGTATGTATATCTATATTTATATATACATATTTTGAATCTATGCATTCATAGATCTCATTGCAGAGATATATGATCATATTTTGATAAGTATTAATTAATCATAGATCTATAGATCTATCTAATCATACATGAACATAGATCTCATCATATTGATATGGGGTTTCTCAAAATACAGAACTCCCCCAAATCATCCCCAAATACCTTCTTTTAGATTATCAAAAAGTGATGTTTGGGCCTTTTGAGAACCCCCCAGATAGATCATATATTTATATTTCATCATTACATTTCATGCATGTACATAGATATAGAAATGGTGTGTTTCTCAAAATGTTGGGTGCCCCAAATCAGCCAACATTAATCATTTATAGTAAACGCTAATCATGTTTGGGGTTCCCTATGTGAGAAACACTCATATAGATCATATATTAGTATCTCATCATCATATCTCAGCATCATATCTCATACATTTACAACTATTCATTTGTTTGGTAGCCTCAAACATAGCTATTAACCGTAGTATTGCCAGATGATTGGGTGGTTGACTTGCGCATATTTTTCATAGGGATGGTTCAACCACCAAACAGTTATATAGATCTGGTTGTTTCTTAGAGTAGGGGACACCCAAAGTGGCTGGTTTATTGCTAGAAATTGTTTATATTGGATGATTTGGGGGGTCCCCACGTTTAAAACCCTCGTATGATCATATCATAACATATATTTATACATCTTGATATACATCTATATCTGTATATATATATATATATTAAGTTAATATGTATACTCCATATTTTGTTTTGACTTTGAATGCTGTCAGGGAGTGGTGCTCGCCAGCGAAAAAACATCATGTCATATCCACAGGTTGATCTCGATCATCCTACGCCGAAAACTCCGCCAGACCTGCGGGGGCCCGTGCCGTCCACACCAGACTCGCTCAACGTGGGGCCCCAAGGATCAACCAGGTCCCTCGTTGGTTGGTGAATGGTGGATGGTTGGTTGGTTCATGGTTGATTGATATGATCAAATGGTTGGTCAATGGTTTGTTCAAAGGTGATTAACAATGGTTGATGGTGGTTATATAAATGGTTGATACATGATGATTATTGATTGCCAATGATGATGGTTGGTTGATGATCCTTTGTGGTTAACATGATGGTTAAACCGGGGTTAAGTGGTGATTAATGGTGGTTAAAATGATGGTCAACGGATGGTTCATGCATGGTGAATGATTGTTGATGATGGCTGATGGACAGTGAATGAATGCTTGTGCATCCTGCGTTGAAATCATGAAGTAGACGGTATTAACCGCCAATCAACCGTGATTATCAATAGTTGATTACTTCATGGTCATCCGGTTGGTTGATCCCTCGTGTATTATTCAGTGGGCCTAGTAATCAGTTGTTATTAACCACCAGTGAGCCATCATTAACCAATGATGAACCATTCATCAATCATCCATTCACCATTCATAACACATGCATTAACAATTCATCAACCATTCATTGACCCTTCATCAATCATTCATGAGCCATGCATTATATAACCATTTATAAATCATTACTTTATCATCAATTATCAAGTAGCCACCAAGTAACCCAATTGCATCAGCCAGGCTGCTTGGTGACCGGCTCAGGAAATACGGGGGGATCCGGCACCGCCGGCAGCAGCGCCACCAGCGCCACCAGCGATTCCAGCAACGCCACAGGTGGGGGAGCTGCACTGACAAAGCTGTCATGAAATGGTGAGTGATTCATGTGGTTATGGGTCAAGGCTTAAACCAACCAACTAGCCATATAACAGGTTCGTAATGAACAATAGGCTATGTAAATGACTTAAGTATAGCTATATATGGCTATGGGTCAATATTAATTGACCTACATTTTTATGGGGATAATCACCAACAACAGGGAAATCAATGGTATCCTTTCAGAGGCAGAGCTAAGGAGCTACCCGGAGTAGTGCAACCAGATGGTAGACAAGGCTGATTAGTAAGCTGATTCATTGGTTGGTTTGGCTGATTGGATCCTGAAATTAACCGTAACAACCATGCTTGACAATAATTCACCACCCTAAAACAATACAGTCATAGAACCACCATGCAACATAGCCCAACATTGTCAACCATGATTGACCGTTAAGAATCATCAACCATCAATCCATTGTGGATTACTCCAATCGTTGATCAATCATTATCACCCTTCCTTGTGATCCATTGACCATTTGTGTCCATGTGATTCACCATGATTACAGTAATTGATTAATTACAATTATTGTTATGAACCACTATTACCCGTCATTAACCACTATTCTATCACTATTGACCTTAAGCAAGCCTCAGTCATCATTCATTTGCCATGTTTAGATCATCATTGTCAACCATTATTGACGCCCTGTTTTACCTTTAACCATCAATTGCAATTGATCATCAATTGACCATCAATTCACAATTGACAACCAGTACTAGCCATTACTGACCATCAAGTTACGAACGATTGCTCAAAGCCACTATTCACCGTTATTAGACATTAGCACATATTGCCAACTGTTATCAACCTGTAAAAGACAGTGCTAACAGCCATGATTCAGTGCAGTTCATTTGCCATATTTCCTGCCATTAATAACCATTAGCTAAGTTCAGCAGTTAACCACCATTAGCCACTATTAACCATCACTTTAATCACAATTTCATCATTATTAGCCATTAATGAGCATCAACTAATTTCAGCACTTAACCACCGTTCAACCATGATTAAACATAATTTCATGCCATTCGTAACCATCAACAAACCAGCAGTCAAGCATCAAAAACCATCACCACAAAGTCACCTTGAACGCCACTGCTGGCTCTCACCTCGCTAGGCTGATCCAATCTCCTCCCTGGCAGCAGCCTTTGCAACTGTGGGAACACCAGGTGGAACGGCTACAGGGGCAGGCGTTGGTGGGAAGATACTCCGGATGGTGCTGGCATATTTGCCTACACAACTCGGTCATTTTATAGGTAAGCATGTGTAAATAAACACCAAAATTGGAGTATTTGTGATGGTTGATTGATAGATGATTAGTGATTCATTGATAGTGGTTGGTTGATTGGTGCTGAATGACCAATTGATGGTGAACTATGACGATGTACCAACAACAATATGGTACCGCGATATACCAGCTATTCAGTCATGAACTGCTGGTTAATCACCGGTCGATTAGTGGGCATTACGATGGTTTCTGAATGGTTAGTAGGGGATAATAGCCAACAAGAGAATGGTTAATGATGATCATTGATTTTCATTTTCATCAACCAACACTCCGCCCGCACGTTCTCATTGGTACAGTAATTTGTGAGGTTCCGAACAGCTGCTACATCATCTATAACTTGCACCTCTGGAGGATTGGTCGTTTTCCCCAATGGTCTCCCTGTCCCAGTGGCAGCTCACCTCAATGGGTTGGCTCGTTGGCTCGACATGTCACCACCTTTAGCCTGCAAATTCAACAAGCGGTTGAACTGTAGGGCAAGATCATTTGGTTGGGCAATGATCTTGCAAGAACTAAGTTAATGCAGGGCAAGATCATTGTAGTTTTACTTCAGCCGCCATCAACCCACCCTAGCCCCTGACTCCAATCCGCTGTGTAGCTCACAATATGCAGGATCAGCCGCAGGAGAGCAGGCAGAGCGGCCAGAGCAGGGTTTCATGGCTGCGGCTTTCCCCACAAAGGCATGAAGGTATGATCTGGAGCTAGGGAGGATGGTTAAGCTATCGGGGTAGCCCTGATAGGAAACAGCATAAGTTGTGAGATGCATTGATATGATGTGTCACGACGATATTGATGGTGTTGGCATTGATGAACATAAGAAGAGGGTACTTGAATTGATATAGGCTTATCCATGAGATTGCAGTAAACTTAAGCCAAACAAACAGATTCCATTGAGCCAGGCAACAACACATTTTGGAGCGGGTTGTCTTTGTTCAAAGTCGAACAATATATATGCGTGTTTTTGTCCCTGTATGGCACCGGACTATAAAGGACGTTTTCTCCACCAGGCATGGCATAGCCCAAAAAGAACAACGTTGTCTCCTTCATGGATTTTGGGCACTGTATATAGCCATGAAGTAGCAATACTAACAATCAATAGCAAAGACACCGATTGTTTGTCATTGACACCATCAATACACATCCAGAAGTGTGTGTGTGTATGTGTGTGTTTCTCCGTCAAAAAAGCCCATGGCATTCTTTGGGCGGCTGGGGGCAGTCTGAGTTTGTTGTTTCCGTTTGGTCATGGTCCTCAAGAAGGAGTCCTGACCAACTATATGTGACATATTGTGACGTGATAGATGTGATGGTTGCACCTCCACATTCTCTAAATGACAGTTTCATACATTTTCCCACAAGAAAAGAACATATAGTGTTTGGGAGGATTCAGCTATATGATGCTACGTCTACAACATGTATGACGAGGTTGTATACCTAAACATTCCCTCAACATTGGTGAGCGAAAAAAGCTGGTGGGAGGTTGTTTTGACATCATCATGCACCTCACTGAGCCCCGCAGAGGTCCATTCGATTGTTGTCCACAACATGATCAGTTGGTCAGCCATTCACAACTGGAGATGCGGTCACGGTCAGAATGGTGAAGCAACTGGTCGATCAGGATGATCATGACTGACATATTGACTGGTGGTTTCTTAAAATGCGGGACCTCCCACATCATCCAATTGTAACCATTGGTAGGCAATATAATACCAACCATTTTTGGGGATTTCCTATTTTGAGAAACCCCCATGTAGTCAATCTGGGGGAATGACTTTGATATACTATAGATATTTGCAGATGTCGACCATGCCATCCATCAATTACTGTATCCTCCAAACACCAACTGAGCTAAGCCTCACATTCACTCATGTTTGGTAGGGAAGGTACTAATTCTGGGTTTATCTCAGGGCCTTCCCTGAGTGAGAATTTTGCTCGATGTTGGTTCAACCAACAGTATGAATGAAGGCTGTGATGGCTCAAGTTGCATCAAAGGATGCACACAGCCCACAACATGTTATGACAAAAAAGGGCGCCGATTTGGTGAACAGTAGTGTCATTGCAACGGAAAACCTTCCAATTGATAATCATTGCAAACGTTTAATGTCAATGTTCAAGGTTTGACTCAGATTTGCAGCTTGATCTGTGTCCAATGACCTTGGAGACGTCTTCAAGCAAAACACAAAGTGATGGGAGATGTCGGTGAACACATCCCGGTAGCAAAGCGAATACTTCTCCATTTGGCTATGGGTCAAAACCCTGTATCCCTGGTTCCCCCATCATCAAAGATTGGATTCACTACAAATTTGTTGTTGATTATCCCCCAATGTTGGTTGATCAATTTTGACCCATAGCCATTTATTGTGTAGGTATCAGCTTAGATCAGTAGGTGTCAGAATCCATCGCAGCTTATATCAGTAGGGCCATTGATTCGTTTATGGTAAGAAACCATGGCTTGAGAATCAATGGCAGCTTAGATCATCGGAATTAACGGCCATCACTGGATGCTTCTCAAGTCATTTTTGGTGCTCCCCAGTTATCATCCACTAGGCTTTGATTCCTATCATCCCCACTATAAACCAACCAGGTAACCATAAACCATACCACTGTAAAAGTTGGGGTAACCATGGCTCTAAACATCTAGGTTAACCAACCATAACTTGGGGTAACCCTGTGATTCGACTTCCGGCCGGGAAGAAGCTTCCCCAACGGGTCCCTGGCGTTCGCGCGTTGGCGCTGTCCGCGTGGCCGTGACCCATGATGGATGTCAGCTGGGCGGCCGTGGAGATCACCGAGGCGCCGGAGCAGCTCCACCGGTGGCGACCGGTGGTCGACAGCTGGATACGGTCCGGAGGTTGGATGAGTCGATTGAGAATGGATGAGTAACAATAATGAGTTGGTTGATAATGGTTGATGGTATAGGACTAATTACAATAATGGTTGAGTATTAGTAACTATTATCAATACCAATTAGTATGAATGTCGATTGATGATGCTTCAGTAGTATAATCATCCAACCTCCGGCTGATAATGGTTGATAATGGTTGATAACACTTCTGAATTATTGATTATACTACTGGTTGATAATGGTTGGTTGATAATGGTTTGTTGATTATAGACTAGAATGATCACTGGTTGGTAATGGTTGAGTAGTGATGGTTAATGATCACCAAGGTGGTAATAATGGTAACAATAATGACAACAAGAATGGTTAAGTAGCAACAATAATGAGTCGATTGATAATTGATCGACCCTTAGTTGATTCACACAACCACAATCAACCACTGTTTACGCATCATCAGTAACTACTATTAAGCATCATTCACCACTATTATCCACTAGCGTTTACTAATCAACCATTCATAAGCATTGTAAAGCAAGTATTGGGAACCAGGCATCAATTCACCATTAATAAAGACAAGCAAATTATTGACCAACATCGCCATCATAGTTTCATAAACTATTCAGTCACATCATTATCAGCCGTATTGTTAACCATTTTTGATAATTAATTAAACAATTTCAGTTCATTAACTATAATATATTTGACCACCATTTCAATCATAAACCACATTGGTAGCCAGACAGTATAAACAATATAGTCATAGTATCAACCATATATCTATATCAAACATAGTATTGTTGAACCATATCACTAACCACATCATTAAGCACATCATAAACCATATTATCAACCATGACATCAACCAAATTAATCATATTATCTTCCATATCAACTATATCATCTACCATATCACCCATATATACCCATATCATCAACCAAATTCACCATATCATCCACCATATCATCCACCACATCACTAACTGATTGGTTGATATGCTTAATATCACCCATGTAGTAATCATATGGTTCATAAATCCATATTACTAACCATCATATCATACTAACGAACACTAACCAACCCAACCATATCATCCACCATATCATTAACTACATCATCATACCAA
>VSDK01022665.1:351786-366443 GCA_009767595.1 Symbiodinium kawagutii
GGTCCACTTCTTGTGGTGGATCTTCTGCCATTGTGTTGTTGTCTTGTTGCTGCAGTGCTCTCCTGTTGTAGGGTCAAGGCACTCTCTCTTGTTGTAGTGGTGTGTTGTATTGTTGCGCAGTGTTGTGCTGTAGCTTTGAGCTCCCCCGGTATTGTCGTTACCAGGTTCCTCGCTCCGCTACCATGTAAAGTTTCAGTGTACTTTGTATGTTCTTTGTATCCCTGATTGTCACTCCAATTGTCCCTGCACGCACTTGTGACTCTGTTCCTTTTGTCCTTGAGCCAGCCTTGAGCCAAAGCCATTGTTGAGGCTTTGTGATTGTGCTGTGCTATTGTACAACTCGGCCATGTACACTGTAGGACATTGTATCTTAATTAACACATCCATCCATCCATCCATCCATCCATCCATCCATCCATCCATCCATCCATCCATCCATCCATCAATCGTGAGAATGGTCAATTGATCAAGTGGCTCATATGTATCATCAATTCGCCGTCCATTAACAATCACCAACCATTCGCGCTCGTGACCACGCTAATTTCACCCTATGGTGTTTATGTTGGATAGGGCCTTGAAGTGCATTTGATCCTTTCTACACGCATACATTTGCACATGTTCAAACATTTGCATAGTTGCATTGATATGTCCACGAGATCACCCTATGTTTCAGCAGTGCTATCATGACATATGATGATTTTTTGCTATTGTCATTTTTACCATTGTTATGATATGCTTTCATGATGTTTGCATCATTGCTATGTTTCCTAGTATCCACGCTTGTATATCGTGCACAGTTTCACTAATGCAGATTTTATTCCATCATTGCTATATAGCAGACCCAAAGTTCGATTGTAGTATTTTCCCCATCCACTCAACCAATGTCACGTCTAACATTTTTATGATTAACATGTTCGCTGCATCCCTGACGTTTGCCCGCCCTTGACTGAGAATGTTTTCCAACGCTCAAATTCCTGCGCATGGCCATTGTTTTTAAGCTTCTGAGTTATCAAACCCTAAACCTTAAACCCTAAAACCCTAAAACCCACACCCTAAAACAGTAAAACCCTAAAACCAAAACCTTAAAACCCTAAAACTAAAACCGTAAAACCCTAAACCATAAATCACTGCATATTGCCAGTGTTTTTGCAATTTCTCCGAGCCATCTTGACCTTGCACAACATCATCCATTGCAGTGCCGGGGGTGGGCGAACGTCCGGGTTGGGGCGAACATGTTTGTGAACAGCTCACTAAATCAGCAATCAATTCAAACAATGATTTTGTTAAAACGATGATTCAACCGCAATTCAACGATAAACTGCAATCAATCATTAAGCACATATATGATTCAAGTAAATGTTAAGATGAGTTCGAGTCTCAGCCATAATTTAACGATGATTATTTAGCGACAAATTTAATCTTAAGTCATCAAGTAAATCTTTAATTGATCAACTATTCATCAACTATTGTGCAACATATAAAGTAACAGTTGAGTTGATCAACAAACTTCAATCTATTTAATTAACTATAAAGAACTGAATTGATCTTAACTCTGAGTCTCTGAGTTCATCACATTTTAAGCATCTATCTCACCACACTGTCAGTAGTCGATTCCTGTGGTACCTCAATTTAATCTAATACTAGATATCTCACTAGTTGACAATTTTCAATCATTAATTTACTGTAACTCAATTATTTCGGAAACATAACTTCACTCATCACTTAGTCAACTCATCGCACCTCATCTCACCTCATCACTTCGCCAACTCATCCCCCATCCCATCCCCAAGGCTGGACCGTCGCCCACCGTGCCGCGCCGGCCGCAGCGCCGCGCACCGTGACGCCGCCGCCGCGCCGTTCCGCGCGCACGGAGGTGCAGACTCCGCCGCGGGTTCCGCGCCGGCGCAGGCCCAGCAGCACCGCCTGGGGCCCTTCGACGCCGAAGAAAAGCGCCAGGCCGAGGGCAGATCCGGCGGTGAGGAGAGGGATGGTTTATCATTGTGGTTGAAAAAAGTAGTTTTATATTTTTATAGTTTTTAGTATAATGGTTTTTGGTAGGTGATAGTATAACGAGATACTATGATAGTATAGCAGTTTTGGACTTGTTAGCGGAATGTAGTTAGTGATATCTATTAGCATCACTATGGTTTACCACTGGATCACCACAGTGGTTTAGCCACTTGGTAGCGGAATCAGTAGTGGTAGTCACTATGGTGTAACTGTAGTGACAAAAACCATTATGGAGTTGTTGATGGTTAATGGCTGCACATAGTGGTACTGATACCAGCAATAGTTGGTAGTAATTATTAGTAGATATGCAGTAGTATTTTTTTTTGTTGTTAGGAATGCTTAATGATGGTTCATCGTGGTGAACGACAATGGTTTCGTGTTATGGGTTTGAAGAAAAGAAACTAACTAGTAGTGGTTCACTCGGGTTTGTTGATAATATGTAATTAGTGATTCAACAGTGGTTCATGGAATGGTTCACTAGTGGTTTTTCGATGGCCAATGATGGTTGATGACCGTCGAGGATGGCTCACGGTTGTTCACGGTTGTCAATCATGAGTAATGTTGGCTCACCAAGGGTCAATGATTGCCCATACTGATTGAACGTGGTGAATGACAGTATCATTAAATGAGTACAGGAATATGTTGAGCTGTTTAAGGATACTGACAACGGTCACCAACCAGTAACAAACGGCTGTCATCATGCTTAGAATATCCGTATCAGTGAATGACAACAATCTTGAACAACACGGGGTCCCTAATTAATTACTTGGACCCCAACATGATCATGGGAATTTTTATCCCTTACCCAACAAAAGTAGGGGTAGAGGGAATCATCCACCCAACCAAGCCCAACCAAGCCCAAGCCCAACCAAGCCCAAGCCCAACCAACCAACCCCAACTAGGCACAACTCACCCACTAACCCAACTCACCACCCCAGCCCCGAGACGCGACGCGCCGACCCCAGGACCAGCGACTGGTCGGCTCAGGCCGCCAAGGCCTGCCAACTGATCCGCGAGGCCAAGGCGGCCGCAGCTTGCGCCACGGCCCAGGTGCCATCGGTGTGGGGCGTACCCGGGGGGTTGGTGGAACTTATCAGCAATGGTTGGTGGGTTGATGGGATGGTTAGTTTATACATGTTTTGTAGAAAGTTGCTGGGAGCAAGTTGTTCAAGTTGATCCTGAATGATCAATGGTGGTTAATGATCATGATCAAATTTAGCAAGAAAAAATGAGGAGTTCCCTCAAAAAATGTGGAAGAGACAAGTTTATGTTTTTTCTTGGATAGAGACAAAACGTTAGAAATGGATCTTCCGTTTCCAGGATTTAGATATGTCTAGGTTCGATGGTCAGCAGGGGCGGATGAGGATTGAATGACCAACCAGTTAAATAACCAACAAGCTATAGAGAACTGGCTATAGGTCAATCTCAACCAATCAACCAATGGTTCTGCGAGCATTCTGACAAACACTCGTTTGGTCACTTGTTGAGACTGGTACTAGGTTCCTGATAAGAGCAAAGAAATACCAACTCTCAACAAGGCTGAATAATATATTGAACAGCATGGATGACGGTCTGACCGCTGCTAACCAGTCATAGGACTTATGAGCCACGGAAAAAGGCCAAGGCCGGGGTTGACCATGTGGATTTTCCACGGCTAGTAACTTCTTGGATAATTGTAAGTAGCATTTGAGGGGATTTCCATAGATCAACAGCTGAACTCACCGAAAGAATTGGACAAAACAGCTAAGTAACCATCAATAAGAGCTCTTGATTTAGAATTGTAACAGCGGATTGCAACTCAATCCGCCACTTTTACCACTTCAAAACATGTATCCAGCTCAGGCTTCAGATGATGCTGCCAGCTCAACAAATACCATGATTGTCGAGCTGTTTGTTTGGAGTGGCACGGCCGGGGAAAACAGGATTCAACAATGGTCCATGGTTGCCTTCACCGCTGATGATTATCCAGTTGTGGCTGGGAGCTTTTTGACGTTGGCAGTCGCTCATGGATTGGTGAAGCTGTCTTCTTTATTGACAATGGTCCATTTATGTCAATCACTGATCAATTTGTTTTGTATCAAACAATTATTCATGAACAAGCTGGTTAAGTGGAATAGATTTCTAGAAAATCAACATATTTTCTGGTTTTCAACCAACCAGTGCTGTTAAGCTCTTCACCGATCCTAGCAGCAACATTATGTTATCGATTAACTCCTTGGTGAATTGTTCAATGAGTCGATTGCAAGCTACCGGGAGGAAGCATCTCCCTCAAGTTCCTCATCTTCAAGCTCCTCATCACCTTCTCCAGAAAGGTGCAGGACTGTGCAGGGGCGCCCTGTGAAGCTTTATGTTTCATGGCTTTGACCTACCAATAGCGATTCATCTTGCAGTGGCGGTATTTGGCAAACATGAAATATTGACACCGACCTAGTTTACATAGTCCACAGAGAGGCAGGGTGACTATGTATCCCACAGGTTACATGGGCTGCATCTTTTGAACCATCGTTGATAGGCGGCAGGGTTTGCAGGGTCATCAAACCGACATAGTCTCTTTGAAGCGAAACAATCAGAAGTTCAATTGCAATCCTGAAAGTCTTCACAGGCCAAAGCAGCGCCAATATATCTGGGAACAAGACAACAGAACAAGCGTCGTTCAGCACAGTGGTACAGTTAACTCACAACTAAAAGCACAGCGTGTACGGGTCAAAGTCAGACATAGCTGAAATAGAACGCTGCAGACACCCAGGTCATCTATCCCCTCTCACGATTGGTTGCTAAGCCAAGAATGCAGTTGTGTTGTTTTTAAACCTGCGTTTATCCAAATGGTTGGTGGTTTTGTTGTGGTTAATAGTGGTTCAGAATGGGGGATAATAACCAACAAAAATGATTAAACAGCTAACTTGCTGGTGGTTTGATTCACATGTTTTATTTTCCAAATGTATTTCCATATCGTTGGTTGGTTGGCAAGCATATTTTTCATGACCGGGTTGTAAGCACCAAGCAGATACATGTAACATGTATGAACATAACATTCTTGGCAAACAAACTGACAGGTTTTGTTTGAACTGCTTGATTGGTCGTATGTCAACAATTAGGATTGTAGGCACCTGGTAGCTTTGACCCACATCTCCTTGACTTGCCATTGTTGTTGTTTATCCACAAGCGAATCTCATGCCAAGTTAGCCTTGCTTGTGGCCAGTTCTGGAAGTTGCGCCCAGTTTTGGAAGTGCTGATTGATGGTTTCCTAACAGATATTATTTTTGAATCACATTTTTCCCTCACATCCTGAATGATTATCCATGAAGATAAGGACGATTGGTTCAAATGATAGATAGTGAGATTGAAACAGCCAACATTGTTTATCTATCAGCTTGTCCTATCTGAATCAGCCATCAATAAGGTTGTCCTATCCAACAAGATGATTTCAACATTGTTGAAATAGCCAACATCAACCAACCCATCTTGTTTGTGCTTGCGCAGCTTGCAGTCATCAGGACTCCAACAAGGACCCCCAACCGTACCACCAAAGACGTGGTCGATGGGTCACAATCCTATAGAGGCTGGCTGGGAAGCTGCGGCTGTGCTGGCTGTTCTTGTGGTGACGTGGTGCTTGTCATTGATGTGTTGCTGTTATTGCTTTCTGGGGAAATCTGATGGGTGAGTTTGAGGTTCAGAATCGAGCATGGCTGCGAACATCGAAACAGCTGATGACCAAATCGATTGATAACTCTTGGACAATCCGTGGGTGTTTGCTGCAGCTGCTGATAGGTTTGATAGGTAACCGCAGACCATTTGGGCACACCTGAAGCAAATTAGTTTGGATCTAAGCACAATTCTTCGGGCAAATTTGCCCTGCCTATACTTCGCATGCCGTTGTAGTTGCATGAAGGCATTGCACGTTTGAAAGGTTGAATGTTGCCATAAATGTTGGGCAAGCCTTCGCATTTCGTCCATTTCCCCGGCTGATCCGCGAGAACGAAACCGATCCGCATCGTAGCACCCATGGCGCTGCATGACCCAAGATTATTCAACGCGTCGAGGGGTCGGAAATGAGAAGTTGTTGTTGTGGTTGTTGTGGTTGTGATTAGTGATGGTGGTGCTGGTGTTTGTACTAGTGTGTGTACTGGTGTTGTTGTTGCGTTTGCTGTTGCGTTTGCTGTTGCTAGTGCTGTTGCTGTTGCTGTTGCTGCTGCTGCTGCTGTTGTTGTTGTTGTTGTTGTTGTTGTTGTTGTTGTTGTTGTTGTTGTTGTCGTTGTCGTTGTCGTTGTCGCTGTCGTTGTCGTTGTCGTTGTTGTTGTTGTTGTTGTTGTTGTTGTTGTTGTTGTTGTTGCTGGTGTTGTTGTTGTTGTTGTTGTTGTTGTTGTTGTTGTTGGTCTTGTTCTTGTTCTTGTTCTTGTCGGTCTTGTTTGTTGTTGTTTTTTCTTGTTTTTGTTGCTTGTTTTTCTTGTTGTTGTTTGCTAGTTTTTTGTTGGCCATTGAGTTGTTTGCTAGCTGAATTCCTTGGTGTTTTGCTGTCAGGTTTTTGAGATCGCATGACCATTCAACTGTTGGCTATCGTTTCTTATGGTCCTTTCTCCTTTTGCATGGCTGGCTAGCCTGTGGACACCCTTTCTCGAATTTTGGTAGACGGCGCTTCATGTCACGGGCAATCAACGAACTATCATTGATTAATTGTTAATTGTTAACAATTGCAGCTTAGTGGCAATAACAAACTATTTGCCAAACACTGACCACGCTTGATTATTGATCATCAACGTCATTATTCTAAGGTTTGACCTGCCAGCAGTTCACTACCGGGTACTTCTTGTGCCGCTGAACAAAATGATTGGAGGTAAACCATCCAATCAAACAACTGCAGCTGCAACGCTCAAGCGACCCTTTCATGCTGCACCAAAAGTATTGTATTGATGGAGGTATGTCAGAAATTTGTGTGTATGGGCTTAGCGCACCATCACTCATGCTTAGCCGACAAGCATGGAATATTACACTCTTAGTTAATTGGCACATGTTGGTTGGCAGTTATCACAAACCAGAAGGATATGGTGCTTTCTAAGAATAGGATACCCCCCAAAAAAGGCTGGCTTATTACTATACATGGTTAATATTGGATGCTTTGGGGGTCCCCTGTTTTGAGAAGCCACCATATATGATATAATTAAGCGTACGCAGTCAAGCTTAGATGCTGATGATGTTAGCTGCTCAGTCGGGGTGCCGTTGTAACACCTGCAGTGTTGTATCACGTTTCCTTGCAGCAGTAGCGCCAAGATACGGTCCAAGAAGGCAAGGACCTGCTTCCGTCATATGATTGACCATAGGCTCTAGGCAAGGGACATGACGTTAGGGTACACTGTCCTTGTCATTTTCAGACTGCTCCTGCTCAAGTTGAACTTCCTTGCGCTGATGCACTTCAGAGGATTGGTCGACGAGACCACCCACATGGCAACCCAATATCTGACCTTCAGCGTTGGAATAATGCTTTCACTATACATCAATTGATTATGGGACATAGAGGGCAGATTGGAGGAAACCTGAAATCTATGTACCAAGTGGGAGTAAGGGTCGCCTCTCGCTTGTGACCCTAAACGCGTGTTAGCTGATAAAGCTTGAAAACAAGTCATGTCTTTAGGGTCGCAAGTGAGAGAAGGGCGCTGAAATGCTGGCAGGGTGGTACAAAGTGGCGTGTGACGCACGCTCTTGCTTGTGACCCTGAAACTCTTTGACAGAAGTGTAATGGCATTTTTGCGCGGCAGGTGCAATGAAATAGCAGATCAAGTTTCGAAACAATGCATTTTTTCAGGGTCGCAAGTGAGAAGGGGGTGCTGACATGCTGGCAGGGTCGTACAAAATGACGTGTGACGCACGGTCGCGCTTGTGACCCCAAAACTTCTTGGGAGAGGTGCCATGTCATTTGTGCATGCAATGAAATAGCCCAAGTAGCAGATCAAGGTTCGAAACAATGCATAATTTTCAGAGACCAACGTAGGATTTTTGGTTTGTTTATTTGTTTCATGTCATGTTTGGGTGGTTTCCGTTTCTGATCTGACAAGTGAGAGGGCATACCCGCATTCAAAGCTTCGCGGCGCGGCAGTGTGGTTTAGTGGCAGCCCATGGGGCAAGGTCATTATTTGGCAAGACTGAGCAACGACCAACTTCCACGGCTTCACGTTGCTAAGGTGCCTGCGCTCGCTCATTGCTGGCTGAGTCCCATTCTTTTCAGGGCACGCGTGCTGGAAATGGGAAGGAGAGAGAGCGAGCGCCAAAAGGCTGACAATCAAAATTGGCCCATAGGCGCTGATTGCCCATTGCGCGATACATCTGACTTGCTTGGTTGCATGGTCGTTTGGCGCGGATTGGTGCTTGCTGGCGGCTTCATCTTCAAAGATTGCACGTGAACATTGTAGCAGGGAGGGGGCGCCGCTCATCTTCGGATTTTTGCCCTTCCGCGTCAGACTGCTGGGTTCGAATGGGCTGGTTTCCCCTGAGCATCATTAAGCAATCAGCAGGGTGGATCCGCAACATGGGGGTTGACGGCCATGATCCTCAAAACCCTTGAGACCCTGTCCATGGACCAAGTTGCCCAGATTTGGGCTGGGCTGTGTGTTATTGGGTACTTCCCTGAAAATCAATGATCACTACATATCACTGCTTGTCATCAAGCGTCATGAGCCAGTAACGCGGTCTCATCATGATGAACGATCGACATCCATCATTAGCCATTCATGTTTTTGTTTTTAGGTGTAGCCAACCATGAACCATGGATAACCATTATATAATCAACTTTGAAGACAGCATCAATGCACCATTGACCATTTTACTCCAACCATCATTGCGGTTTGTTTCTTTGCAACCACGTTTGATTCATTCATTTGTAAATCATTTTCGTTATTTTGTTGCGTGCAGATGATCGTTTGTTTTTCATTTGCAAACAGTTTTGATTCCTCATGATTATCCAGATGAAATTCACAATTCTGTGTGATTATTGCCATTGTTGGCCGATAGTGGTTACGCATTGCTGGTTCATATCAACCAACAAAATACATCAAATTACTATGAAACGACAACGTTACACTTATTTCAACCTTGGCATTGATGGTTCCTATTATCTCCTAAAATACTTATTGGTGAACAAGGTAGAATAAGAACGTGCACTTGTCAAAACAAATCCTTTGAACAAATTTGCCCCGTCCATTTCTGCACCAGGCGACCTCTCTGCTTCGGGCCTTCCGCATGGCCACGGGCGACTCATTTTCCGGGGCGGCAGCTATGAGGGCCAGTTTGTGGAGGGTCGATGCTTGGTTTCTGAATGGGAAATCCAGATTGGACAGCAATTAGGTTCTCGACTGCCATGGCTTCAACCCTGTTGTTGTGTTGGATTTCGTTTGTTTCTTGGTGTGCATGTGGTTGTTGGTTGGTTGGTTGTGTTGTGGGTTGATTTGTTTGTTGATTTTCTGGTTAATTGCTGGTTGCTTAGGTGTTTTCTGTTTCAATCCAGGACATAAACCCATCTAGTACAACCCACAATTCAATTGACAGCTGTCCGGTGCGCATCGAAATGCCATGTATTTACACTTTTCTTAGGTGGGGAAATTCCAGTGGTGAGCGATGAAATTCAAATGGAAATTTTGCACATGCCAAAGGTGCCCAACGGTCAGCAACGACACCAATTTTGTTTGAAAAACATTCCCAACTTGCACACTGTCCGTGTATGTAAAGTCCGGAGACTGGGCGATTGTATGTAAACTGGATGGCTTATACCCACTAAAAAAATATATAGCAAGGGGTCTATAAGCCACCAAGTAAAGTCATTCCCAAAATTTCCTCGATTGGGGTGTTGACTGACAGGATGGTTGGAAAATCCGGTCAGGTTTCGGAGCGCTATCACTTTTCTATATACATCCAGTAAGTAACAATGATAGTATCATAAACAAGAGAACAGCACTGCATGACTGCATGATCTATGGCCGAACCTTTGACTAAGAACAAATCCAAACCATGAATATTTGCCAAGGCTTTGGACATGCAGATTGCCTATTTTAGTAACTGCTCAATCTCCCCCGTTTCTGTGTTGAACCGGTTCTGGTCGAGTGCCGATGCGGTCAGTTCTTTGTGGCAGCACTTCGCGGGGAGAACACTTTGGTGATCGCCACAGCCAGATGAATCCCCGTGGCTCAACGCTGGCAATCCTTGAATTCTTTGGATTTACCAATCCACACCTGGTTCGACCAGATCATCACTGGTTTTCCGGGGAATGGGTATGATCATAGGGGTTGGCTACCCAATTCATCAATTTACTAAACTGAAAAAATCAAATCCCAAATAATTTTCCACCCAATAACTTATAACCACTGAAAGTGATGAGCGCCAATCGCAGCAGTGGCCGAGCGCCATCGATTTTCTCTGAGGATATCATGGTCACGGCATTCAGTTCAAGGGAGATGCACGCTATGAGGGTCAGTTTCAGGTGCGGGGGCTACCCAGGGCGGGTGGCCAGGGGAAGGTACCGAAAGGCCTTACGGTTTGATAGCAGTTGTGGGGGTTCTCAAGTCATGGGGGACCCCAAAAAATCAATGGTTTATAGTATTTCATAATCAATTTTATTTATGGTTGATATTCGATGATTTGGGCGTACCCTTATTTTGAGAAACCCCTATATCAGATCACAAGAAAACGCTTGGATGGTATTACAGAGAGAAATAGCTGGCTATGTCCAGTGGGCATAAGAAGTACGATCCCCCGAAAAAAAAATGCACGTTCTTCGCTAGGCATTATGTTTTGTTGCGGCGGACTACATTCTGTGATGCAATCTGGGGATGGGTGGAGTCACTGGTTTCTGAAAAGGACGTCCGCGGAATGTTTGAACGAGGGTCCAAGAGAATTGATGGTTTGTCAAAATGACCCCCCAAATCATGAAATATTAATCATCTATAGTAGTAAAGCAACCTTTTTTGTTGTACCCCTGTTTGGAGAAACCCCCAATTGGTTTCCTGCAGAAACCTATGTTTATTCATGTTTATTTCTTACCTACAACCCTCCCTTTCGCTGAGCCGTTTTTTCCAGCTGCAGGTGCTACCCAAAGGGTTCATTGAATCCCATACTATCCCACTGCCTGCACCAATGTACCACCAGGGACTTGAACATGACCCCAGACCACTGTTAGCACTTTACTTCAATGCGATGATACGCGACGTATCCCTTGCCCTTCATATTGAACCCCTGGCCCTCCCTTAAACGTGCTTCCCGCATTTCCCGACGATCTTCTTGGGCTTAGGGGAAAGGATCAGTAGCCAACCAGTTTGCAGGATGCCAGGGCTCGACTGAACAGTTGGTCTGGGATACCTTCCAAAAAAGTGATGGGAATCATCCAGCACCCCGACCTAACCTCGGCCATGACAATGTCTCAGCAGAGATCGTCCAGGACGGGAAGCGACATGGCCAAGGCTCCTTGCAGTATCGTGGCCGAGTCTTTGTTGGACGCTCGTCGGTGTGACACGGGCGGTTGGGGGCGTCCCCATTCCACATTGCTATCATGGGCCCAACAGTGGCACGGTTGGTGAGGAAGGCATTTTGGCTTGGTCAGTACCACCGAGATATCCACCAAGAATGGCAGCTTATCATCACCATCAACCATCTACCACAGGCTGCAGCCACCGTTTTGGTCCATGGTGACCATCACAGTTTGTTCAGTCTCTGTAAATCACGATTCGTATCTCGTAGTCTCTTTGTATCTCTTTGCTTGGACTTTGCAATTTGGCCAAGAAGGGCTACAACTTAACAAACAATATGGCTAGTTCGGCGATAACCAACCAACCAAGCGCCTTGCATTGCAGAATAGTACAATATTACCATTCGCCTGTGATTCTGGTGGAGTATGTCATCATCCTCAACTGACAGAAAAATAGTTCACTTGGAAGCAAAGCACAAATTCCACTCAGCCATACCCACATTTCGTAGTTCTTGTGTTGTGGAAGATGCTTTTGTTGGTGTCAATCTGATTTTGGTCCCTGGTGGACCATTCATTTAGAAGGTGTTGACGCCACAAACCAGATAAATCATCTATAATTTTCTTCGAAGTTGAATCCCAGCTATCTTTGGCGCATTGTTTGTGGCATGCTGAAAAGGATCAAGGATGGCTGATCTGTCCCCTCTCAGTCCTGGGTTGATAAACACTATCAACTATCAAAGGGTATCAATCATTGTCAATCATATGGCTATGGGTCAATATTAACCAATCACTAATGGGGGATGACAACCAACAAACTATATAGGGAAAATAATGGTTAATGATGGGGAACCAGGGGTACTGGGTTTTGACCCACTGCCATATTTCAACCGTCATAGCAGTGCTCATGAATCACCATGAACCGCAAAGGTTTTCTTAGTTGGCTCCAAGCGTTTTGTCTCAGGAGACTTTGTGAATGACAAGGCCAGTCAGGGGGAGCTTGGGTCCCCGATAGCCATGGATCTTAATGATTTCACCACAAATAGTCATTCGGAAATCAAATTGACGGACGTGTAAGATATGGATGGATGGATAGATACATAGATGGATAGACGAATCGATAGATAGATACATAGATAGAGACGATAGAGAGGATACATAGATAGAGAGGATAGACAGGATAGACAGGATAGACAGAGGATAGACAGAGGATAGACAGAGGATAAAGAGGACAGACAGCCAGACAGACAGACAGACAGACAGACAGCCAGACAGCCAGACAGCCAGACAGCCAGGCAGCCAGGCAGACAGGCAGACAGACAGACACGCAGACAGGCAGACAGGCAGACAGGCAGACAGGCAGACAGGCAGACAGGCAGAACGAGCCAGCCAGGCAGCCAGGCAGCCAGACAGCCAGACAGGCAGCCAGGCAGACCAGGCAGACCAGGCAGACCAGATGGACAGATGGATAGATAGAGATTTTGATAGATAGATAGAAGCATCGACAGTGACTTTGTGGTTCAGGGCGATGATTCGTGGCAAGATCCCAGAGTGATCAAAACCTTGAACGAGCTTTGCTTAAATGCATGAATTAAGCGGAACCACGCACGCGCGGAGATGGATTTGTGCATAGGACTTCTGAGACTGAGGGGACCCCGAAATCATCCTTTATGAGCCATTGGTAATTAATAAACCAACTTTTTCGAGGCCCATTATTTTGAGAAGCTCCCTTATAGTTCGACGTTTGTGAAATGAAACTACCTACGCAATCATTCCCAAGGCTTGAACCCACAGTCACTAGAGGCTTCTTGGGTCCTCTACGATCGGTGATTGTTGTCGGTCCTCGGTGGCTGGCATATGTTTTGCTTAGGTTGCAGGACGTTGAAGGACTTAAGTTGCATTGGTATCATCTACCACCATGTACTACTTGTATATTTGTATCAAGACCCTTCATGCCAGACCCTGCCTAGCATGGGTGCTACAAAAGGCGTAGCCTCAAATACAAGACCACATCCAGCCATGACCTCAAGTTGTAGACATACAGTGCAGCTCAAGATGGTTGATCGATCCCCCTGAGATTCGACGTTTTTTCAGCATGTTGGTGGTCCCAATGACTTGTGACCCATCACTGTGAGCCAATGACAAGCCATTTGATTGACCTTGATTCACCATGATGAAGCCCCATTTTTCATCAGTGGTTAAGCTTGATTCCCCAGAATTAGCTATTCTGAAGTAGGGACCTGATTCTCTATGATTGACCATCCTTCACAGGTGATTTGCCTTGATTAGCCATCAAATGTATCGTTTTTGAACCTCTCTTGACCACAATCACCCCCATGGTTCGCCATGAAGCTTCATCACCGCGAGGCTGCAGGCCGCGGTACCCTGAAGAAACTTGGAGCAGCTTGAAACCCCCTCCCCCCTGTGCATGGCAGCCCCCACCAATTCCCGACTAAACCAGGGTTTCTGGGGGGGGTCAAACTTTCGGTGGAAAGGGATTCGGAATCGCCAGTCTTGAGGGAGTCCTACATGGAGTGACCTCGGTCGTCGATCGAAACCTCCAGGGATTCAACACAGGGATGGTTCCCGACACCGCCTCGTTGGCACTACCCTTGCACTTATATACCTCTTTGTTGTAGGTAACCAGGGAACCCCTGGTGTAGGGATGGTTGCCTATAGGTAACTGGAAGGGTAGGGTGGCAGGTTCCGTCACAATCCCTTTGTGATGGCAAGGCTGCTTGTCCTGGTGTTGTGATAAGTTTCCAACCTGGAATTCCAAAATGGCGAGCTGGGTCAATATTAAACCATCAATGATGGGTGATAACTACCAACGATAATAGGGACAACAATGGTTGACAATAGGGGAACCAGGGGGACGAAGGGTTTTGACCCACAGCCAAACATTGAAGCTATGATGTAGATAGATTCACAGATTAGTGGATGTTTATCTCATTGGATCCCCTTGGTGTAAGCAAGCCGTGTCATGTTTATCTTTGAGTGTGCATCATTACAAACATTTACAAACCATAGCTATTATATTTGTGAAGATTTTGGCGGCATGTTCCCGATATTGGCTATGTGTTTACTTATTTGTTGATCTGAGATGTGTCATTCCCATTCAGCTCTTATGCCCCGTTCTATCACCGCCGCCCCCACCACCAGCACCAGCACCACCAGCACCACCAGCACCACAACAACACAAAGCACC
>VSDK01022665.1:372613-422301 GCA_009767595.1 Symbiodinium kawagutii
TTCCGTGGTGATGGCGGAGGTGTCACAAGCCAGTGGGGGAAGCCCGGCCCCGGCCCGTTCGTCGACCAGGTGAAGCAGCTTCCGTGGCCTGAAAAAGTCATGAGTTTTTGCACGAGAGTTTCTGCTATTTGGCGAGCTGGGTCAAGCAGTTAACCAACCAACCAATGGTGGTTTATAACCAACAAAACTATAGATAAAAATGGTTAATAGTTGGGGAACCAGGGGTACAGGGTTTTGACCCACACCCATTTGACCATTGAGTTCAACGATTCGTTCACGTTCACCCCTACTAACCATGATCATCAGTAGGTAACTGGAAGGGTAGCGATGATTGTGATTGGCTTCTGATCAACCTCTATCAACGATATATGAACTCATTACTAACCTGTATCGTGATAGATCACCCGAAGCTGATATTCAATTTTTGGCGCTTACAGTAACATTCAAAGTGCGGCCTGGATCCGATTCATGAGCTGGTGGACTCAACGCACCACACCAGCAGTTGACATTGTTGACTGTCATGGGCTCCACCAGTTTGGATATGCGATAACCATTAAAGGTTTCTCCAAAAGAATCTTCTCCAATCATTCCTACAATGCTGCCAAATCCTTATGGGCTTATTTCCATCCTGCTCCGGGAAAAGTCCAAAGACATTGCCATTCGCCATGGTCAGTGTATAACAAGTAATACCATCATTCGACACATATCATCAAGCGTTGCATTGCACAGCTGCAGCTGCATGGTGTGCAGGCGAGTGGAGTGGGTACGGCAACTGACCTACTTCATAGCTGTTGATCGGCATTCATCCGCAAAGTCCAAAAAAACCCACTATGAACCGTTAACAAACCATAAGTAACCATTCATTAACCCTCATCAGTAACCCTAAGTTAACGTTTACTTATGGTCACCTAATGGTTTACTAGGTAACGGTTAACCATGGCTAACTATTAACTATTAAACCATTAGTTAAACCATCAGTTAACCACTAGTTAACTATTTAACTCACTATTTAACTAACTACTAACTATCTATATTAACTAACTACTACCTATCTATATTAACTAACTACTAACTATCTATATTAACTAACTATTAACTATCTATATCAACTAACTATTAATTATCTATATTACCTAACTATATTAACTAACTATATTACTAACTATTGACTTATATACTGTTAGTTCATTAACTGGAAATGGTAGGTAGTATCACTATGAAATATAGTTAATGACTTATATAGTTAACTTATGGGGTATTTATAGGGTATTTAGTCATTAACTTAACTAACTATTGACTTATATACTTATTAACCAGCTATTGACTAACTATATTAACTAACTATATTACTAACTATATCACTAACTATATTACTAACTACTAGTTCATAAATTCACTATGTTACACTTCATGGGTAACTGGAAATGGTCGGGCCATCCTAACCGGCCGCGACCGTGTCTCCAAGCTCGCTTCGCGCTTCGCCTCCGAGGCTTGGACCACCTGCGAAGAACGCCGGCGCCCAACGAGGCGGGCGACGTGACGCGACGGTTCGTTGGTGAAGCGCAGCCATGGTTGGAACGGGGTGAGCTGATGGTAAGGCATTAAGGGATTATAGGGCTTGATACCCAACAAGGGACTAATAATCCCTTAAGGACTAACTAATGAAGGACTATAACTGACTATAACCATTATAGGGATCATTTATGGTTGATAATGATTAAGGGATTCTAATGGTTCAGAGGGGATACCCAACAAGAAAATCATGATTGAACAACTATAGTGGTCTCTCAAGCCAGTTTGGGGACCCCCAAGCTATGGTTGGTTTACTCGTATAAATGGTTGGTCAACTGGATGACTTGGGGGGTCTCCAATTTTAAGAAACCACCAACTAAGTGGTGATAGCTATGGTTAGAATGGTTGGATGAATGGTTATATAATCTATGATGATCTATGGTTAGAGTATGATTATCTATGGTTATAGAACGGTTGTAAGTGGATCTTTGGTTCAGCCATAACAGCCATGGTGATAAGATAACTATAAGATCTATGGGTATGAAATGATTATATAAGTGGGAATATCTCATATGGTTATAAGATAGCTATAAGATCTATGGGTATGAAATGATTATATAAGTGGGAATATCTCATAATGGCTACGTTTTTTTTAAAGATAGGGGATCTCAGCGTTATGGTAGGTTTATAAATGAGCAATGAAGAATGTGAGATGACAACTGGGGGTACTCCTACCTTAAGAAACTCCCATATGAAGCAATTTTAATAGACGTTCAAACAATTATTGGTAGGATGGCTTTTGGTTACGAATGAAGCAACATGAAACAACATGAAACAACCACGAGTTGTTGTTTCTGGGTGAACCACTTTTAGTAAGTGGTAATATCTATGGTTTAACGATTTGGCTAGGGGTCAATTACTATTGACTATTTACCATCCCAAGAACCAACTACCAATCAGTCTTGTGGTTTTGAACTTTTTTCGCTTTCCCTGCTATTTGGAATGGTTGGTTGGTTGGTTGGTTGACATATTTTTGGGATGGGTGATGGCCACCAACCAGCGACGATTCAACCATGTCATTTACCATTGAATACCTATCGATAGTAAGAAACAGGGTTAACATAAGAACATGGCTGGTCGATACGTCGTGATAAACAACGGTAAATACCATGCTTGTTGACGCACGGCAGCTAACATCAACTAACACATAAGAAAGGTTAGTAAAGGCCAATCAATGTGCTCAATGATTCATGGCTATTCAGAATAGCGGATCAATGTTTGATGAATGGTAGATATGTTGGTTGAACACATTGATTATGGTGCGTCAATGAAGTTCAACATTAACAATGTTTTCTTACCAAAAGGTTGATATGCAAAATATTTATACATGCTTGAACATATTGGGTATCAGTAGTGATTGATCATTTGTGCCTGGATGGTGAACAATTATGGTTGACACAGAATGGTTGTGACTAATGGTTTATGCTTAGTGGTTTCTATTGGTTAGTTGAGTGGGATTAATCACGGTGATTGATACCTGCCTCATGATGTTGAATAACAATATTTCAGCACATCCCAATAGGATGAATCCCTTAGAAACACCGTTTGCCAATGGAAGTTTGTGGTGTTTTCCACTGGAGGGTTTTGTTGGGGATATTCACCATTCTTCACCTGATTACTATCAAACCATTATAAAACCACTAATTACAAACCATTAGGATTATTGTCCACCATTACTAAACATTATAAAACCATTATAAAACCACTAATTACAAACAAACAAACAAACAAACAAACAAACAAACAAACAAACAAACAAACAAACAAACGAATTGTTGTTCACCATGGTTCAAGGGTAGCATGGGAATACCACAATACCAACAATCCAGACCTGCCTGTCCACCTACGGAGTTTTCGGGTAGCCAGAGACCTGGCGCCCGACTGCTTCTCTCATGCACAATCCTCCTGCTGCCAACACGACTTGGGCAGCTAAGCGGTTCACCCTATGGCACCATCAACCAGCATGTGCCAACTGAAGCATACTTCGGCATCTTCTGATTTGAAACGCCATCGGTTTAGCCACCATTTATGAACACTTTATGGTGGCTAGAGACCAACATCAGCATAGTTCATACTTCAGCATTTTTTATGATCTCTATTGAAACAAAAAATTCAAATCGGTTTAGCCACCAGGCTTGTCAGCAGACTGTCACACCATCGTTACCTGTTTTTCCTGACCGCAGCTACGCTGCAGGGGACTTCTTCCACGCAGGCGCAGCGGGTTCAACGGGAGATCAGCAAGGGGGTTCATCACTCCGAGTTGGGAACCAGCAGAATAGGACCGGCAGATTTTCCATGTCAATAGTGCTTCTACTAGCTGGTTTGCTGGGATTTTTGGGTTGCAAGCCTTAATCACCAGTTCTGAGAACCCTTTCTAGTTGCCAGCCCAACATGTTAATGTTAGGAGGTGAGCCATATCAACATCGGCTTTGAACAATTCAGATGGTTCGTTCTGGACCGTAGCCTGCCTCGTTTGTTGGTGGCATCATGCTCAGTGTAGAATGACCCTAGAATGATCAGGTGCAACGCAATGCCCGGGGTGGTATAAACGTCATGATCATAGCTCAAAGAGTTCCAAAACGTTGGTTGATCCATTTGTTTGGGCTCCGAAACGTGGAAATTCCCCACGGCTGCGCTCCAAACTGTGCCATTTCTACTTTCCAAAGAAGGAAACACAAAGACAATTTGGTACCAATTGGTACCCCAGATTTAAATTTGTGTACCAATATCCAATCGGGGATAGCAATTTGATGGATGGCCTGATGCTTCCCATGTTTGCTAGGAGATCTGTCGCGGTTTGGCATTGGGATTTGAAGCATTGCTTTCGTTGTGAGCAGGCGTCTGCAGAGATTGTCTGAAGCTCAGCACCGCATGCTGCAGTTTCCCACAGAAAATGCTCATGATGTGGATAGATGCTTGGGGTCGGGCTGTCCATTCATGTTTGCCTCATTGAGATAGGAACGCCTGTCACTTGGAAACATATTGATGCCCCATGGGATAATTTGCAGAAACTTCCTGCAGATATTCTTCACAACCAGTGTTTCTCGTAGAATGTCCCATGAGCCAATCCATGAGTCCTGATCATTGATGTTTGTCGTTGACTATTGTGCGGTCTTGATTCTTACGCAATTGTTGCTTAGACAAGTTCCTCACGACCTTGACTGCCTGTGGATTTTTACATGTAAAACTTGCATTACTATGGTTTGCAGCTAAAACCATTACTATGATTTACATGTTTGCATAACCATTACTATAACAATTGGTTAAACGTTACATCTATTAAACCATTATATATCATAACAATTACTATGACTGTTACTACATATTACTAGAACCATTGCTATAAGCATTGGCTCATTATTCTATAACCACTCTGAGGCATCATTTTGGCCACCTCATCAACCATCTATGATTGCCGTTGCTGACCACTAAGCTAGCTGTTGGATGGGAGGGAGCGAGGCCAGGAGCCGGGGGTATCCTGCCCTAGCCCTTTCAAGGGGGCGCGGTTTGGAGCTACCAGGAGTGGTGTAACCAGATGGTAGCTAATCCCTTTTGCTGCCAAGTGTTTGTCATTGACCGCTTTCGAAAATGACTACCTGACTACCTGTGCCTGTTGTAAACCTCTACTGACCATCACTTGCCATCTAATTCACCATTGTTTGCCATTAACCACTAGTAACCACAATCAAGCATATCATGAATAACAAGAAAACGTATAATTAAGCATCATTCGTCATCATCAACCAACCATTGGCTGACCATGAACCAAACATGCCATCACTAGACTATTATCCATAATTGACGCCGGTTGACCACAATTCATGGTGAACAGTAGCCATTATATGACAATCCTAATATTCACCATCATCAAGCATGAATTATCCTACTAAGCAGCAAACAGCAAACTATCATCATTAACTATAATTTGATCAGCATAAACCTGGTGAAATTAGATATAATTTGAGTTATCATCATGATCAACCGCCGTGAATCATGAACCTTAACTGCAAACTTTCAATCAACTCCAAGTGGCCAACATCAACCTCATGAACATTACAGTCACTTTCAACGAACTTCAATCACCTGCATGTTTAATCAACCAATCAACCAATCAACCCTGGTTCCCTATCATTAACCATTAGTTTCCCTATAGTTTGTTGGTTATCAACCACCATTATTGGTTGATTAATATTGACCCATAGCCATATACCTTTCATCAACCTTGAGTGACTTGCGCCCTGCTTCCAAACGTGCCATGGCGGGCATCGCGGGCTCAGGATGCGGTGGTCTTGGAAGCACTGCCACCCGAGATCCGCGACGAGGTCCAGATCCGCTTCCGGGGGAGACATGGCACTCTGGTGGGGTCTATGGCAAGTAGTAGGTGCTACTTAGAACTGGCTGAAGTTAGTAACTTAGTTAGGTGTACTTACTTACTAACTTTCCTAGTGGGGTCTATGTAACTAGTTACTTACTTTTGCGGCTGAAGTCTTGGGTAAGTAGGTGGCTCTTAGGCAAGACCTTTGTTGCTGAAGTCTTGGGCAAGTAGATAGCTCTTCTTGCTGAAGCAGTCGATGGCGTGAGAATGGGAGAAACACGGTGATTCAACCAATGGAAACTGCTGTTGGTGGTTTCAAGATTGAGGGTTTATAGGTTTGGATTAAAACCCAAATGGTACGCGCAGCTATGGACAGCTGGGATGGGACCTAGGGTTTATTTCAAATGATATTCGAGCTGTTCACAAATCATGGGTTGGTCAGTTTACTGTTGATATAGGGTCACGAAGCACACACTATAGCAGGTTCGGCTGGAGGTACTTTTCATAACACCTTGTGGCGAGCAAGGTGCGTTGGTCCCTGTCAAATGTTTTCTCAGCAGGTGGCTGCGGATTGACATGTGGGGCACCCATCAGCTAAGCCTCAAATCAAGAGCATTTCGTTGTAGTTATTGCCATATTCATTGCCCACCCTGACCTGTGACCTGCAACTTGCGGAAAAATGATGGTTACACCATGGTTAATGATGGTTATTAAGCTGGTTACATCCAGCTTAATGATGGTCAGGCATCCACTCCGTGTGTCCCTGGGTAGCAGTCGTAGGTTGGGACATATCCAGGTGCTCCGAGAAGAAGCGAACAGACAACGAGAGCAGCAGCAGGTCTGGGTCAGTGCGTCACGTGGGGCTGCCGTTTGGGATAAAACTGATGAGTTATGGCGGTTAATGATGGTTGGTAGTGGTCGATGATGGTTGATAAGCTGGTTCCTGACGGTAAAATGATGGTTACACCATGGCTAATGATGGTTACTGATCATTGAGAATTGATGCTTAAGAAGCTGGTTTATAAGCTGCGCTCAATGAGCTTTGATCGTCAGGCTGGGCACTGAATGCATGCGCATCATAGTACATCTAGATTTTGTGGGTAAAAATACAACGGAAGCCTCTTGGATCGTTGAAGATCAGGATCAGACAAGGCACCAGCTTATCTACCATCATGCGGCATGATTGTTGGCCTTTTGCCCACGGTTTGGTACAAGTTGTGAGATCCAACAGTGGTTTAAGTTAGGTTATAAGTAGGCCAGGGTACCTAGGACATCGACCCATAGTTCATTGGGTCATTAAGCAAGTTTGAACTGGGGGGGGCGCAATGACTTTGTAGTATGGGCATAAGCTCAAAATGTGGCTCAAAATCAAATTGAAGAGTCGCTGGTTATAACTATCAGCAACACTCAAACGTGAACAATCCAAAGTCAAGAAGCTTGTTTTATTTGCCACAACTAAGGTATGTCATCGCTTCTTTCCTCTTCTAATAGCTAAGACTCCCCGAACTTTATATGCTGGTTAGAATTCACCATGTCACATGCTGGTGACATTTACCATACCTATCGCCTGGTAGTTTCCCTAGTAAGCCCTAGTTGTAGCCATAGTGGGTCAGATGGTTTCCCTTAGCAATCCGCGGGGACTCGCTCCTCACGGTCAATGGTCAGTTGCCTCAGCTTCGTTCCAGTGACACATCCGCGGGGTTGCCCGCTACCACCACGACCCGGTGAGATGGATGGCGCATAGGCTGCGTTTTCGCGTCTCGAAGTCAACTCTGGGTTTCTCCTTGTCACCATGGTACTTATTGCGTTTTCGGCCCACTATGTTTCAGAACTTTGCTACTTGTAACTATTATGAATCATCAATGATGAATTAATCATCACAATTACCATGATTAAGCATTGATAGCATCACCAAGCAGTATCACACACTATCAATGTTGAGTATACTCGTGGATAATCATCATAAATCATGTTTGATACTATTCTTCAACATCATCAACCGTCCTGCATCATCATAGCGGCAGATTAATCAGCTTATTGAATCTTATTGATAAGCTAATTAATTAGCCATCATTAACCAGCAGTAATCGGCGTATGCACCATCATAAACCATCATTGACCCTCATCATTACTGTAACCACCTTATGAAGCATCATAAATCATCATGAAACGAGCTTATCAGCGAACATTGGCCATCATCGCTGTGCATCATCATTAACCAACTTCTAGCCATCATGACCCATCGTTTACCAGCAGTCATCAGACCTATTCACCATCCATAAACCATCCTTGATCAACATTTTGATATGGTTGAATCCTTGATTTTGACCATCATTAGCCATCATTAACAATCATGAACCATCATGAACCATCATGAACCGTCATGAACCATCATGAACCATCATTAACAATCATGAACCATCATGAACCATCATGAACCGTCATGAACCATCATGAACCATCATTAACAATCATGAACCATCATGAACCATCATTTGACCATGACTTTAACGATATCACTAACCACTTAATCAGCCATCCATAAACCAGCCTTACCATTTTGAATCAGCCGTCATGTCCCCAAAATCCTGGCGCAGGCGGCCGCGACTGCTGAAGGCCGGACTCCGTCCTGTCGTGGTTCATCGCTGAACGACACGGTGGTGGTTGCTGAAGTCGTTGGTGAATGGTTGGATGGTGGTGATAGCAAGTGCTAATGGTTGGATGGTTCTAAGGGTTGGATAGTTTGTGGCTGATGGTTGGATGTTGATTGTTGATATTGATCGATGGCTCATGGTTGGATTGATGACAATCATCACTGGTTGGATGATCAATGGTTACGTCTTGCTGGTTAATGGTTCAGTGGTTTATATGGGTTATTTTGTTAATCAACAGTCATCATTGGTCAATGGTTCACTGGTAAATGTCAGGATTAGTTGATTGCTCGATTGATAGGCCCCGGGTCTGTAGGGTGTTGTTCTATCGCCTCATCTGACCTTACGGCTCGGCTTTTTAGCTCAGGGGCGTGATCCTCTCCTAATTTACTGACTGGTGGTTGGGAGGGAGCCGCTTGGAGCCAGGGGTATCCCGGCCACTGGCCCTTTAATACGGGGGAGCCAGGCCAGGAGCGGCCCCCAGGAGTGCCCAGATTACCTGGAGGCATTCTCCAGTGCTTGGAGACGGCTGGTAGTTTTAAACATGTGGAATTTTCGTTGTAGTAACAAATGGTTAGTTGGTTGACGAATTATATTTTTATCGTAGGGGTTGAAACCACCAGCCAATTGGAATTGGTAACTATTCATGGTTTCATATCCCACTCATAAGCCCAGCTGCTCCAAGTAGCCATTATCAACGATCATTGACCAGCTTATTCACCGTCACCGACCATTGGGCACCCCTCTGAAATCGTCACCATTGTCAATCATGAATCATCACTGAACTGACAACATGTCAGGATGAAGCTGAAATACCGACCACTTTGCGATCACTGGTTCCAAGTGCTTGAAGATTAGTGGCCATGTGGAAGTGCAGCTTTGTTTGAACGGTCTAGTGAGAATGGAATCGTTGCGAGTGTACCGAAACAACATGACCTTTGAAGACAGAAACTCTTTCAGGAATGTTGAAGCTTACATAGGAAACATGTTTGTGAACATTTTCACAAATGTTTTTTTTAACAGGAGACCGCCAAGAATTGTTGGTTTATTGCTATATAGTTGTTAATAACTAATTTGAGAAACACCCAAATATGGTAACGCATTTCTTTGTGTACCTGAGTCTTTATATTCAAGGGTCTCTATTGCTCCAGAACATAAATGCATACAGTAGATACACGCATGTGGCCTCCGTGATGCTGTTGCTGCTTGATTCCGCACAGGCAGGAACAATGCCGCGGCCAGCAATGAACTGGACAACGCCTCCTTCATTGCGTTTTGCTGGCCTGTTGAGAGATTCACTTCTACCATCAATAAAACTCCGACTTGTGTGTGACAACATCACTGATCACAGTCGACAGAGCTCTATGATAGTTGGGTGCCATAGTTGAATATTTTAGCTTGTATTATCAAACCATCAACGCTAGAGTCGCTTGTTTTGGAGCAACAAGCATGATTTACATTGATTGCGACAGAAGTTCGTAATATGTCATATTGAAAGAAGGATCTTGGGAAGTGATTTTGACACAGAAGAGAATTGGGGGCAGACGTTCACACTGCTACTCCTACTAGGAGTAGGACGAGTAAACCCAGCGAATATCATGTGATTGCCAGCAATCAACCATCATTGATTAACCAGCTTGTAAGCTACTTAACCAATCACCAGATCTTATCATTTGATTGCCAATCACAAATCGTCCTAGATCAGAGTGCTTGTCAACCACTAGGACCTATAAACTCAGCTGGTGAACCTCATCAATTTATCAATCAGCAGGTCATTGAGTGACCAGCTTATCGATCACCAGGTTTTATCAATCCTCATCTGGTTGGTGGTTTCAAACATTTTTTATTTTCCCTAGTAGTTATGAACAATTGGTTGGTTGACAAGCATATTTTTCATAGGGGTTGTGAGCACCATCAACCAGATACTTATCCACTATAAACCATAGTTAGCCATAGAAAATCATTTACATCCATCAGTTACTGCTTAATTGCAATTCCATCACCAGGTGTTATCAATCATTGACCATTGTTTTCCCTATGATTGTTGGTGATTGTTCCTCATTAGTTGGTTGGTTAATATTGACTCATAGCCTTATCAATCCTCATTGTTTTGCTGTTCGGATCGCAACCAGGTCTTTGGATCCCATGCTGCGAGAAGAAGTCTTGCTGAGCGCACCTGAGGTGCACTCCTAGATCCTACGTGGGCCATGGGTCATGTTGCCATGGAGGCATAGCAACAAGGTCCCAACAAAGCAGTGGTGTTAGTGCTGCTTTTGGGAACCCTGTTGGTGTTTAACCATCATATTGATGGAACACCCAACACTCTATAGTCTATAGTGCTTCGTAATGATGTTTAAGGGAGTTTGACCATTAACCATCATTCACCAACAAGGTCTCAACAGTGGTCAAGCCAACTCTCCCCCAGCCATATGTAGTAGTGAACCCATCCCAACACTTGGCTGAAATCAGTTGCCAGGTACACCGCCATGGGCCTATCAAGCCGTGACTCTAAGCAATGCTGATGACAGTTATGCTGAATCATGTTTAACTGGCTGCTGGTTGGGATGGAGCGATTTGGAGCCAAGGCTATCCCTAGATCCCCTTAGATGGGGAACGGTTTGGAGCTACCAGAAGTGCGCTGACTTAATTTTAGCCAAACCTTCATGGTTTTAATTGTGAAGGATCATCAACCGTTTTTTAGGAATCGGGAACAATCAGTTCACATCAATTATATCAACATTTCACCGACAGTTAGCCACTGGTGAATCATCAATCATTCCACATTTGACCATCAGTTGAGCATCGGTGAACCATCGATCAATCAACTTCGACCATCACTGAATCAACATTTGACCATGGGCTAACCATCAATTGCCCATCATTTTACCACCACTTAAACATCCATCAATCAATCAATCAATCAATAAATCGATCAATCAATGAATCAATCAACCAATCCATCAATCAGTCAATCAATCAATAAATCAATCAATCAATGAATCAATCAATCAACAAATCAATCAATCAATCAATCAATCAATCAATCAATGAATCAATCAATCAATAAATAAATAAATCAATCAATCAATTCAAACATTCCACTAATCCATCCATCAACCCAAACATTTGATTAATTAATCCATCAATCAATCAATCCATACGCAAATTCATCCATAAATGAATCAATCCATCCATCAATCCATCAACCAATCCATCGATCAATGAATCAATAAATCCATCAATCAATGAATCAATAAATCCATAACCAGATTAATCAATCAATCCATCCATCCAAACTGATCCATACTTCCCTGGAGCCGGAGCCGAGTTGTGGCACCCTTCCGCAGGAAGTCTTGCGAACGCTGCCTGCTGAGCTGGTGGCTGAAGCGCAGCTCTTGAGGGACCGTGTGCCTTGGGGCTCACGGTGCGGTGTTCGCAGCGGCGCGCGTTCGGCGTTGGTTGATGTGAAACCACGTGGTGGTTAAGGATGGTTGGTGATGAATGATGGTTAACATCAACTTGATGATAATGATAGTTGGGTGAGGAATGATGGTTCATCAATGATGGTTAACACCAACATTAACCAGCACGTGGTGATGAATGATGGTTAACCAATGATGCTTAGATATGATAGATATGGGTGTTTCTCAAGTCATAGGGGTGCCCCCAAATCATCCATTATTAGCCATTTATAGTAATAATCCAAGCATATTTTTGGGGTACTCCTATTTTAAGAAACCACCATATGGTTAGTGAGTGGTGAGTAATGATGGTTAGAAATTGCTAATGATGATGGTACAAACAACCTGGATATTGTTGGTTGATGGTTGGTAATGGATGATGGATTGTGAGCGTTAAAACAGATTAATGATGATTAGGTGGTTAGTCAGTTATTGATGGATGAAATGATGTTAATGATAGCTATCATTATGGATGGTTGATGATGGATGTTTGCAGGACCATTAACAGGGATGCTTAGTGATGGTTATATTGTACTGACTCCTGGCTAAGAGGGGTTTCATGATGATTAGTGATGGATGACTGGTAGCAATGATGGTTAATAATACTTAAGGATGATGGTAACAAGGGATGGTTAGTAGCGAAGAATGATTGTTGGTAAATCCATGGTGGTTAGTGAATGTCAACCATGTGTTTAGTAATGATGATTAGTAATGGTGAACTCATCAATTAGTAGTGAAGATTCCGAAACCATTCCAAACCAACAGATGAATGATTGTTAACAAACTCAAACTGTTCGCAGATGTCATATTACCATAAGCGTTAGCTAGTATCACATTCTACCACAAATTAACACTACAGTACCAACCATGTTAACCATTGGTTAACCGCTTAGTATGTCATACCAGCTGACACAAATAAGTGAACTAGAAAGGTGTGAGTTAACCGTTGCTTAACCACTTAGTCACTCACTAACTTATGAATAACAATTAATGGAATTAACCATGAATAATCCACTATTCAACGATCAGTTAACATTTGTCATCCACTGAACCAGTCAACTCAACCACAGCAGTTCACTTCATACCATATTAAAGACCATTAGTGGAATTAACCAGGTAACAAACCACTTAATTATCAACCATTACTTAAGCTAACCACTTAGATACTCATGAGTTCACCACTTTGTTAACCACTAGCTCATCATTAGTTAACCTTTAGTCAACCATTTCTGAAGCATTAGTTATGCATACTCATTAGTTCACCACTTAGTTAGCCGCTAGTGCACCGGTTAAGCCATGATTAACCCATGTGAATCACAAAGTGTTCACTGACAACCATTGGTTCACTACGATCATCATTAGTTCACCTATGCGTCACCTTGGTTTCACCAGTAGGTAGTGAACCAACTCTAGTTAACCATTTATCAATCATTTATTAGCCACTTGGATACAGATTGGTTAAGCACTTAGTTAACCCATGAGTAACTATTAGTTAACCATTTGTCAACCATTCGTTAACCACTTAATCATGAACAACCATTACTTGAGTCAATTGGTTCACTATGATCATCATTAGTTAACCATCAGTAAACCATTCGGTATGAACCATTAGGGCCATTTATCAACCACTTAGTTAACCATGATCATCATTACTTGAGCCATGAGTCACCATGATCACCATTAGTTAACCATTAACCATTAGTTAAGCCATTAGTTAATCATTAGACTTCTAAACTTCCGTCGATGATCATCATTGGTCAACTAATGGTTAACTCATACTTACTATGAGTCATTGGTTCACTCATGGCTTCAGTAACTCATTGGTTAACGATTGCTTAAGCCATGAGTCACCACATGGTTGCACCGGCACCGGCTGTAGGCCTTCACTCGCATCGCTTTGCGTCGTGACGCTCCCCCACCGGTGGCTCGGTAAGATGTTTGGCCAAAATATTAATCCACCAGTGATATTGATATAAACATGAGATGACATGACAGAACGTTGACCAACATGTATTTGGTGTGTTAGCCAACCACAGTAGAAACCATGCACAGGATTTTTTTGATTCGCATGATGGGTCGATTTCGCGAGAAAGCACCTTAGGCACAGGAAATTGTAAGATATTGACTCGCAATGTGTGGGAGATTGACGAGCAAGAGGGATGACGGTTCATATAGGTGTTTGCAGAATGCCCCAAAACGATCATGTTGATCCAATATTTGTTGGCAAAAACGCAAAGAAATGCAGCAGGAAACAAAATATCTTGGGGGACAGAATTGATCAACGGGATGTCCACCACACAGTGCAGATGGCGATGAATGGTGAAAAAGAGATACACACACATGCTCAGTAGAGCCCTTGCTGCATTGATTACTCACAAAATTCCAAAGAGTTGCAGTAAGTGGGTACCCTCTTGATACACAATTTAGCAAAATACCTTGAGTTTGACACAACTTTGAAGGGTCATGACGGTCATGATCAGTAAACAATAGGGTAGCTCAAGACCTTATGGCCTCCCAAGGAAGGGTAAGCTGGCGATTTGGGTGGTCGTGAAACCAACATGCGGACGCAGTCCGGAGAACCGCCGCCTGGGTTCGAAGTTCCACGACTGGCAGGTGCTTGCCACACTTACAACATCTTACAATTACGGATGACCCCTCATAACTTGTAACTGTAGGTTAACCTTGTTACAAGTATATTACATAATCTTATACTACTGATAACCCCTCACTACTAAGATGTAACACCTCATAACTATATATTAAGAACCACTTGTAACTATACTGATTAACCACTTATTACTATACTTGTGACCACTGATCTTTTTTACACCATCGCGGGAGTCAAAGCCACGCAAGCAACAAAGGAACCAACTGAGCAGCGGTGATCAGGTGGGTCGTGTGCCCATTGGAGGGCCGCCGAATGCTGGGCAGGAGCACGTGGGTCACCGCCGAGTCATGCTGCGTTGGTTGACGGGGATAAGCAACGCTGGCTGATGAGCACGGCATTTATAGGGGGTTATCGTGGTTGACCATGCTGAACTATGGCTAAACATTTGGTGAACTATGGGGGATATCCAAGAACAATAGTTGACTGATTATTTTTTGGGTGTGTGGTGTCTCTCAAAATAGCGGTGCCGCCAAAATGGGTGGTTTATCAATTGCTATATATGCATATATATGCTTGTTAAGGGATGATTGGGTGGTGCCCCTATTTTGAGAAACCACCATTTGGGAATGGTTGGTTGATGGACTCATATGTTTCAGAGAGGTTGAAACCAGCAGCCAGTAACAATCACCAGGTAAACAGGAGACAACCAACACTAAGACATAAGGGGAATCGGCTAAAAAAAATGCTTAGCAATAGAACACACTGACACACACAGCCAACAACAGTGGCTGGGCTTTGGATGTTCCTTGGGATGATTGAAGAACATTGACGCACATATTCCTTGGTCAGGCCTATAGCCAGTTTTGGGTTCGTGGCAACTGTGGGCATGATAACACTTAGCAACATCGGTGTACAGGCGACCACAACACGAACAGTACTTGGCCATGCATAGCCACATCCAAGTCACAGGATCAAGCGGCAACAGTCCATGATTTTTATTTCTTGAATATCAGTTCAGATACCATTCCATCAGTATATAGAGGTTGTTCTATTCAGCATGACCCTACAAATAGGCTTGCCCATTGGTTTCGAAAACTGATTTGTTTCACCACACTCAGACCCCATCAAATCGAACCGAATCTGACCCGGAAGTTTGTCCTACAGTGCAGGCCTCTTTGTTTCCACCACGATTTCCGGCAGTAAATACATTGAAACCCTAATATTGAAAACCATGTTTGTTAAACCCTCATAAACTATAAATGTAATTATGAATGCGTTCGGACAGTCATCCAATACCAATGTTAGTCATTATCGAGCAAACAACACTGATATACTACGTAGTACTTTTTTCGTTGATTTCCTCAACCTTTCGATAAGCAAACAATCCGGATCCTCATCACATCAACTGTACCAACTGTCAGCCATGCATTGCATAAAACAATCAGTGGTGAATATCACAGGTATACAGAACCATGTGTGATAACCATATCATATATGTATCATATGAATAATGACAGCATTATGATCCTGTAACATAACCTTCATCATCATGCTTGTCAAGCAGATGCCACATGGCCATCCCACCACCAAAGGTATCAAAATTTAAACATGTGCATACCAGCGCCTTGTGCAACATCCTTACCCAGCCACATGGCTTGCTCCGCCAACAAACCAACGACCTGGGTCGGCAGGAGCAGACGATTCGCAGTGGCGGTCTGGTCGACATGCCTCAACCAGTGGTACCTCTGCGAACAGTTGAAGGGTTGATTTGGTTAGGGTTGAAGGGTTGATTGGATGAATCAAGCTTGTCAACCTGGCTGGCCACGTGGCCATCCAGCTTCTACAGCTGGGAATCTAGTTACGTATGAACCGGGTCATCAAATTGTCTGCGTAGGTCTATGAACCAGCTTCCTCAATTAAGTACCTCAGCTACTTATGAAATATGGTTCTGAACCCTGGTTGCTAAGCTGGCTATTCAGTGGGTAAGCTTGTTGATCACGCATTGGCATAGATTTCGCGGGAAGTGGTGATCAGGGGGGAGGGATCAAAAATAAACAGTGGGCAACGACCATCACTGTGTTGTCTCCAAAACTGTTATGCCTTATGGCTGTCTCCAAGAAGCAGCACAAAGCAGAGCAGATGCGACTCATGTCCAACATGGAATGTGGTGTTTGGCTACTCTGGATTTGGCAACCTGAAATCAACCTTGAACACTGGTCCTGATGCTAATCTGCGATGGTGTAGTCATGAAATTAAGCGTTCTCACAGAATTTCGGCACTTGGCATGCTGATATTTCCTACTAAGCTTGCCATATAACTGTCGCCAACCATCAGCAGTTGGAGGTTGATGGGTTCACCCAGGAAGGGCTACCATGGTCAGCTCATACCCGGCTGCTCATCCTGAGGCGTGGCCTCGTCAGCATTCGCACCTGCTGATGATTGAGCCACTCGTCATTGACAAAGCAGATGAGTGAAGAGCACTGCAGTCAGACGTCCAGTCAGCGAACGATGCAATTTATTCAGCAGTATTGTTAATGAATACACATTACATATTCAGTCAGCACGAATTATTCATTGACAATGATTGATTTATAAGATGTAATTTGTATTATACTATTTTCAGTATACATGAGTCCGCTCCTTGTTGAGCATGATTAATCATGACCATTATTTATATTTTCCAGATTACTTTTGTACATATTGTATGTGCACCGCTGGAAAGGGCAATCAAGGTCTAACCCGACGATGTTTGATATGACAGCCCGTGTTTTCTTTACTATTCTGTGATAGTTTTGGAGGATTGTCATTTACGGGATGATACGGGATGTGAACAGCAGCGGCTACAGGGATTTGACATGATTTGACCCAATCTACGTTATTTTCACAAATATATATGTATATAATATGTATACATATAAATATGTCAATATATATATATATATATTTATAGTCTGCATATTTTAACTTATGCGTATATCTACTAATTTTAATAATGCACATATACATATAAAATGTTCATATATGTATTTTTGACACATGTTACTTTATGACCATGTTTCGCCATCATTGAATATCAAACCCATGACTACAATCACAAAATCATGATATATATATATATATATTCATCAAAGTTATCATTATTATCATCATCATCATCATCATTATCATCATCCTCATCCTCATCCTCATCAAAGTTACCTTAGCATTGCAGCAACCAAGGCAACAATTGTTGCAGCACAACGTCAATACACGGCGGTGGTCGGGGTTCGGAACTCAGTGGAGGGCGGCGACTGGGATTGGAAGGGTTGGAACTAGATGTGTTGAACGGGTTGATTGGTACTGTTGATGTTTATTTAACCTATGGTTAATAGGTAGATGTTAAACCTATGGTTAAAGTTAATGGTTAGTTTAAACATATGAATGGGTTGATTGGTACTGTTGATTGTACTAGCCACCTATGGTTCATTGGTACTAACCATGAACTATGGTTAATAGGCATACAATGATGGCTAGTTCATGGATTCATGATGAAGCGGGGTTGATTCTCATACTTCATGACTGACCATAGCGAACTGCTGATTGATTATTAAATATACTGAAAATGATTAGTTATTTTTTAAGCATATAATGGCTTATGAACAGATTGGCAGTGGTAAATACGGCTGATAGCCATCAATCAACCACCACCACTTGTTCTCCACAAATAGATGGTGATTTACATCAAAGAGTTGAGGGTTTATATGTATTTCCCATAACATGATGCGCTAATAATGCTTGAAAATGATGCAATCATGGTAAGGCTCAATCATGGTTATGAAAAGCGGTGGAGAATGGTTTGATGATTTGATGATGGCTATTAATAATGCAAGCATACTTTCTTACTATCACTTATTTTATATCCCCAGTGAGTAATAGACCATCATCGAACCATTCAACTTAATCATACTTAGTACCCCTGTTAGATGTGGATACTCTTACTACGATGACTTTTTACTCATCTTTAGCCAGTGCATCCGGCCTCTTGCCTTTTATTGGCTTTGTAATTGCATAGTAAACAATGGAATTGATTACTTGCTTCGTATATATATATATATATATACCTATATCCGACCATTGTAGCTCGTTGTTTTACCATATCAACCATTGTTGTTTAGCTGGTTGTTTTACATTAATATTAACCATTGTTGTTTAGCTGGTTGTTTTACCATATTATCCATTGTTGTTTAGCTGCTTGTTTTACCATATTGGCTATACTACCCACTACTGTTGAATAAACAACAAAGGTCAGAGATAGGCAATATGATCAAACACTAATGGTCGGAGATGTGGTAATTACACTTCGGTGATCTAAGATAGCGATTAAAAATCACTTTTTTTTCCACTGCTATGTTAGATCACCAGAAGGTACTAATTTAGTTTGCATAAACAACACCAAGCCAAGTTGTTTTTCGTTGACCCCCGGTAGTGAAAAAAAAAGTTGCATCTGAACCTGGCGGAAATGTTCAAGGCGTCGTGGTAAGTTCTGGTGGTAGCTAGGCACTGGGGTTTTCAATGGTTAATTATGGTTGATAATGTTGATTAATGTTGGTTAATAATGGTTAATGATGGTTGTGGTGTCGCATTTGTCAGGCTTCATTGCCAGTATTGATAGCTAAAATGCCACTTTGAGTGGATGAGAACGGTGAAAAAGCACTACTTGTTGGTTTATCAAAAGAGGGAAACACATATATTAGGTAGTCTTATTACTATAGATATCTATAAAGGATCAATATCGGATGATATTGCATGATTTGGGCTTACCCCTTATCCCAGAAACACGCAAATGGTTGATATCTTTAATGACATAGATATGGATTAGAGCAATCAATATACATTATCCAGTTGTGAAATAGTGTTGAATTTGGAGATTGGAATGTATAATGTATACATGATATTGATCACATTTCTGGAATTGACTAGAGTATAGGATAGCAAAAAATGTATAACTGTTTGATGTTGATTGTATCTTGGAATCTACTTAAACGGCACCCCTAAAACAAACATCATTTGAATGTACGCCTACAGCACAAATATCACAAAAGATGGCAGATGTATTTATAATATGCATACACATGACTCTATGTACATATTTCAATATAATATGCATATGAATGCTGCATGTGTCTATATTTATATGTGTAAACATGCAGACATGTGTGTTTACAGGTCCTTTACACAATTTGTAAACACATACACATTTAATAAACTAAATGGTGTACATACACACAACAGGATGCTTACCTACAACAGTTTCACAGATCGTTTTACCTACCTACAGTATTTGTTGCTCGGTATGGATCATGCTGACCGGTGGACTACCTAGTTGCACTGGTGTACACTTGGCAATACTGGCACGCGATGAGCGAAGGCTGCGGGGATAAGGCCTGCGTTGAAGGGCCCATGAGTCGCGCCTCCCAGCGCCATTCACCGAACAACAAGGCTTGGTGAATTTGTTTGAACACCGAGATGAACGGCAAGAGCCGTGATGGTGCCGCAAACCAAGTGACACAAAAGTGAGAAGACAGGTAACTGGAATCGAAGTCTTCATACTCTGATGGTGAAAGCAAGCATATCGAACAGGCCAACCTTCGGCAAACTACCCTGTTCCGAGCAGGGTCGAAGACGCCCGGTTGCGACAAAGAGGTGATGCTCGTGATTTGTTATATTTTTGGAAGCTGTATACACACTACAACCCATGTGTGATCATCAATCAGTGAGAGTCACCTGGTGTTGCTTTCTACCCAGATGTTTGTCATCAGGTTGTCTCTCTGTACATCTCATTTTGAATGTTGATCATCATTGGTATGTCAAAGGGGTTACATCAAATTTTCTCACGTAGGTGTTCTCAAAATAGGGGACCCTCAAAACCATCCAAGATTAACCATCTATATTCATAAACCAAGCATTTTTGGTGAGCTACCCTTTTTGAGAAACTCCCAAAAAACTAGTTGGCATCTATTCTCCATTGCACTTGGCATATATCCACTATTCTGAACCACTAACGACCATTTTTGTGAGCTATTGCTGGCAAAAACCATGATTTCTCCACGCTTCATCCACCAACGTCGCTGAACGTCGCACCGTGGGTCACGGTCGCTGGCTGAGGCCCATTGGCATGCAACGACATCCCCGGGGGACAGGCACCGATCACTCGTTGGAAGTGGGTGATCGGTCGCAGGCATTTGGTGGGTTCTTAAAATGTAGAACCCCCAAAATGGTTGGCTTCTTACTAGAAATGGTTGATATTGGATGATTTCGGGGTAGCCCGATTTGGAGAAACACCCATTTTGTAGACGTTTGTTTGTCATTAGTTGGTGAGAAACGGCTATCGGTCAATATTAATCAACCAATAATGGTGAATGATCCAACAAAACTATAGGGTTGGTAAGTTTGAATAAAGCCTTACGCTCAAGAAAGGTCTACCAACTAATGTTTAATTAACAAAGATCTCCCAGTTATGGATTGATGATTAGTTGGTTTGTAATGTTGGCGAGAAACCATAGATTAATCACTAAGAAACGTCTACCAACTAATGCAAAGATAAAAAGACTACTTGTTACTCACAATCAGTTGGTAAGGGACCAAAGGTCTAATCTTAAGATATGTTAAGCAAATGGTAAAAACAAAGTCTACCAGCTATAGTTTAGCACTTGATTTAAACAAAATACCAACACATGTTAAACAAAGGTCTACCAAATATGGTTTGAACATTCATTGGTTGTAAAAAAACAATGGTTAGATCATCAACAAAGGTATACCAGCTAATGTAAACATACAAAAGCCTTCTTGCTAATCATACTTAGTTGGTGAATTCATCAGTAAAAACTATCACTATCCTAATATTGATGGTTACAGTAGTAGTAGAAGCAACATGAATAACAACCCACCATCATGATAGAGCCAAAAACCTTCAATCATACCTCATTGAGCACCAACTAATGTTTGATAATAATTAATGTTTATTCATTCTTAAACAAATTATCAGAAACCATCAAACAACACGACTGTATCTAGTTGGTGGTTTCAAACATTGTTTCATTTTCGCAAATCATTAAACAATTGGTTGGTTGACCAGCATGCTTTCCATAGGGGTGGTTCAACCACCAACCAGATATTCTTCACCATGTTTTCTTGCTCAAGTATTCTCAGACCGAACTGGTCAAACCAAATATATTCTCAATATGGTAAGTTTTCTTAAACTAATTATCAGTATATCAGAAACCAAATCCTCACCCTAAGATTGCTCCAATATTATCAGAAACACATATTATCAGAAACATTCGTTTGCTCATCCATCATCCTCACCCTTAGCGGCTTAACCTTGCCGCTGCTCCGCAGGTGAGCCGGTCAGTGGAGCTGACCTGTTGAGTTCCGCCGGTGAGGTGATGAGATGGTCCATAGTCACTGTATACGTATAAGATGTGTAAAGCCATATTATATATATATATATATATTATCAACAATATATATATATATATATAAATCTATATTTTTGTTTGTATTTATAGACATTGTTGGGACTTCGTCCTAACCAGGTACGTTTTTTGTTTTAACCATATGTATAGTCTCCTCTACATTTGTATAGATGATAAGGGTAGTTTCTTAAAAATCATCCAACATTTACCATTACAGCAACACATCAACCATTTTTAGGGTTCCCCTACAACTTGAGGAACCACCATGTTTATGTGGCTATGAGGCTATGGGTCAATATCATAGGGAAGACAATGGTTAATGAATGATGGTACACCAGGGGAAGATGGTTGGTTTTGACTCATAACCATATATTGTAGCTGAGATGGTTTTGACTCATGACCATATATTGATATTAAATCTAAGTCCCACTGTGGATTAGTTTGTTGCTGTCGATGATTCGTTCCAGCCATTCTGCAAGTTTCCTAAATGAGTATTCTGCAGGTTCATGACCAACTATTCCTCATGAACCATGTGCAACTTTGTATTCCTACGCATGGCCATGGTTGCCATGGGTTCATGGCCATGGTTGCCATGGTTGCCACAGCCAGGTACTGCAGGTGCATTAAGTTCCTACGACGAAGCAGATCATCAGTTGCAGGGATACCCAGGATGATGGTGGGATGGGAATGATGATAAGGGGTCAATAGTGATGCCAATAGGTGGTCCATATGGTGCTTGATAGTGGATGATAGTGATTAACATAGAGGATGGTAGAGATCAACATAGTGGTTTATAGGGGTAACAAATTATTCATATCAATAATGGGGTTGACAATGATTATGATGCTCAAGGATGGTTGATGGTTGATATAGTCAATGATGGTGGGTTTAGAATAGTGGCCAAAGAATGGTGCAGATTGGTAAATAGCCATATGACAATGGCCGATGATGATGGTAATAGTGATGTTTCACCAGGTACTAGTGGTTCACAAAGGTTCATATTGGTTCATAACGGGGCACAATGATTCTTGATCATTCATGGTCCAAAGTGATATTGGTTGATCACGGTGACTCAATGGTGCTTAAGACATATTCAGATCGGTTGAACTCATGAATCATCCATCATACACCTGCGGACTCAACCCTACCTCAACTGCGGTTGTGTAAAGAAACCTGAAAAGTGGCGACCACGTGACGAACTAAGTGCACAAACTGACCAACAAAGACACAAAGTGGCTAACCACATCAGCAACTGAAGGAGCAACAGCATCACAAGCCCCAACCAACAGCCGCAACACAGAAAGGAAACACCACCACTACCGACAACAACACTACCGACAACACCAACAACACCAACAACTACAACAACACCAACAACACCAACAACACCAACAACACCAACGCCATTGGCGAGATCAGATCACGGGCAGGTATCACTCCCTAGGTCAACAAAATTGACTGATTCTTTGCATCATGAGCAATCATGGGTATGGTGGGATGGGAGAAAAGGAATTGAGCAGAGCCTCTGATATCATGGAGAGTCGCGGCTGTAAATGGGGCTCCATTGCCATGTTGCACGATAAGTCAAAAGTAGCCATGACTGATTCCTGCGCTGATTAGTGGCTTGTTGTTGGACGGTAAGGGTATGGGATGTCATTGACATACAGTAGTTGTGACAATTTACGGCACGTGAATGCCAGTTTAGCAATAATAACAAGATGCATCGCTTTCACCTCAGTGTTTCTCGCGGTCATTCATGGTGGCGAACTTTGCGAAGTTCAGGTCAGTAAGAATGCAAGATAAGTAGATTGCCTATGATGGGTGATGATGGTCTATGTCTCTTTCTCATTTCTCTTTGAGTTCAATCATTTCTGAACGATGGTCAGTAGCCATTGAGCCATGAAGCATCTTTGTTAGTTGCAGCCACTATTCACAATATCATCCACGATTATATATGATGTTCTGAACCCTGTTATGGTTGACCATATCAACCATTCACCTTGAGCATCACACCATCTGAGCTCGAAACGGGCTCCCACTGGGCGGTTGGTATCCCCAGGAATCGCCATGGTAAGGCCCCCATGCCAGGGAACCAGTCGCCCGGGTTCATTCAGCTACCTTTTAGGTTTTAGAACCATCGTTCTATCATAGCTGAGTACCCTTTACATATTTCAAGAGATTTGCAGAGCCAGTCTAGATAAAACCATGGAACATCATTGATGACCTCTCTTACTGCAGTAGTGGTCACCATGTGTTTATGACTTTTACACCACAGCTATCAAGTTATCAATGATTCCTCTCCTAACCCCTATATCTTCAAGGCATCAATGAATGGTTCTACCACCATATCTTCACACTCTCAGATCTCGAAGGTTGCGTGTTTGTGACCTCGATGACACCCATTTGGTCGGGAAGCCCGGGGGAACGATGCACTCATCCGATGGCTGTCCAGTCTCAAGGATCAATCGTGGTTGACGAGAACTATGTAGTCTGGTGGATGGTTTGATTGACTGGTTGTAACTTCTAACATGAAATAATGGTTAAGGATAGGGGATACTAAGCAACAATGGTGGATAAATAAACAACTGCTGGTTGATGGTTTGATCACATTTTTCCCCACCTGTCAGGGTGAGGGTTAAATCTTTTATTTCCCAGCCCAGCCATAGAGGTTAAACAGCAAACTGGTTGGTGCTTTGATTCACATTTCTTATTTTCCCGAGTATCAACAAATGGTTGGCTGGCTGATATTGTCCAGAGGGGTTGAAACCACATGGAATCACAAACCAGTCATGTGTTTATATATATATATATATTTATTTATTTATTTATATTTATAGTGATTAAATGTGTTTATATTTATATATATATATATGTATATATATATATATGTATAAACTTATTGTGTGAGCATATATTTCTATATACTGTAAATATTTTATATATATATATTTATATACATATATGTAAATATATATATATATTAATATGTAAATGTATATATATATATATTTATATATATATATATATATTTGATTTATATGTATATATATATATTTGATTTATATGATTTAATCATACTGTACACTATGTTAAATGTATGTGTATATATATATATATTCTACAATATTTACATTGTATGTATACAATAACCATCATGTATGTACCAGCACGGCAAACGTTCAATGTGATGATATTGGGATTGCTGGCAAAGGTGTGACACAATGGACATAGCATCCAATTTTGCGACGACCATGTTGACCTTTCTAAATGAGGCGTTCTCAAAATAGGGGACTCCAACGTTCTGGTTGCTTTATTACCAACAATAATCAATAAACTGGATTATCTGGGCGTACCACTCTGTTGAAAAAGGCACAGATTAAGAATATGCCGAGAAGATCCACCGAGTTTGAGGGAAATTTCAGTGTGAAGCCTGGACTTTGGGCTGTACTTCGCCCGCTGCCGGCAGATCGCAAGTTTCAAAATCTTTCACAGGAGGGCCTCCAGGTGGTGGTTTCTCAGGTCATAGGGGTACCCCTAAATCATCCAGCTTAGTAATCATTTATAGTAAGCATCTAGTTGGGGGGTTAGCTATTTTGAGAAACGGCCATATGGTGGTTTCTCAAAACGGGGAACCCTCAAATGATCCTTTTGATTGATCAATATCAATCAATTTATATAGTAATAGATCAACCGTTTTGGGAGTCCCCTATTTCAAGAACTTCCCAATGTAATTAATCGGAAACATTGAACGGTTTCCTCAAGTTTTGATGTGGCCCGTGTCTTCCAGCTCATGGTGTTGCACGGAATTGATAGCACAAGTTTGGCCTACTCGCTTTGTTTTATGATGGGGTTGGCTTTCAAAGCAGTTTTCCCACCGGTGTATCCGCAAAGGATGCGCCCCTAGACCATTTGAAATTGCATCCTTAGGTATGGCGACATATGTCTGTGTCGTTTGCAGAATATATACATCTAGAAAACGGTGACTATAAACAAAGAACTCCACATGTCTAGATATGAAATATTAATCATTATTATCACTAACCATGAGCTGATCATCATCATTCGTATCCTGAACCGGCATTAAGTATATCCATGCACATCATACAGAGGGAGGGAACAAAAATGCTCGACAGCTGGTGAATTCGTCGTCGGCCCAGGAAGTGCCGATCTCACCCAATGTGGTGCCGGGTATTTGTCGTGGGGCCATCTCAGATGAAAACTGCCCCGAGTGAATGGATAGTTCGCTGCTGGGTCAGTTGATCAGAAAGACAATCTTTCAGTTGAACCAAGCTGGTGGGGGAACTGCCTTCAATATCCTTGAATGCTCCGACCTCATAGCACATGGTAGTACTGGTAGCAGCTTATCAGTGAGTGACCCACATTTAAGTGAATCGTGAATCACTTGTGGTGACTTGGGATGAGTTGGGTATTCATTTTGAGCTACATGGTATATATACTCATGCAAAGATCCATACCAACACGCAAAGATGCATGCCGGTACTATGCTTGCAGCAGTACCGAGATTCACACATCAGTGCTGAGATTCACACATGCATGCACGCTCACATCCACATGTACGTATCTACTTACATGCCTGCACGCATGTTTTTTTTGCAGACATACCAGATACATGCACCACATTTACTTAGACCGTGTCATCCGCGTGCACCTGGTTGAAATAGCAAATAGTTGGATTGAAGGGTTCCTGATTTCAAAGCCCCAGCGCCACTAGCAGCTGCGTACAATCGTTCTTTTTGACCCTTGCCCAGAACGAACTGGTTCCTCCAAATTTAGATTGTAGATTCATAGACCCTTGTTTGTTGAATTCTGATATTGATATTATCATCATAGTCTTCCATAAGCCGTAGTTATCTCCGATCTATTTGCATTTACTCTGTTTGGCGCCACTTGGGACAATGTGTTTCGGATGCAAACACCTTAGAACTTCAGAACTTGCCAGCTTTAACCCACTCTTCCCATTTTGGGTATGGAAACCACTAGTTTTTGCGGCGACCTACGTCATGCTGTGCAATCTCATCACCTGAAGAATCTGCACTTCCCAGAAACCTTGGCATGGTTGTATTCCTTTTCTTCTTTTGAGTTGCAGTCATTGCAGTTCCCTGTCTATGCGGGGACATGCATGATTATATTGGGGGACATCCAAGAACGACCCCTTTGTCAGGGAACCATCTACTTTCGACGTTTGATCAATTCAACCCGTTGTCATTTTGATGTTCCCTAAGCTATGGAAGGCACTTCCAAACCTATGTTTTCGCTGTTGAAGGTTCGACTTGTTTTGTGAAATGTGATTGCTCCTCTACAAATACATACCCGCAGTTGCATTTGACTCATGCTGCCGTTGGTTGAAATAGCTCCCATGTGGATTCTCCCCAGTAATGAAGATTGCCCACATCATGGCTGGTGCTTGTTTCTTGCTGGTTGTCATCACGAGCGACCAACCATCGTTTAATCACTGAACCCTTGTATCACCTATCAGTCGACCAAATTTGACATCTCACCTTTCTGAACCATCAATGGACCCTTCGCCATCAGTCAAGCAATCAACCATCAATGAACCATATGAACCATCAATTTACCATACATATCCATACATAAATCATCAATAAACCAATACATACATACCATCAATTAATCATCAATCAGCCATCAATTGACCATCAATTAACCATCAATGAACCATCAATTTATCATCAATCAACCCTCATTTCATTTGTATTCAGCCATCAGCCATTGCCATCAGCCATCGCCATCAGCCATCGCCATCAGCCATCGCCATCACTCGACGGGTCCTCGTTTCCTTCGCTGAGGTCTGCTGTACTTGAGATCAGAGCCTCAGCTGCGATGGACGGCCGAAGTGATTCGTCGCCGTTTTGGAAGTCCGGTTGGAATGTTCACATGGAAACGAGTGATCAAAGGCAGGGCCTTACCACCGTTCAATCATCATCATCATCCTGCAATTGATTTGTTTTGGTTTTTTTAAGGGAAACATCCTGAAAAAACGAGTGATCGAAGGTGTGGCAAATTAGGGGTACCCAACCCATTTGTCACCAGCTTTCCATGATGGGGTTCCGTTCTAGCCTGCAGCTGTCGGGGATACCGGGGTTGCCACCCATCATGACTTCTCCCATCATGACTTCTCCCGTGGTTCGTCCTGTGATGACCTGCTGCCACGTTTCATCTGCTAACAACTGGTGGTGGTGCCCTAGGAGGTGCAGGTTCGAGCTGAGGCTCACAGCTGGTCCAGTCAGATCTCTTGGATGTTGATGACTACAACCACAATTGCGAAGATGGGAATGATGGCTATGGGCATGGAAAGTTGTGTTTTTGTTTGTTTGTGTTAACGGGCTGCTTCTGACTATTTAGGTGACGTTGATGTGCGGACCCTCCACCCTAATGTTTATCTGAGTTCTTTGTTGTTGATTTTCATGCCAGTTAGTGTTGAGGTTTACTGTGATTCCCAACAATTAATTGTCTTGCTTGCAGTCCTTGGAATGACTGGGTCATCCGATTTTCCTTCTTATGAGTAGAGTGACCTGACATTAAAAGTCAAAGAGATGTTGTTTTGTGTATAGTAAGGTTTGTCCATGTGGTAAATTGTGCTGTTTTTTACATACATGTACAAACTGTCACGTGTTTATCATTCGTATGTATACAAACCAAATCTTAAATGTTGGATATCACTTGTGACATGTTGTTTCCCCGGTTGATTGGCATGGCATTGTGATGACTGGCAGCGTTTTAAACGAGGTTTGAGGGCGAAACTGCACTCAGAAATGTCGAACGCTCGACCAACCTTTAAAAACTGGTCCTCACAATCTTTTGTTTGGATATGCATGAGATATAGCAATTGATGCACATGCGTACATACCTGCGGTATTCTGTAGGTATAAAGATACATTTGCATACATTGAGATGCCATGATTTGTCATGTAAAAAGTACAGTCATTTATATTCATTCATATCATGCGTAGCTATACTGTACATCTTATGTAATTATCTACATGAACATGTATAGAATGTTTGAAGTGTGCATACATGTTTGTATACATCATACGTGCATATGCACGCATCGAAGAGACACAACACAAGGAGACGAAGATCAATAGATGCATTGACATGTCAAATTGTACATAGACACCTAAAGAGATGACATGATATTCCCAAACATGGTAAGCTTGGTCTGGTTATGAACCGATACACAACCACTAATTAGCCATCAACTAACCAGCAATTAACCATCATGAATTGACCATTAATACACCAAGTTGCCATTATGAACCGTTAACTGATTTATCAACCATCCATCAACCATCATTTCACCCGTACTAAACGTGATTTCTCTGCAGCTTCTTCGCGTTGGCGCAAGGCGCACCACTGGTTGACTCGTCGCGGGGCTCAGGAGGTGTCAACGATTCCACTGACGCGGCTGTGTTTCAACTTGTGCCTCCATCCGACGACGCGCACGTCCTTGATGGGGCACTTCCTGATTCTCCTGTGTCACCTGGAGAAACCACCGCAGGGAAGCATAGGGTTCATGGTGGTTGATGATGGCTGTTGAATCGTGGATAGTAGTGGTTAATGGTGGTTGATGTGGGCTAATGATGATCAATATGGTGGTTTCTCAAGCCATAGGGAGCCCAACAAAATGGATGGTTGATCACTATAAATGGTTTATGACTTGGATGATTTGGGGGTGCGCCTATTTTGAGAAACCACCATAGGGAACCACACAGGGAGAGCTACAGGGAACCACAGAGACAATCCATGGGGATACCTGTAAACGCTGACCGAACCAAAGGTCAATCACCATGAACGGTTGGGTATCCCACAGGCTAGCAGGTTGGACGAAGTAAACAGGGGAGATAGCAGGGTCTATTCAGCAGCTAAAGGAGAGGTGTGCCCTCAAGACCTGGCTGTTGGTTGGGAGGTTTGATTGGTTGATAGTTAGTCTGATTGGTTATAGACATACATGGCTATGGGTCAATATTAACCAACAATCATGGTGGATGATAACCAACAAAACTATAGGTAAAACAATGGTTAATGGTGGGGAACCAGGGGTACGGGGTTTTGACCCACTGCCATAGATGTTTATTAACCAACACACGGAACCGTATTTTTTGCCAGTGCCCTTCGTATCGTTTCGCTTGGTCCCTATTGGTTTGTGACCAACAGGCTGGGAACAACACTGTGAGGTGAACCCAGCGGTTGAACTACTCGTGCCACAGGTTTGTGCAAACAGGTATCGAAAACTACTTTTTTTGGAATTTGTGGATGGAAAATGACCATATTACAACAATAATTATAGCAATGGTATTTCAATAGTAATGACCACAGTTGATTGATGAAATTGATTGGTATATACTGACTGTGGTTAATCATAGATAAGGTTGATGATTGATGATGGTTAATGACTGTGGTTCATCAGCAGAGCTGATAAAGTTGATGGATGGTGAACTGGCTGGTGGTTTCAAATTTTTTTATTTTCTCTAGTACTCGTACTTATTGGCAAATGGTTGGTTGACTCATTTTTTGATAGGGGTTGAAACCATCAACCAGTTAATGACTGTGAATGATGGCTGACTAATAATATTCAATATCCGTATCAATGATGCCGCTTGATCTTTTTTTGGTGTGGATTGATTGAAATATGTTTTTCCTGTTCTCGTCCCAAGGGTACCTCACAGTGTTCGAAGGAAAACCCTGTTGCATTCGGACACCCAATCTATTGGGGGCATATCATTGTAGGTTTGAAGATCCAAGTGGCCACAGAATTGAAGGACCGAGTGGCTGGACAGCGCAACTCTCGAACTCAGTGTCCCCAACCCTTGATTTCCTTCCCATTACACCGACATACTGCCAAAAAGAGACATGAAGGAAACTCCGAAAGTGGCCATTTGAATGGCCAATTTACACATTCTGAGAGACGCATCACCTGCATCTCCATAGCTTCCCCTCGTCAACTGATCTGTTTCACCTGAGGCAATCCATCAGATGCTGATGCTCCCATGGATGCCTTGCCTCCTCCATGTTTGTTCGACGGAAACGCTGAAGACAGCCGATTTGAGGCCCGGGGGGACCGGACAGAACGTGGACATAGGTTCTGTTGGTGCCAAACTGGTTCCTTTAGGTCCAAATTATGGTGCAATTGTTTCGTTCCCCTGATGGTCCTTCCTGAAACTGAACAAAAGCCATGTCGATTTTCTCGTGCAAAACAAATTCCAATCTGGGTGTTTTTCAAAATAGGGATACCCCCAGTTTTCATCCTTTAAATCAACCATTTGTAGTAAACCAACCATAGCTTTGGGGCTTCCTATGATTTGAGAAACCACCATTTGCTGGTTGTTACCAACCATTATCATTCATTATTGTTGGTTATTAACCATGATATCAACCACAAATGATTTTTATCCATTTGTATCAATCTGTGACATTCTGTGACCAATGCTTGTTACTAACCATTAGTGAACCAATAGTTAACACAGTTCCTAGTCATTACTAAGCAGTAGGCAACACAGTTGCCAGCTGTGCTTACCCAACACTGCCGGCTCTTTGTGACCTGCCAGGCATGCCGAAGTCCATTGGAAGTTCAATCTGTGGGAGCCCAGAGGACGGGTGCAGATGATGTGGGAAAGCGTCTATGAATGTACATGCTCATAGGCACAATGCATATTGTGTGCAGAAACTATACGTATATTTGTTTGCTCATGAATTTATTGTTCTTCCCTCATTTATATTTTAAATACATAATCTATATTCATATATACATACATTTACATGATTCATATGTGCATATATTTTTATTGTGTATTCCAATATATATATATATATATATTTACACACATAGGTGAAACACCGTGCATCAAATAGGCATGATTTACGCAACTTTATGGAGGTGAGGTGATAAATCCTTGTGCAACTGCAAATGAGATTTTTCTGCACCTCTGAGCAGCTATTGGGCATGAACATGCGCTGGTTTCTAAGGACTAGTTCAAGGAAATCTGATGAGGAATCCGCACAGGGTTCCATGTCCATCAGAAATTGGAGGTATTTGCAATTTGTATTCTCACCAATTGTAGTTAATTAATTCATACGAATTGCAATGGACAATGAATCCAGTCCAGTGGGCAATCAAGTCAACAGGTGGGTCATCTAGGATTCCGTTTTTGGTTTGGTTGCATCCATGTCAATAGCTGTCAGCATTGGAGAAATCTGCGCGGTGTGTTGCGTGAATTGCTTCAGCCGCAGTGATTGCTAACTAGCAACTAGCCCAGGATACTGGTTGTTTTTTTTCAAACATTTTTCAATTTTCCCTAATGATTATTAACGACTAGGTGGCCGACTATCATTTTAAAGTTTTTGTTATGCTAATATTGGTATTCATTAGATTCATGTATATATATATATAAATATGATTTATATTTACATATATGATATTTGAAATATATCTCAACCAAATTCATGTTTTTCTTCATAGGGGTGGTTCAACCACTAAGCACGCTGCTGGCCTGGCCACCGCTAGGGCCATCTCATGGTGCGAGCCGTGTTGCGGCGGTGTGCAAAATGGCAATGACTAGCAATGGCGTCCTGACGGTAGATGTTGAATGGATAACTTAGTCCAATGGATGATGAATGGCAATGACTAGCAATGGCGTCCTGAGGGTAGATGTTGAATGGATAACTTAGTCCAATGGATGATGAACATTGATGAAGAGTTTGTTCTCAAAAAAGATGACTAGCAATGACAATGGCAGTTTGTTATCAAAGATCCCAATGATGGCAGTTTGCCATTGCTAGTTTGCCATTTGTTTATTGTAGATAATTGGCTGTAATTCGTTCGATGGTGGCAGTTTGTTTGTTATCAAGCAAGACAATGAAAAGCCTGATATATGTTCTTTTCCAGTGCAAACAGTTGTTCTGGTTAAGGTTTGCTTCGTGGATGCTGATGGTTTTTCAAGAGCTCAAGCGGTGGCAATGCAGTAGAAAGGCTGGAATCACCAGTCATGGGAATCCTAGTGCCCGAGTAGTAGGCTCAGGAGGGATTTCAGCATGTCGCGGTTGTTGATAGTAAAGCACTATTACTACTAACCAAGCAGGTCAATTGTAACATGCCCATTTTTCTGCTGATAATCACTATTCTTGGCAGTATTTGGGTAGTGTCACACTGAAAGTAACAATTTCACATGAAGATCAAATATGATTTGCCATAGACTTAGACATAGATTCCACAACCATTTTTGATTGACCCCTAGCTGTAGCCAATCTTAATCAAGAACCAACCATGAACCAACCATGAACCCACCATTCATCCGCCATTGCGACCTTTACCTGGATGGGCCATCCCTACTTTGTAACTGGCAACATTCACCATGGAGTTGTAGGGGTTAGTTCAGCTACCAACTGTAGGCTTTACGAGCATAGTATACCATTGTTCTAAGTTCTATCCCAGCAAACTAACCCCAACTGCACATCCACATAGTAAGTGGTTAGTAAACATGGGTATAACATACCTATCAATGGCATCAACAGTTTTTACAATCCCCATAGTTCCTAACCATAGTTGCTAACCAGTAAGTCACCTACTTCCGAATGGCATAACTGTATAACCCACCTAGGCGAGTTCCAATCCCCATGGTTACCAGATGATCACCAGCTCCACTAAGCATAGTAACCAAGTCACCTATCAATGGTCCCACCTATGGCACTTATGGTAGTTCCCCATGGTTTCCAGATGGTCACCAGTTGTGACCCAGTCACCTACTTATCAATGGTATAACATGGTACATAACCCACTGATGGCAGTTATGATAGTTCCCATCCCCATCGTTACCAGTTACATCTCCCAGTCTCCGGCAGGATCCTGGCCCTCTTGGCGTATCTCTTGCGACGCCTGCCTCCCTGCGGTGATTTCTTCGCCCACCGCCTGGGTGCAGTTGCGGAACTGGCGGCACGCAGCAAGACGACGGCCGATCGGAAGGAAACCCCGGGCGCAGCCGGGGGTTGCGAGCCGCTGGTGAACCTATGATAGGTAACCAACCCCAGTCACAAAGAGCTGGTAGAAGCTGGTTACCTACTACTTCATGGTAACTGGAAGTAGATGTATGTGATTCCTGTGGCGAAGTATGGTGAATCATGGGAAAAGTCAGTTGTTTTGATAGTGTAGGACAAACTTGGCAAATTTATTGGAGGCTCTTTGGCAAATCATACCATCAGGGAAACAACCACTATCATCAACCATGAATTGTTATTAGTGGTCAACCTTCAGCGGTCAATAATCAGATGGAGAAGGAAGGCAAAACGGCGGCCAGGTGGTGCAAGAGTCGGGTTCCAATCCTTTCATGCGGAGGTTTCTTTAGCCATAGGGTACCCCCATGCCGTTATGGTTGGGTTATTTCTAATTCGTGATCAATATGGGATAATTTGAGGGTACCCCTATTTTGAGAAACCACCGTGTGTTTGGTACTTTTGCTGCTGTTGAATTGCTCCATTTTTCTGAGGGCATTCGATGACTGAGGGAAAATTCTTTCGAGGGAAGAAAGTGGATAGCAGATAGAGCTGCTGCATTTGTTCGGGGACATTTTGGGGCTTGTTGTCGATGCTGCAGTGCAGTCCAAGCCGTCTCAGTGGTTCTGCCGTTTCAGGAAGTCGCGCTTGGCCCCGCCTCGCTTGGTCATCCACGACTTGCCGGTGGCCAATCTTCCTGGCATGTGTTCAGTGTGGAGTCCCAGTGGAGTCCCAGTTGGTGCAGAGTGACGATTTGATGCCGAAAAATCCTGGTGTTGACTACAGCTCTGTTTCCAAGCGGAGGTATCACTACCGCTACAATTAGTTGTTTCCCTTGCCGGGTACCTTGAGTCAGGGTCACCCCCAGATTTGTATATTGTCATGCTATGACGGGTCAGACAATTGAGTGAATTGGTCATGATGACATGTTTTATGACAACTTGAAAAGCCTTTCGAAAAGCCACACCTGGGCGTTCTGGTGTATGAAGGAGATACCTGTACTGGTGGCTTACACATTGGATATCATCTCTCCGAATAACGATGGAAACTAAGAACACCACAACAAGTAAGGGACCCTTCACAGTCAGCACTGTGCATTGTGGACAGATGGAATACATTGAAGCTATACATCCGACCAACCGTTCTATCGTTGCACATAGCCTATTTGGAGGGGATAGACAACTTGTTGATCATGTTCGCAAAGCACTTGTTTGTACATCTTCGCGCGGTACCTTCTTTGTGGTGTTGGTTGTTTCAACCAATTGCGTGAGAATGCCTAGGGGATGACATGTTCTTGTTGTGATTCATTGTGCGCACGACTCCTAGCGGGAGTCCAAATGATCACCTGCCAACATCATAACTAGCCAGAATTACCCATTCTTGTGTTAGTCGGGACAACAAGTAATAAAAAAATCCTCATCACCATCAATTACCAGCATCATCAATCATCATCATCATCATCATCATCATCATCATCAGCATCATCATCATCATCATCATCATCATCATCATCATCATCATCATCATCATCATCATCATCATCATCATCATCACCACTTGTTATCCCAACGCCACCCGCGCTAGCTGTTTGCATCCCCTGAAGAATCGAGCTGATGTTCACCTACCCATTAAATTGGTATTTGGTATTTGGTTATTTACAGTACTGATTGAAGAAATGATTAAAGAGATAGCCTCGAAATAGGTCCCTTGTTTCAAGCCCATGTGATCCTCAGAGCGATTGTCCCCTGTTATTTTCCAATATTGATGGCTTTAACGTGGTTTCCCAAACTCAAAAGTGGCTATGAACCTGGATGGTTAATCCCTTCGTTCAAACCATAACCCCCATCTTATTCCTTGTATAATCCCCATCTGGCTCTGGGTCAAAACCCCGTACCCCTGGTACGATTAACCATTGTTTTCCCTATGAAATTGTTGGTTAACTGCTTGACCCAGCCCGCTTTCCGAATCCCCATCTAATCCCTATATGGTGGTTTCTCAAAATGGGGGGCCCGAAAATGGATGGTTTATTATTATAAATGCTTAACAACTAGATGATTTTTCTATTTTATGTATGCTACCCCCATATAATGCTTAGTATTTTATTATAAATGCGTATAAATGGGGGTACCCCTATGGCTTGAGAAACCACCCATCCCTCGCCGATCCTCAGAGCTCCAGGTGAATCTGCTGATGCAGCTGGTGAACACTCGCCTCTACCTGTCCTCCTCGCGCCATGCAGCCTGGCTGCTGTCGCTGCTGCACGCGCTGCTGGTGCCCGCCGCACCCAATGGCGGTGGCCGCTCGTCCGAGATCCAGCAGCTGAGGCCATGACGAAAGGCTGAGGCCATGTGATGAGTCGTTGGTGCGAGTCATTCACCATGTTTTTCTACCAGGATAACCCTGTATATAGTATATAATAATGATCAACCAGTATACCATGATTAGTATTGATCAACCGGTATATAGTAATCAACCATGGTATAATTACTATAGTAATGATTAGTATTGATCAACCAGTATACAGTAATGATGATCAACCAGTTATGTAGTAGTGATCATTGGTCTTAGTAGGTCTTAGTCATGTTGAAGAGTAGTATGTCTTATTCATTTTTTATAGATGAAGCTGTATATGATCAATGAGACAGTCATGTCAACCAGTATAGGAATTGTCATGATCAAGCTGTAGATGATCAAACAGTATAGTGCTAGTCATGATCAACCAGTATAGTAATGGATGAGTCATTGATGAGTCAGTCGTGTCAGTAGTTGATTATAGTCATAGTCATGCGCTAGTCAGCTAGTCATGAATGTGCGAGTCATTCAACATTTTTTATACCAGGATAACCCAGGTTCGATGAGTCATGCTTTTGTGCTAGTCATGATCAACCAGTATAGTAATTGTCATGATTCATGTTTGACCTATATCAACTATTACAGCGATTCTTATGAATCATTTTGAATCATGATTCACCACGTTATGGCTATCATGAAATGGAGGTTTGCAAGCCATAGGCATCAATTAGTATCGTTTTATTATTGTGATTGTTTCCTTCTGAAATCATCAAGTGGGTTGATGCCGTCGTATCCGAGCCAGCTGCGCCGTTCGATTGGATAGTGGGCGATTGGTTCGTTTGGTAGTCCTGGTCCTGGTCCTGGTCTGGGTCCTCCCATCATCGATGACGCTGGTAGTTGAGCATTGAGCAGCATTTGTTGGCCGACAGGACACGGAATGCATAGCTGGAATCGCAAGGAATATTGATCGCTATACGATGGTTTCTCAAAATAGGGGACCCAAAAAATGGTTGGTTAATGGTTCAAAATAGCCAATACTGGATGATTTGGGGGTACCCCTATTCTGAGAAAGCACCACACCGGCTATAACTTCCAATCCGGGGCATGAATACCCCTCTTTAGCTTTGTCAACAAGAATGGCAATTGTCTAGACCTTGATCTACCATGATCTACCCATCTTTGGACGTAATTGATGTTGCCTCATGGCAGAGCCATGTGCTGGGCTCCTGTGATACTGCTCCTTCTGGGCATATTCTCCTTGTTTGTACGTAAGAAACTTGTAAAATGACATGTCTTGACTGTTGCTTTGCCCTCATGGCAGCAGATTCGTGCATCTCCAACCACCAAACTGGTGGGTTGCCATTACAATCCCAACACAATGCTCTGTGGTCGACAGTAGTGCAGAAGGACAGGGCTGTTCTATCCAAGTGAGAACTTTCATGAACTACTTTGATTGCCAACAACTTTTGACGCCAGAAAGAGTATTCTTGAATTATTGTCGGAAATTTCCCACCAGCATGATTCCTCAAACACTATTTGTGGATTATTATGGGGAACAGATGCTCATTGCTAGCAGCAATTTCCTATTGCGGCTAGAGTACCGAGGTGTACTGAATAGTTCTTGTGGCTTGAACCCAAAAACATGCTATTTCCATCTCTTCCCGCGAATCAGTGAGTGCTCCTGAGAATACGAACCAGTGGATCCAAAGTTCCAGTGCATCCCTTGTGAGCTGCCAACCACTATGATCCGCTATTCACCACTATTAACCACTAACCACTATTGTAGTGTTTGGTGACCATCATTATCAACCATCATTATCAACCATCATTATCAACCATCATCATCAACCATCATCATCAACCATCATTATCAACCATCATTTATCAACCATCATTATCAACCATCATCATCAACCATCATCATCAACCATCATTATCAACCATCATTTATCAACCATCATTATCAACCATCATCATCAACCATCATTATCAACCATCATTATCAACCATCATTATCAACCATCATCATCAACCATCATCATCAACCATCATTATCAACCATCATTATCAACCATCATTATCAACCATCATTATCAACCATCACTATCAACCATCATCATCAACCATCATTACTGACCACTGGATCAACAAAAAATCACCAACTCCGACCTCGAGGAACTTCCAAAGCCGACAGCTCCGCCGACGCTCCCATGGATCCGCCGGAGCCGGAGCCTGATGCTGCGCCCGCGCCGCCGCCACCGGCGCCCGAGCCAGTGCAGCCAGTTCCGCCGGTGCCGGAGGCAGTGCCGCCGGCGAAGCCTGAGGCACCAGCGGAATCGCCCAACGCTCAGAAGTGGACCAAGATCATCCAGGATCGCCAGGGCCATGAGGTCAGGTGAAGGCTTTGCCCATTTTTGAGGGATCCGCCCAGAGCATTGTTGAGCACCATGACATGATTGTAATCACGATAGATTGGCACGTGCGACCAATGTTTATTCTTATAAGATCATTGTTAAGACTATGATACCAGTAGCCTATGGTTGTGTTTTCATTGCCTTGAATATCGAAAGATCCGAGACCACTGAGGAGTGAGCATGAAGTTTCGATGTGCCGATTTTGTGGATTCGAAAATGACCCCTGTGTTTGGTAGTGAACTGCACTGCTCTCGGTAGAGGGCTTGTCAAACAGTAAAGTGAGCAGTGGTTTGCAGAGTCCAGAGTCAGTCTTTCAGGAATCACACAATACTGCAATACAGAGTATAAGGGATCTTGACATTATTGCCCACTGAATGGCAACAGTTGATTGATTTTGAAGTTGCCATTGTACATGTTTCTTTTCATATACTGTATATATAAAATGTTCTTGATACAAACACATGTACTTTTGTTTGCATGATTTCCCTGCTACATTTTGAGCCATAACTCAGTCATGGCTTTTCAGCGCCGTCGCAGTGGCGAGGACATGCACACGGCGTTGTCCAAGGAGAGTGTCCTTGCACTGTGCAACTTCCTTTGCCAAGCCGGCAGTGGACATGGATCCAACAGTGCCTGGGTTACGGTGGCAGTGTGCAATGGTTGATGGTTAGAGGGCGGTTGATGATTGGTTGTAGTAGTCGTTGGTAGTGGTTAAAAGTGGTTAAAAGTGGTTAATGATGGTCAATGGTGGTTAATAGTGGTGAATGATTGCGAAAAGTGGTTCAGTGATGGTTGACAGTGGTTCGGCGATGGTTCATGATGGTTGATTTGCGATTTATGTTGGTAGATGAATGGCTGATAGTGGTAAATCAATATGATAGTGAATGCTGGTGAATGATAGTCACTTGGATGTACATCCCCAGTGCTTCTAGCCAACATTCATCATGATTACAGGGGTTCATCCAGCTACCTTAGAGGGTGCAACCAACCATGGCGATCTTCCAGGACACTGACCCCACCTGGACATGATGCGAATGTTTGTGAAAAAAGTCGTCCCTTCCAGGACCTGTGGGTAGCAGGGAAGCCTCCACAGAATTTTTGAAAAGACCACTAAGAAGTAAGAAGGGATGATTAATCATTGATGGTTTGTTTCCCTTTGCTGGCCACTACTGATCACCAATTACCACGTACTATCACTGAGTATCACTGATTCATTATCAATACTGACCACCCAGAATCAATGAAAATTGGTGATAATCATCGATCATTTCATTTCCCTTTGCTCCAACTCCAATCACCAGGGTGAAGGTCCAACAGCTGCAGAAGTTCAACAACTAAGAACGGCCTTTGTTTAGATGGTCTCCAGATGTCGTAGGGACCCCAAACATGGTTGGTTTGTGACTACAAATGGTTTAACTATTGGATGAATTTGTGGCTACCATTCACCACTATTGTTGCTTCCTATCTTCGACCATTAACCACCCTATTAAACACCATTAACTACCATATAAACCACCTATTAACCACCACTAACCCCCACTAACCACCATATCAACCCCCACTATTCACCACTAACCACCCTATCAACCACCATTGATTCCCTAGCAAATCGGATGGGAAAGCCATCTCCTTGGCGCTCCAGGTGAAGGCGATGCCTTCCACTTAGCCAGTGAAATCCTGGTGGCGCTGGCAGCGCGGCAGCAGCACTCGGAGCTGGTGCGCAGTGAGCTGATGAAGGCACAGCTACGGCGCCACGGCATCGCCACGGCATGGGACGGTGAAGCGGGTGAAGGATGGTGAAAATGCTGGTGAACAGGGTGGCTGATGAGTTGGTGGCTGATGAGTTGGTGGCTAATGAGTTGGTGGGTGAGGAGTTGGTGGATGAGGAGTTGGTGGATGGATGATGACTTCGTGTATGTTGACGAGTTGGTTGATGGGGTTGGTTGATGAGTTGGTTGACGTGTTGGTTGATAAGGTTGGTTGATGAGGTTGGTTGATGAGTTGGTTGATGTGTGATGGTGGATGTTGATGGTTCAAGTTATGGATGGACGGTGGACGTTTAATGAGTTAGTTGATGATCGTGTTTGATGGTTAATGGCTAACAATGAGGATTTATAGTGGTTAGTGGTGAATGGATGCTTGCTTATGGTGTTTGAACGGTGGTTATTGACGGGAGGGGTTAATAAGCAATGGTCAATTAATGATGAACTAGAATGTAGTGAGTGATGGTGAAATGATGGAGACGGAATTCATGTGCTTGATTGTTTGACGGATCGCAAATTGATGGTCCATTGATATGGTAATTTGCTCCCTATGGTTGATGATGATTCTTCATGAATGGCTATAAGCTTCCGTTAGATAATCCAGCATTGGTTTTGTTTCCTCTACTCGGGTCTATGAGCCGACATGAGCCAAGCCAAATATAGCCAAATCTTTATTTGTTTCTTTTATCTGTGATTGCTGACTGGAGAAAAGCGGCTAGCCATTTGGCCGTAACAAGTGGTGAGTGACTTGTTGACCATCATTAAAACCCAACCAACAATCACTCAAACATGAGTTCTTCATCTCAAATCACCATTCTATACTTAACCACCATCAGCCAAGCATCAATCATCAAATGACTCAGCCACCATCAACCAACCAACCTACCATCATCCCAACCATCAATGTAATAATGTAACCATCAACCAGCCATAAAGCAACCATCAATCCAACCACCAACCCAACCATCAATCTAACCATCAATCCAACCACCAACCCAACCATCAATCTAACCACCAACCTAACCACCAACCTAACATATGCTTACCCAACCATCAACCCAACCAACCATGGGTGGCAGGTCCTTTCCACCCTGGTCACCGACATCAAGAAGTCCCTGGACTCCGCCGTGGCCGCTGCCACAGCTCCCGGCCCTGCCATTGGAGCAGCGCCCACCAGCATCGAAGCCCGGTTCCTGCGCCTGGTGCGGACCCTGACGGAGGTGCGGACTTAAGGAGAAATCGGCAGCAGTGAAGACCTGGGTTTTGTGGTGGTAAAATAGTGGTAAAATAGTAAATAGTGGGGAATGGTGGTTTTATGGTGGTGAAGTGGTGATTGTGAATGGTTGGTGAAGTAGTGATTGATGACGGTTTGTAATGGTTAGTGGTGGTTAATAGTGGTAGGTAATGATTTATCGTAGTCGGCAATCGTTGAGGTTGATGGGCTAATGGTGATTAGTCATGGTACTAATTAAGAGCCATAGCTAAACAACTGTGGATGGGAACATTTGCGGCAGGCAAGTTGGTGAGGATGTACTTGCTTGCAAACAAACATGACGATTCAAAATCCAACGACTTGCTGTGAGCCTGTGAGCAACATAGAAGGGGTTCCAAGACTACGCGCACGTGCATTCTATAGTGATGCCTTTGATTCGAGCGTCTAGAAAATACATACATGCCTTTATAGTACATATGTATGCGTAAGTATGGACCAAGACCACAGTAAATCCTGAGCCTCCCACCTACCTTAGCCGAGCCCCAGAAACAGATGGTGAAGTTGCGTGCTTATGATTAGACAGTCTACCGTTTTAAAACTGGTGATTTGTATAGCCATTCTATATAGCCAAGATATAGCCATAGTATAACCATAGTGTAAGCAATAATATAGCCATAATATAAGCAAATACATACACATACACATGTAAATAGCCAATCATTTTCCAGTTCTACCTTGTTGCCATGATATAGCCTATATAATGTATACCTTTTCTTATATTTGTTTATAGAGGTATCAGTTTTTATAGAGCTATCCTTGTTGCCATGATATGGATTTCTCCAGTTTGATTTTGTCCAGTTTACAGAGGTATCACATGAATCACCAGTTTGAATTTCTCCACTGATACCTCTATAGAAAACTGGTGATACGTCTATAGAAAACTGGTGAGATACCTCTATAAAAACTGGTGATTGGCTAAATTTCTCCAGTGATACCTCGCTAAAAAACTGGCGAATCATCGTACGTCGCGTCGTCGTCGCGCAGGTCTTCCGGGTCGAGTCCGATGAAGCTGCTCCGGTGGTGAAGCCGGAGGTCTTTGAGGAGGTCACTGACGCTGGAGGGAAACATCCATGGCCAGCTGAGTCAAGCAGTTAACCAACACAATAGCTGTCTGTGGGTCAGTACTAACCAACCAACTGCTGGGGGATAATCACCACCAATAATTGGGAAAACAATGGTTAATGATGGGGAACCAGGGTTAAGTAATGTATACCCAGGATGAATAAATCCCTGGTTGATTAATAGGGGGTATCCCCCAAGTTCGCCTTGGTTTCCCTCTTAAATGGTGACCCCCCTAATTAGTCAACCAGGGGTTTATTAATCCTGGGTTATCATGAGCAATAATAGCTGGTGAATGGTTGATGATAGGGGTTGATAACCAATCATAGTGGTGGATATACCAACTATATGGCGAGCTGGGTCAAGCAGTTGACCAACCAATAATAGTTGGTTTATGGTTAATTATAGGGGATGATAGCTGACTATAATAGGGGATATAAACCAACTACTATCTGGCTATGGGTCAATATTGATCAACCAACTAATGGGATAGTAACCAACAACAATAGGGAAAATAATGATTAATGATGGTGGAACCAGGGGAACTAAGGGTTTTGACCCACTTCCTTCTATGAAAACCTCGGTTTTTGATAGAGAAGCCCTATGGTCACCCATCGAAAACCTTGGTTTTAACACGGGAACCCTCCTGTTCACAAGGAAAACCTCAGTTCTTATAGGGAAACCCATGGTCAATATGGAAAACCTTGATTTGTTTGGGGAAACTCTACTGTATCGTTGGGAATGACCAAGAAGAATAGCTGGCCGCTTTTGCTTGTCGATGCTATTATCGGTGATTGATTCTGGTTGGTGTTTCCCTAATGGCTAAATGACAAGACCACTTTCGCATGGTTTTGTTGCTGTTGTTGTTGGATTATCATTGCAGGGTCAATAGGTTGGATTAACCTCCAAAATCATTGTTGACACAAATGACAATTGAGACAATTGGATACAAGCAAGGTAGGATCAGGTAGGTACTGACATGAATAATTAATCATGACTTTAGATGGGATCAGTTTGGCAAATGGCTATGGATACATCATTCTTCTTCAGAGGTTGGGCTCACCACAGGATAATGGCTGAGAGCCTCAGGAGACTTGTCATTGGAGGATTGATGAGGCTGACAGTAGCCGACAAAACATCCCCATGTTAATCACTTTTCATTCTCAGCCTCCAAAACATCCATCGACCTCCTCACTATCCCGATGCTAATATCGTTAATTTGTTCACTGCGGAAAGTGATGGTCGATTCTCTAGATTATGACATATGTGTTGATTATGAACCAAGATTTGTCTCGAGAGAGACGTATTTATCCAACAACTTCAACGACACCTTGGTCCATTAAACAAAGAATTCGTGATACTTAAATGATCCACCTTAACCTTTGATCAGTTAAGTAAACCATACTCTACTTGACCCTGAAACCCATAGGACCTATAGTTTAATAACTTATAACATAGGTATCCCCCAAGGTTTTACATAGCTTAAGCTTCATGGTGCAACACCTTGGGTTCACCAAGCCTTGGGACCCACGTGGCGTCCCTTGAAATCCCCATGGCGAGGCCCGCGTGGGGATGCTTTGGGACGCCTTGGATGAAGCATTGGAAAGATGCTCAGCGATGAACACCTGAACCAAACGGCTCGAGGTTCCGGGAGGTTCCATGGGAATTTCCATTGGAATTTCCATTGGAACCCCTGGAGTTTGGTGATGAATGAATTAACAACTGGAAGTCTTTAACTCGAAGTTAACAACTGGAATTGATTAAATTTGATTTTTTAATGGACAACTGGAAGTTAATAACTGCAATATCTAAATCCCTGGTTTAGCAATAGCAACTGGATTTTGTTCCATGAATTCTATTCATTTTGCTGAGGTTTGTTGGAGCTGGAATTTGATCTGGGACCAGCTGCATGAACCCGACCCTGGATCAGCTGACCCTGTGACTTGCGGCTGGATGTTCACCCAACCATTTAGAGAGCCTACCTATTTTTCCTGAGTTTGCGGCATATTTGGATGCCCCACATCCACTTATACATGACCAAATTCTGGCTTTCTGTCGTTTAGTCTATGTATGTGTGGCAAAATCTTCTCTACTCAGGTTGCCTTGTTTTTGAACCATCTATGTTTATTTATACATTCCCAATGTCGTACATACACAAGCTGATTCATAGATTTATTGCACGTGTTCAACTATTTGTTTCAACTGATCTTCGCATTCATCGATTTGTGTTTCTATCAGTTAATCTTTAGATTTATCAAGCTGTCATGTTTTCGACCACTCAATCTATCTTATGTATAGAATATGTCTATCCATGTGTTCCATCTAGTCTCTCGATTTGTTCATCAATCCATTCGAGCCGAACCAGCTGCACCTATTGGTTAAAGCTCACTTAGGGTGATTCCTAGCAGTTCTAAGGGGTGAAACCCAATCAACAACTGTTGCAACCCTAAAACAACTGAGTGTAGTTTATAGAACGGGGGGCCTACTGACTACAGTATAGCTCCCATTAATTTGCTATGTTGGTTCTTGTTCCTCATTGACAACCGTATCACCAAACATTAGCAGCAGGAGAAGATCAGGTCAAAAGCTGACTAAATGCTGCCAATATGCTGGTTAGTGCTGCTTAATCCTGGCTAAGTGCTGAGTTGAACGCTGATTGAATGCTGCTGCAGCTGAATCCTACTTAAATGCTGCTTCAATCCTAGTTAAATCTTAGTTCAGTGCTGGTTAAATTCCAGTTCAAATGCTGCTTTCCTGCTGTAAATCCCAGTTCAATCCCTGTGAAATGCTGATTTCCTGCTGGTTCAATGCTGTTGCGCCCCTGGAAACAGCTCAGCTCTGCCGCGTCTGAGGACTTCAAGACGACTTGGAGACTGCGCAGGCGGCCACGCCAGCGCAGAGGTTGCTGTCTGGCGAGGCGCAGGACGACGGGGGTCCGGGGCGGGACGGTGGATGTGACACCTGGGGGGAACTCAGCTGCTGTAGCTATCAGAATCAATGCCAATAGCAGGGTATTTTTGATGTTAATCTTTTAAGTAGAAGTAAAAGTAGTAGTAATTGTTGTTGTTGTTGTTGTTGTTGTTGTTGTTGTTGTTGTTGTTGTTGTTGTTGACAATACTAGTTGTTGTACGATGCTGTTGTTGTTGTCGTTACTGCACAATAATACTATTCTAATATCGTTCTTTTGTTGCGGGACAAGGTTGCTGGTGTAGCCGGGATTGTGGGGGTCATGATCACGTAGAAATTAGGTTGGTGAACTTCCAAGCAGCTTGAGCAATGTCATGGCATGATTGGTAAAGCCCTGGTTGTTGAATAAGAGGGTACCCACCAAGAATGATTGTTTTAAACAATAAGACAGTGGTTTTGATGGGATCCCTGTTACCCTGGAATTCCATTTTAACACAGGATACCCTCAAGTGATTATTTTCATCACCGGCGCAACGTGATTTCTTCTCAGGAGGTGCAGCCATGATTGCTTCACTCCCATGTCAGGAAACCAAGCTTCAGGAGGGTTGTAATCACTTTTTTTCCACGTTTCACCTGCTTCATGAACTGCCAAAAACAATGAATATTGTCATCTCAAGAATACCCTCCCCCTTAGTCAATGTATATGGGGGGGGTGGTACACCCCCCCTCAATATACATTAAAACAATTATAATGTATATTCAACCCCCCCCCCACCTCAAATGGATATACATTAATTTGTGTAGTCAAGTAGAAATAATCGATCATAATAGAATGATATAGAATAATACCAGGTACGTATGTATATGATTATTTGTGTGTATATATACAAAGAATATGCTTAAATATAATCTAGAACGGCATTTATTTGTATATTTATATATATACATTTATAGTTTTCTTCCATATGGGACATTCTGGTCAGTCTCCATGGCCAGTCTGTATTATGTCGTACAATTTTTGCAGGACTAGAAAAAACATAAAACCAATTTTGGGAAGAATGGTAACCCAAATGGTAAAGAAAGGTGTTCCACATGGTAAAGAAAGGAAGCCCATATGGTGAAGAAAGGTAACCAAAATGCAATACAATTTAGAACATCAAACTTTTTAACATTTTTATATATATATATATATGAATACGTCTGTATATATATATATTTATTTTATGTATTTTGATTTAAGTATATATAAATATTTATATATTTGTTTCATTCACCTACATGTACAAGAGTAGCTTGATTATATTTATGTATTTACATATTTAAATTGTCCACGCTCCAGGAAGGTTTTTTTTTATCTAATCTATTCAAATTAAATATGTACCAAATTTCAACACCGAGCATTTTACCTTTTTAATTTGAACACATATTTCATGTTTCATTGCATCACATTTGCAGTAAATATCGCATAAGACCAATCCAAAAAGCTGAACACATGTGAACAAAATGATGAAAGTAGATAAAGTAGCTAACATAGCTAACCAAAATTCCTGGAAAACATGTGACCCAAATGCTGACGAAATGTGACCCAAACGTTGTAGAAATGTGACCCAAACGTTGTAGAAATGTGACCCCAACGTTGAAAACAGTCCCAAATGGCCCAAAAAACCAATCAAAAAAGCTGAACACATGTGAACCAAAATGATGAAAGTAGATAAAGTAGGTAACATAGCTAACCAAAATTCCTGGAAAACATGTGACCCAAATTCTGACGAAATGTGACCCAAACGTTGAAGAAATGTGACCCAAACGTTGAAAACAGTCCCAAATGGCCCAAAAAACCAATCAAAAAAGCTGAACACATGTGAACAAAATGATGAAAGTAGATAAAGTAGCTAACATAGCTAACCAAAATTCCTGGAAAACATGTGACCCAAATGCTGACGAAATGTGACCCAAACGTTGTAGAAATGTGACCCAAACGTTGTAGAAATGTGACCCCAACGTTGAAAACAGTCCCAAATGGCCCAAAAAACCAATCCAAAAAGCTGAACACATGTGAACAAAATGATGAAAGTAGATAAAGTAGCTAACATAGCTAACCAAAATTCCTGGAAAACATGTGGCCCAAATGCTGAAGAAATGTGACCCAAATGTTGTAGAAATGTGACCCAAATGTTGTAAACAGTCCCGCGTGGCCCAACAAACCAATCCAAAAAGCTGAACACATGTGAACAAAATGATGAAAGTACATAAAGTAGCTAACATAGCTAACCAAAAATTTTGGAAAACATGTGACCCAAATGATGCAGAAATGTGACCCAAATCTTGAAAACAGTGCTAAATGACCCAAAAAACCAATCCAAAAAGCTGAACACATGTGAACAAAATGATGGCAGTAGATAAAGTAGCTAACATAGCTAACCAAAATTCCTGGAAAACATGTGACCCAAATGCTGACGAAATGTGACCCAAACGTTGAAAACAGTCCCAAATGGCCCAAAAAACCAATCCAAAAAGCTGAACACATGTGAACCAAAATGATGAAAGTAGATAAAGTAGGTAACGTAGCTAACCAAAATTCCTGGAAAACACGTGACCCACATGCTGAAGAATTGTGACCCAAATGTTGAAGAAATGTGACCCAAACGTTGCAAACAGTCCGAAATGGCCCAAAAAACCAATCCAAAAAGCTGAACACATGTGAACAAAATGATGAAAGTAGATAAAGTAGCTAACATAGCTAACCAAAATTCCTGGAAAACATGTGACCCAAATGCTGACGAAATGTGACCCAAACGTTGTAGAAATGTGACCCAAACGTTGTAGAAATGTGACCCAAACGTTGAAAACAGTCCCAAATGGCCCAAAAAACCAATCCAAAAAGCTGAGCACATGTGAACAAAATGATGAAAGTAGATAAAGTAGCTAACCAAAATTCCTGGAAAACATGCGATCCAAATCCTCAAGAAATGTGACCCAAATCTTGAAAACAGTCCATTGGCCGTCAGTGCAAAATCTAGCTCCAAACTGCTTGCAAAAAGTAGGCTGAATGTGTGTACCACCTATGTCCATTGGCCATAAGTGCAAAATCTAGCCCCAAACTGCCTGCAAAAAGTGGCCTGGATGTGTGTACCACCTATGTCCATTGGCCGTAAGTGCAAAATCTAGCCCCAAACTGCTTGCAAAAAGTGGCTTGAATGTGTGTACCACCTATGTCCATTGGCCGTAAGTGCAAAATCTAGCCCCAAACTGCTTGCAAAAAGTAGGCTGAATGTGCGTACCACTTATGTCCATTGGCCATAAGTGGAAAATCTAGCCCCAAACTGCCTGCAAAAAGTGGCTTGAATGTGTGTACCACCTATGTCCATTGGCCATAAGTGCAAAATCTAGCCCCAAACTGCCTGCAAAAAGTGGCCTGGATGTGTGTACCACCTATGTCCATTGGCCGTAAGTGCAAAAAATCTAGCCCCAAACTGCTTGCAAAAAGTGGCTTGAATGTGTGTACCACCTATGTCCATTGGCCGTAAGTGCAAAATCTAGCCCCAAACTGCCTGCAAAAAGTAGGCTGAATGCGTGTACCCCCTATGTCCATTGGCCAGAAGTGCAAAATCTGGCCCCAAACTGCCTGCAAAAAGTGGCTTGAATGTGTGTACCACCTATGTCCATTGGCCGTAAGTGCCCCAAACTGCTTGCAAAAAGTGGCCTGAATGTGCGTACCACCTATGTCCATTGGCCGTAAGTGCAAAATCTAGCCCCAAACTGCTTGCAAAAAGTGGCTTGAATGTGTGTACCACCTATGTCCATTGGCCATAAGTGCAAAATCTAGCCCCAAATTGACTGCCCAAAGTGGCCTGGATGTGTGTACCACCTATGTCCATTGGCCGTAAGTGCAAAA
>VSDK01022665.1:422892-435392 GCA_009767595.1 Symbiodinium kawagutii
AACAGTCCCGCGTGGCCCAACAAACCAATCCAAAAAGCTGAACACATGTGAACAAAATGATGAAAGTAGATAAAGTAGCTAACATAGCTAGCAAAAATTCCTGGAAAACATGTGACCCAAATGCTGAAGAAATGTGACCCAAATGTTGAAGAAATGTGACCCAAATGTTGAGAACAGTCCCGCGTGGCCCAACAAACCAATCCAAAAAGCTGAACACATGTGAACTCAAAATGATGAAAGTAGATAAAGTAGCTAACATAGCTAACCAAAATTCCTGGAAAACATGTGACCCAAATGCTGAAGAAATGTGACCCAAATGTTGAAGAAATGTGACCCAAATGTTGTAAACAGTCCCGCGTGGCCTAGAAAACCAATCCAAAAAGCTGAACACATGTGAACCAAAATGATGAAAGTAGATAAAGTAGGTAACATAGCTAACAAAAATTCCTGGAAAACATGCGACCCAAATGATGAAGAAATGTGACCCAAATGTTGAAGAAATGTGACCCAAATGTTGAAAACAGTACCAAATGCCCAAAAAAAAACAATCCAAAAAGCTGAACACATGTGAACAAAATGATGAAAGTAGATAAAGTAGCTAACATAGCTAACCAAAATTCCTGGAAAACATGTGACCCAAATGCTGAAGAAATGTGACCCAAATGTTGTAGAAATGTGACCCAAATGTTGTAAACAGTCCCGCGTGGCCCAACAAACCAATCCAAAAAGCTGAACACATGTGAACAAAATGATGAAAGTAGATGAAGTAGCTAACATAGCTAGCCAAAATTCCTGGAAAACATGTGACCCAAATGCTGAAGAAATGTGACCCAAATGTTGAAAAAATGTGACCCAAATTTTGAAAACAATCCCAAATGTCCCAAAAAAAACCATTCAAAAAATCCAAAAAGCTGAACACATGTGAACAACATGATCATAATGGATGACCCAAACACGGAAAAAGGTGACCAACATGCAAGTTAAAGAAAATAATGTAAGGAATTTAGACATAGATATTTGCAAAATAAACAAATATATTTATATACATATTATTTTTCCATTATAGAATGTTGGTGTGTATATTTTAATATCTATATGTAGATGAGTATACCAACTTTAAAATATATAAAACAAATGCTGATAATGCCAGCACATTAATGGACGATGCCATTGCAAACAATTTGCCAACAAAACCAACAATTGATGCCCATGCCTGGGAAGATCCCAAACACTGTCAAAAGCTGATTAAAAAGCGATTCAAAAAGGAGTTGCTTTTGAAAAAGAATATAGGCTCTTTCCTCTATTCTTTTCTTTCCCTCCCTTTCCCTTCCTTTTCCCTTCCCTTTCCCTTTTCTTTCCTTTCCTTCCCTTTCTCCTTTCCTTCCCTTCCCTTTCTCCTTTCCCTTTCCCTTTCTTTCCTTTTGTTTCTTCTCCTTTCCCTTTAATTTCCTGTTCTTTTACTTTCTTTCACTTTCCTCTCCTTTCCTCTCCCTTTCCCTTTTCCTTTCCCTTCCCCTTCCTTTTCCTTTTCCTTTTCCTTTTCCTTTTCCTTTCCTTTCCTTTCCTTTAAATTCCTTTTCTTTCCTTTGCTTTGCGCGCGCGCGCGCGCAAAGGCAAGTTAGAAAGCAAATGAAAAAAGCATTGCTTTTGAAGAGCTTTACTGGCTCCTTCCTCTTTTCTTTCCTTCCCTTTCCCTTTTGCTTTCCCTTTCCCTTCCTTTTCCTTTTCCTTTTCCTTTCCTTTCCTTTCCTCTCCTTTCCTTATCCTTTCCTTTCCTTTCCTTTCCCTTCTTTCTGCTTCCTTTTCTTTCCTTTGCTTTGCGCGCGCGCGCGCGCGCTCCGGAGCGCGCGCGCGCGCGCGCAAAGGCAAGTTAGAAAGCAAGAGAAAAAGGCATTGCCTTTGAAGAGCTTTACTGGCTCCTTCCTCTTTTCTTTCCTTCCCTTTCCCTTTTCCTTTCGCTTCCCCTTCCTTTTCCTTTTCCTTTTCCTTTCCTTTCCTTTTGCTTCCTTTTCTTTCCCTTTCTTTCCTTTTGTTTCTTTTCCTTTCTTTTCCTTTCCCTTTACTTTCCTTCACTTTCCTTTCCTTTCCTCTCCTTTTGTTTCCTTTCCTTCTGTTCCCTTCCCTTCCCTTTCCTTTCCTTTCCCTTCCTTTCCCTTCCTTTCTTTTCCTTTCCCTGTCTTTTCCTTTCCTTTCCTTGCCTTGCCTTGCTTTTTCCTTCCTTTCCCTTTCCTTTCCGTCCTTTTTTTTGTTTCCGTAATAGTAGTGGTAGTCGTAGTGGTAGCGGTAGCATTAATAGTAAATGGTTATGATGATGTTGAAGATGGATCATATGTTTTCGGTTGCAACGACATTTTGACTCATGTTTGCCCCTGCCATTTGGACCTTGATATTTATACGTCTAAATTACCCCTGGCGAAATCATATTTTTCTGTATAATCCCAAGGTGGAATGTATAGGGGGGGGGGGAGGTCCAGGGCAGGAAGGGGGCGGGTATTCTCAAGATGTGGAGCAGGTTGAAGCATTGAATCATTGAATCTTTGCACACCCCATGACGTGTGTCCAGAAATGAAGTATCGCGAAACGCACTTAGGTGTTTTCTACCAATTGGACACAAACAGTTGGTAAAGATAGTAGGCCATGCACAGTTTTTGTTCCAGGAACATACCACCAACATTTTTGTAAACATGTGGGTGGCAGAAGTGCAAATTGTCGAACGTCACTTTTGGGCATGGTCACCCCTCGCACGATGGCCTTCCCGGGATCCTGAACTCCTCGAAGCCATAGGCGCAATAGGAGAGTTTGGAGAGTATGCAAGTGCAAGCAAGAAGATGGCCGATATGGGCATGGGTCAATATTACCAATCAATATTAAGGAACAATAATAGGGAAAACAATGGTCAATGATGGGAACCAGGGGTACAGGGTTTTGACCCATAGCCATATGGTTGCACGATCCATATTAATTATTCTTTAACACAGTTGTGAATAGTTGTGATATTTATGCCCCAGTTCCCATCCCTCATACTGGGTCGCCTCAAGTTGGGATTCCTGGTCAGTGAACTGCCACAGGTTGGCAAATTTGTTGGTATCTCCAATGCGCATAGCATTCGATCATCAACTGATTCCCTAAATCTCAGCAGTCCAACTGGTCTCATCTGTCCCAAGTGACCCAAGTCATCCAACCAACTGGTCCCACCTGTCCCAAGCCAGCAGGAAGTGAATCAATCCTCTCCGCCGAAGCCCTTCCTGAATCGGCTGCTGCCGTTGATCGAAGCCTTCTTCGTGTTGCACGGCCGCGTGCCGCACAGCGACAAGTCAGCCTCACCGGCGTCGCCCGCGTCGCCGGCATCGCCCAGGGCAGAGACGCGCGGCGGATCGCGGGCCTCGCAACAGAAGGCGACCAATGCGCAGCTTGGCACAGGGCAGATGTGACAGGAAAGTTGTGGTGGCTTCAACCAGGGTCAATGAACAACACTGGTGGTTGATGATGGTTAATCATGGGGGTTAATGATGGTTAATTAATGGCTAACCATGATGGCTAATGATGGTTAAACAGCAACAATTTTGGTTAAACAGGGGGTTAATGATGGTTGATGGTGGTTAATGTTTGGCTGGTGCTTTGAACCATGGTTAATCATGGGAAATAATGAGCAACAATGGTGGTCAAACAGCTAACTGGTTGGTGGTTTGTTTGACTTTGTTTTATTTTCCTTGGTAATTGTTAACAAAATGTTACAGAAAGAAAGTGGTAATTGTTAACAAATGGCTGGTTGACGGGTTGAAACCACCAACCAGGAAATGACAGGAGCGGCAAGGAGAACAGAAGCAGCAAACACAAGAACGAGAAGAATCAGGACAAAGATAACAGCAACAGCAACAGCACCACCACCACCACCACCACCACCACCACCACCACCACCAACAACAACAACAACAACAACAACAACAACAACAGCGGCAACCACCGACAACACAATAGGCATAGGAACAACATCATGCAGAATATACAGCTTTTCGGTATGGCTGAACACGCGGATTCGCATCTCATGGATGATAGTAGGCCTCCGGGCCACCCTTGGTGTGCTCTTCCAAGGAAAGTTCTCATGGCACGGCACCCACGTGCACTGGGCTTTGGTGTTGACATGCTCAATGTCATGTATGCGTACATTCTGATCCTCCAAGACCAATTGAATGGAACTATATTGAACGGCTCTCATTTGAGCAGCAGCCCAAGTTGTTGGTTCATGTGTTAAGCGAAACTAGCACAGCTTGCTTCTGTTGTTTATTTGTACTGTAGTGATTCATGCTTTGGTTTCACGCAGGATTCATGGATGGCAATGCGGAGAAGGTATGATCGCATGATGCTTGAGTCTTGCATTGTCACACACAGTTAAGAACCTTCAAAACATCTCCTGTCCAGAAATTCAGGCCAGCGCATGTATGTGCAAACCCATACGTGTCCGCTCTCATAGTGACCAACATACGTCCTGTCACAATGGTACACAAAGCAGCAACAGTTGGTGGTTTGCAATGCTCTTGTTGTGCAACCATGTTTATATTGGAGAAGTTGATCCATAGACGCCCCCATCTATAGTTGCATGTGTATATGTTCTTATAGTTTTTTCCATTCACTGCGAGCTCGAAAAAGCAAGTGACCATTCCCTTTCCCAAAACGAATGGTTGCACCACCCCGAAACAAAGCTACCCAATGCGGTCAACAAGGAAAGCCTGCATTGATTCCATGGGTTTGCAGCGGTACTGTAAAATGTCTTTCTCATTACTCCCTGGTAGACTAATCCCGCAATAGACAGTTCTATTAGATCCTGTTAGTGTAGGTATTTTTCCAGCAAATTCCCGAGTTTACCTACTGTAAATAGCTATTCATCCCAAACATGCCTGGTTTAATATGAATCCAACATGAGAAAATAATCTAGTTCATGGTCAACAACCTATATTCTATGGTTGATGAACTACCCCTGGAGTTGAAACCACCAGGGTTAGTTGGCTGTGGGTGAGTTCACCCAATACGCCTGGTTCCCCCCTCATTAACCAGGCTGTTTTCCTTATGAAATACTTGGTGAACTTATCCCAGTTCCTCATGAAATTGGTTAAAGCCTTGACCCAGCTCATGATGGTTACTAATTGACCAATACTAATCATGACCAGAATTATAGCACTGAACCAAGGTCAAAGCCAGTTACGAATCATGGTAGGACTAATCATGGTTACTAACCATGGTTAGTAACCAGATGTAACCATCTAATACAGCCATGAAATTGGTTCTAAACCATTCAATCAACCAGCTAATACAGCCATGGAATTGGTTCTAAACCATTCAATCAACCAGCTAATGCAGCCATGGAATTGGTTCTAAACCATTCAACCAACCAGCTAATACAGCCATTGAATTAGTACTAAACCATGCTTAGTCTTCATGACCGGCAGCTGCTAACCATAGTCACTAAAACCACGGTTACCAACCACTCACCATAGTAGTTACTAAACCAGCTGCTAACCCTGGTTACCAACCAGCTACCGGTGGATCCTTCCCTGGTCCCGTTGAGGTCCCACGTCTTTGCGGAGCTGCATGAACAATCTGCGGCGGAGAAGTCGCGCTTCGGCCAGTTCTGCAAGAAGCACCGGCGACCGCTGCACCTTGGCGGCGAAAATGCCTGGAAACTTGGAGATTTGATGGTGAAACACCATGAAACACCATCATTGATGGTGGTTTTTGGTGAAACTTGGAGGTATTTTCAGGGGATTTGGTGAGGAACATGTTTTAGGTCAAGTTGTGTAGCCAATGATTTGTGGTGGTTTTCATTGTTTTTTCCTCTAAACCAACTGGTTGAAGATGCCAATCAAAGGGCTAGTTGGACCCAGCCATGTCTAAACTGAGTGTTTTGATACCTGGTGATTGCTTTGTGCACAACGTTGGGATGCCCAAATCCACAGAAGTTGCTTCCTTGTCATAGTTCATATGGTGGTTTCTCAAAATAGGGAGCCCCAAAAATGCTTGGTTTACTACTGATAAACTATTACTGTTGGATGATTTGGGGGTACCCCTATTTTGAGAAACCACCATATCTCAAAGTCACATGGTCCATAGGAAGTCTGTGATACTCTCAGGCCCTTGGTCAGCTGTCAAGCCGCCTGCAGCCGGGCCCCTGTCCAGCGCCCCCACCACTTGAGCCCGGCCTCCCCCAGGAACGCCTTGCTGAAGCAGACCCCGTCGCTGCTATCGAAGTCCTTCGCGCCAGTTCTGCAGCTCCTGCCGAGCTGTTTCTCGTCTCAGCATGTCGTTGGTTCTCGGTTCTTGACTTTCAGCTTGTTCACCATCGTTTCTAGTTTTGCTTGTGGTTATGCTGATTGTTGTTGTTGTTGTTGTTGTTGTTGTTGTTGTTGTTGTTGCTGTATTTACAGTACAGAGGTTTTGGTTGTGGCTGTTGTTGCTGTGATTGGTGGAGCGTTGCGTTCTTATTTGAACTGCAGTGAATAGCTTTTATATGTTTTGATTGTTTTCTTGTTGGATGTTGATAGCTTCTTGGTGGTGTTTCTTTTCGTTGACAATTTAAAAACATAATATGGTTTTACATGTTCATTGCATTGCGCAGCTTTCTGAGAATCCAAACGAGATAGGTACCAGTCAAAGCAAACAAACTGTCAGGAGATGACATGGTTTTCTCCCAATCAGGGATAATCATGATGGTAGTCGGAGGTAGTGAGTGAGAGTCTTACCCAAGTAATCATGCGGATATCAACGGATATGATGTCAAGCCCCGGTGATGTTGAGTCACAACAAACAACAGATAGCAATCATTTAGATTTAAATTTGTAGATACAGTATGCGGATGTACTTGGACTCTTCAACACATCTATTGTTGGCTGTTTTCCCCCCACCAGTAAGGGTTTCGTTTGATCATGAACAACCTTGATACAAAGTCTCAGGCCTAGTTGGTGGCTTTAAGCATGTTTCATTTTCCCCAGTATATATTTGGAAAGGTTGGTTGGTGAACACCCCTATTTTTTGGAATTGGGTGTAACCACCAACCAGTAGCCAGTACAAGCACCAGTGGTATCTTGGACAGTTGCCTCGTACCTTGGATGTCCAATCACTTCTGTGAATACCCAGGCTGGTGACCGAAGAGAAATCGACAGAAATCGTTCCTGTCCGTACCGCCGTACCGTTTCCGTGTCCGTACATCCGACCGTACCTGACATGTCGTGCTTCATCTCAAGTTGTCAGTTGTACATGTTGACAAATTGAGAATGTGTATTGTTATTGTTGCTCAATTGGGTTCTTTATACCAAAATCACTATTGAGTACCCACCACTAGAGTTTGATATAGCCACTGGTACACCATAGTATGATATCAATCAATATCATGATTGCGTCATTGCTGTTGAAGTCTCCCGAAAGCATGGAAGGTAGCTTGAGGGTTGTTGGGGACAACCTTAAACCCAAACAGCGAGGATGCAACAAAAGCAAATTAGGGACAGAACCAACAGATTTGGCCAGCTCTCAAAAAGAACCACCTGACAGCCTGCCATCAAGCTAGTGAAGTGAACTGAATCCAGGTTTTCTTTGGGCTTTGTCCCAAAAATGGTGTAGCCCAAAAAACTGGTGGTTTCCCCATGGGCCATGAATAGCTCGATGCTTCGTAGTGACATGGCCATGGACACAACCATAGCTGTGAAGTTCCTCAGTTGCTGAACCCCTTGGCCACGATTGGAAAGGTTTGGACTTCGACAACAAGCGCGCCTATTTCAGGCAGCGGCCAAACGGTTGATCCCTATGGAATCTATGAACGTGGGTGTCCAGTCGCATCTCAAAGATATGAAAAATGATCCTGTTTTGGAGATTCAGTAGCTCCATGTTTGGCCCAGAAAAGGGATATGGCTATGGGTCAATGGTCACGCAGCAATAATAGGGAATAAGATGGTTAATGATGGTACAGCAGGGGCAGAGGGTGAGAAACATCAAAAACAGATTGATGAAGTGCCAAAGTCACATGTAGTCGCTCAACAAATTGTTCGATACCTAGGGATAATTTTCTAGTCGGCGGTCTGACTCTCTGAAACCCAGAAAAGGGATGATTTTCGAGTGGACTATCTTTTTCGATGGGTTCTAGCCACCAACCAGAGGATTGTTCTTGTTTTTTTTTACGGATACCAGTGCGACATGAGAGCCAACGGATTCTCTAAAGGCTCCAGCTTGATTTTTTGCAACTTACCACGCCGAGCTTTGGAAGCGGGGAAGCAACCATGGCAAAACCAAGTGATGGAACCATTGATTCACCATTGTGATTGCTGATGGTGCACTGTCGTCGTCGTCATCGTCATCATCATCATCATCATCATCATCATCATCATCATCATCATCATCATCTTCGCCAACGACTCACCATCGTTATCCCAGCACTGGGACATGGTTCCATCATATTTGGTGCCCAAAATGAGGATCAACTTTGAAGGCGTGGATGCTGGCAGCAAAATCGAAGCAGGACCTGTCAATCCTATGTTGACTCATCCGTCTGTCATGGACCACCATGTAAACCATCTATGAATGATTATGCTTGGCCAATCAGGTGGCAACCATATACACTCTTCATCCACCAGGTCAAGCACTACCCATGAATCATCATTAATCAGCATGACTCTTGACTAGTCAACCCATGTCACTTCTTTAAGTATCAACCATCCTCATGGAGCATGATCACCAAACATGTCCTTGATGGTTCACTAACATGGTTCAATTAGGCACCGCCCATTAACCATGATTAGTCAACCACGCGTATAGAATTATAGACAGTGGTTTCTGACAATATCAGTCATTTATAGCAATAAACCAACATTTTTTCGGGGTCCCCTATGGCTTGAGAAACCCCCAGATGATTGCTGGCCCTTGTGGAACCAGCCAGCGACGCTATTGCCTCAGGGCGCAGTTGAGGTCTGAATCTTGGGGGCACGGGGGGCCGATAGCACCAAGCATTGCACCTGCGGGTGTGCTTAGTGTAACCATGTTTCATGAGAGCATGTTGAATGTAGTGCATGGTTATAGAAAGGTTCATCAAATGATGGTTAATGGTTCATGATGGTTAGCGATTCCAGTTTGCTGAATAGTCATGTTGAATTCTGAGCTTGTACACGTGCTGACGTAGATTTTTTCGTATGGGTTGTGTGTGTGTGTTGTGTTGTGGTGTGGTGTGTTGTGTTGTGGTGTGGTGTGGTGTGGTGTGGTGTGGTGTGGCGTGGCGTGGCGTGGTGTGGCGTGGTGTGGCGTGGCGTGGTGTGTTGTGGTATGTTGTGGTGTGTTGTGGTGTGTTGTGTTGTGTTGTGTTGTGTGTGTGTTGGGAGGCAGGTATTTAGCCCGCTCTTGAGGCAACTGATGATCTTTGATGATTTTTGCCTGTTTGTACCAGAGTGGGCCACTTAACACTGCGGAAACTATGTTGGTGAACTGTTGACTTCAACAATGCTATGATTTTTCAGGATTTTCTGGATGTCAAAGCACAAGGCGACTGTTCAGCGGATACATAAATTCAAATCCATGGGAAAGTAGAAGTCTCGACACAACCATGACCATTTGAATTCGGGAGACAACAGCCATTTGATAGGATGAAAAGCCATTATGAATCTATAACCATTTAAATATTTGACCGCTGCGGTTTAGGATACACAGGGACTACGCGGAGAGCACAAAACAGGCTTCGGTAGTCCAGGACTAGTTCCAATGCTTCTGCAATGTCGGGGGGCGGTAAGGATTGATTATTCATCGTGGTGACACCTCCTGATGGTTGATGGTTACAAATGGTTATAGTGTTTTCTGAGTTCCTAAATCGTTCAAATTTCATATATATATATATAGTTAGTATATGTTTTCAAATGGTTCAAATGATTTGACTTTATTCAGTGGCAAAGTTCACTCCTCGCCATGAGTTGTTGATGGTTCACCTCGCGAATACGAGCTGCAGAATCAATCATCAAGCGTCAATCAAGCACCATCAAAGATCACGATCGACCATAAACCATCAACATGATTGCGATTTGACTGCCACGAAGCCTGTCTAGAATCTATCCATCACATTCATCATCGTCAACCATCATTCAAGCGTTTAATCAATGATAACCGAACTTTTTTTTTATCGGTATATATTGTTTACTGGATTCACCATCATAAATCGGTCCATATCACTCATTGTTAACCATCATTACTTGCTAATAACCATCATTCCCAAGCATCATTCAACCTCACTTATTATCCATGACTCACCCTGAAAGTATCAGCCGTTATCCACTATCATCAACCGTATCACTAGCTGCCACCAATGATCATTAACAATTAGCCCATCATTGACCATTAATTATTACCCATTATTCACCATCATTAAGCATGTTTAAGAATTTTTTTGACCATCATTAACCATTGTTAGCCATCATTCACCATCATTAACCATTATCAATCATCAATCATACCCATGATTTATTCACCATCATAAACCATCATAAGCCATCATAAGCCATCATAAATCACATTAGTTGCCCCTGATTCAGCATCATTATAAAAAAAAAATCAATTGACCACTAAACTACCCTTGCTCATCAACCAATCTTAACCATTCAATTCAGCATGTGACCAAGGTCAAGGCGGCTGGAAAGCAGATATCAAACCATTCGATTGCGCGTGCGGCGACAAGAGATCTTTATGGTGCCTGGGGCGTACGGTGGGCTAGGCACTGGTGACGATGCACATTGAGACCTGTGAATTTCTGTATCTAGATTCTAGTAGGTTTAGTTGATATTATGACGGTCTGATTTTTATGGGTCTTATATCATGTTTTTGTGTTTAAGTGTTTTGTGTAACTGGGCATGGGTCAATATTAACCATCAATATTCAGGAACAATAATAGGGAAAATAATGGTTAATGATGGGAACCAGGGGTACAGAGTTTTGTCCCATAGCCAACTATTTTTTTTTTTTACGCACCTTGAAAAACTGTGAATTCGGCATGGACCTTGAAGCTTCGCTGCTGATTCCAGACACCCTGCTGGGATTTCAATTTTCAAACAGCAGCAGCACCACGGGTGGCCCTGGGTTCTGCCCATGTTGGGTTGGCACGCAAAGTTATTGTCCTATCCGAAATTATCGGCTTTCGGAATAAAGAAATTGTGCGGTTGGAATATTTGTTCTTAGGTTTTTATATTTGAATCGCAATATCTATTAATGAAATTGATTGACAAGTCATTGCCATGATATAGCCGATATGTATTCAGCTCCAACCAGTTGATTCCACCAGCAAGCAATGACTGGTGGTGCTTATTCATGGCTATATTTTAGTCAAACGCCTCACTGACTGACTGACTGACTGACTGACTGAGTGACTGACTGACTGACTGACCGATACCTAGTCTGCAGTACGTCAGTCAGTTAAGCCAACTTCATTTCTGCGAAACTTTCCAGCAGCTATTGCTTACACTATGAAGAACTTCCCGTGAATCGAAGTGCCGGGTTTCCTCAAATAAGGGCCCCCCAAAAATGGTGGGTTCATTTCTAAAACTGATGAACACAGTATTGAATACTGCATGATTTCGGGTTCCCCTCTGACTTGAGAAACCATCATATGCAAGACCTAAGGGCTGTGATGGTCCACAACCACTCCCAGGTCACCCCCAACTTGCCACCATCAACGTCCAGCTGCCAGGATTCGTTCCACCAGCTGCGTCTTCGCAGCGGAGAAGAGATGAGAGCCAAGATTCAGGTGGGCGACACCGCTGGACCAGTCCAGCCCCGGGCCGTTCGCACGTCGTGGTTGGCCCGCCCTGGCGGTCAACATATGAGACTTCAAGCGCCATTGTTTGGTGATTTGTTGTCGAAGGAAGTTTAGAAGTCTAACTTCCGACAATATGGACAACTCAGCTAGGGCAGATCGTCTCAGCAGATGTGTGAAAGAAGAGATGTGCGAAAGATGAGATGCGTCAAAGAGGAGATGTGCGAAAGATGAGAATGCGATCGCGCCAAAATGTTAGGAAAGTCGCGAAATGCTGTGTTTTGCAAGGTTTCGTGCACCATGAGGGGCCAGAAGGGTACCTCGCTAAAGCGGCGGGTGCGGAGCACTGTGGCGGAAGGTGTGTGCCAAAATCGTGAAAAAACCTAGGCGCGAAGCACATTTGGAAGTCAAAATCGTAAAAACACCTGGGTCTCGGAGCACTTTTGGATGTTGCAACTGGCAAAATCGTGAAAAAACCTCGGCGGGAAGCACATTTGGAAGTCAAAATCGTAAAAACATGTCAGCTCCAGAGCACTTTTGGAAGTTGCAACTTGCAAAATCGTTAAAAAACCTAGGCGCGAAGCACATTCGGAAGTCAAAATCGTAAAAACACCTGGGTCTCGGAGCACTTTTGGAAGTTGCAACTTGCAAAATCGTTAAAAAAACCTAGGCGCGAAGCACATTTGGAAGTCAAAATCGTAAAAACACCACATGTTCGGAGCACTTTTGATGACTC